>BLSH010059085.1:357630-388849 GCA_018402905.1 Glandirana rugosa | reverse complement strand
ACAAATGCCCGAAAGAACACGTAGTAGAAATCTTCTCCGAAGGAAGACCCTGCTGTCGGTACGTCTGGTTAAACTACGTAACACGTCGCATACCAGACTCGTGACTGTCCGACTGGGAGGTGGGGAAGTTGGAGATGTCGTTACGACCGTCGTGAGTATGCAGATAAAGGGTTTCTGATGGTGACCTATACTGTGACTCGTGCACGTGAGTTGAAGAAACCAGTTGGTACCGCTCCGGACAAGACTCACCTTGGACAGGACAATTTGGTGACATACCAGAACCGTGGCACGACGTCGAGTCAAAGGCCATTTTCCCTCCCCGATGTCATGTGACTTGTTAGTGTTACAAGGTCTCAGGTGTGAATGGGGAGAATGTGTGTTATTGCTCTCACTTTCGTAGCAAAGAACTCTCTCAGGATCTGAAAAAAAGAATTGTTGCTTTTTATAAAGATGACCTAGGCTATAAGAAGGTTGCCAAGACCTTGAAACTGAGCTGCAGCACGGTGCCAAGACCATACAGTGGTTTAACAGGACAGGTTCCACTCAGAACAGGCCTCGCCATGGTTGACCAAAGAAGTTGAGTGCACGTGCTCAGTGTCATATCCAGTGGTAGTCTTTGGGAAATAGACGTATGAGTGCTGCCAGCATTGCTGTAGAGGTTGAAGGGGTGGAGGGTCAGCCTGTCAGTGCTCAGACCATACGCTGCACAATGCATCAAATTGGTCTGCATGGCTGTCGTCCCAGAAGGAAGCCTCTTCTAAAGATGATGCACAAGAAAGCCCGTAAACAGTTTGCTGAAGACAAACAGACTAAGGACATGGACTACTGGAACCATGATCTGTGGTCTGATGAGACCAAGATAAACTTAATTGGCTTAGGTGTCAAGCATGTCTGGCGGCAACCAAGTGAGGAGTACAAAGACAAGTGTGTCATGCCTACAGTCAAGCATGGTGGTAGGAGTGTCATGGTCTGGGGCTGCATGAGTGCTGCCAGCACTGGGGAGCTACAGTTCATTGTGTGAAGATACTGAAGCAGAGCATGATCCCTTCCCTTCGGAGACTGGGCCACAGGGCAGTATTCCAACATGATAATGACCCCAAACACACCTCGAAGACCACCAATGACTTGCTAAAGAAGCTGAGGGTAAAGGTGATGGACTGGCCAAGCATGTCTCCAGACCTAAACACTATTGAGCATCTGTGTGGCAGCTTCAAACGGAAAGTGGAGGAGCTCAAGGTCTCTAACATCCACCAGCTCAGTGATGTCGCCATGGAGGAGTGGAAGAGGACTCCAGTGGCAACCTGTGAAGCTCTGGTGAACTCCATGCCCATGAGGGTTAAGACAGTGCTGGAAAATAATGGTGGCCACACAAAATATTGACACTTTGGGCCCAATTTGGACATTTTCACTTAGGGGTGTACTCACTTTTGTTGCCAGTGGCTTAGAAATGAATGGCTGCGTGTTGAGTTAATATGAGGGGACAGCAAATTTACACTGTTATACAAGCTGTACACTCACTGCTTTACATTGTAGCAAAGTGTCATTTCTTCAGTGTTGTCACATGAAAAAATATAATAAAATATTTACAAAAATGTGAGGAGTGTACTCACTTTTGTGAGATACTGTGTATATATATATATATATATATATATATATATATATATATATATATATATATGTGTGTGTGTGTTTTTTAATACTTGCACCTCCATCCACCTTAAAGAGGAGCTTCCAAAAAAATAAGTCTTTTAATATAAAAGGAGACTTACCTGTCCAGGGATCCAGCGCTGTCGACATCCGAGCCAACTCTTCAATGGGCTTCGGGTCCCTAGTGCTGGCATCTATTGCTGCGTGAATGGTGAAGAGGGGATGGTGAAGTGGAAGCGGGTACCTCTCAAATCTAGTATCTCTGAGACTAAAAGTTGCAGGGAATCCAAAATTTTGAGTTGTGCCCAGAAATGAACAGTCCACAAACATACATGTTGCTCCTCCTAGATATCTTGTGAGATAACTTCCTATGCTCTGTCTAGACTGCACTTTTATCAGCCACATTGCTCCCAATTATCTCTGTGGACTACAGAACACCTCTCTACTATGCTATGGAGAAAAGGGCAGGAGCAGGGGGTTCTGCTGTCCTGTCCAAAATGATAATGATCCTCAACATATTCAGGAATGTAAGTGAGCATTATCAAACGAGAACAAGGAGAGTGTCATTGGCAGGATTACCAGGTGACAATAAAGGAAAAAAGTCTGAAAAAAAGAAAAGAAAATGAATGCTGCCCCCACATCTAAGGAATGGTAAGCTGCAATATACTGTATAACATATTTGCTCTTAGATTAGATTTACAATTTCCGTCTTTTGGTCCTTTAATGTGAAAAGCAGACTCTCTGACCAGCAGGAAGTATAACGAGGAGGGAGGGGTAGGCCAAGTTCATGAACACAATAATTTAAGATTTGAATCTTCAACAGTATGTAAGTCATGGTCTACTGACCCCTTTGGAGTGCAGTTTTCACCAATGGTAACCTCTGTTTATGAATTGTCACTATAGGCTCAGTATGAAGCGCTCAAGCTTGTGAAGGGTCTACTTTAAGTTATTCTATATAAAACCTGTACGTCTATTGATTAATGCAATGTATATATAACAAAGTGGTCTTTATAGTGTTGAATGTAAAAAGATTTAGAAAAGAGATTGGAGAGAGCTTTCATGATGCCAGCTGGAGAGGAAAAGGAAGAAACAGCATGAACCAATTACTCATAAGCTTAGGTTTTGTGGTATTTTTAATGAGGAATGAAAAATATTAATTAGCCAAATATTAAATGAATATTTAAAAAACTTTTTAAAAGAGTTACTATAGATATGCCTTTCAAAATACCTCATATTGAGAGTCATGGTACATGAAGTAATTATTTTAGAAGCCGCACTTTGCTAATAGAAAAGCTGGGTTTTCTATAAAATGTTCCCTTTTTTCTAAGTCTGGTAAACCAAACAAGGAATGATAAAGGAAATCAATGGATATTTTCTTGTAAGTTTATATAAAATAATTAGTGGTGATCACTTCTGCATTGCAGTACTAGGGTCATCAGTTTGAATCCCAATGACAACACTAGCTGCATGGAGTTTGCATGTTCTTCCTATGCTTCTGCGAGATTCCTCTGGAAACTCCGGTTTCCTTCCACACTATAATGACATGCTGATAAGTTAATTGGCTCCAGTTTACAGTGGCTCTATGTGAGATAGGGACCTTAAGCTGGCCATAGAGGGACTGAATCAAGATTCGGTCCATCTATGGGCAAGCTGAATTCTTAGCTACCCTTCCCCTGGAAGAACACAATGGCTCCGCGGGAGGAATTCCCCCATCAACACTGTCTGTCAACACTACTGACCACGGGTTGCAAAAAATTGCATCATCTATGGATGGTCTGCTTTCGATTGTAAGCTGCTTGAGGGTGGGGGCTGAATGTAATATACAGTATCTCACAAAAGTGAGTACACCCCTCACATTTTTGTAAATATTTTATTAAATCTTTTCATGTGACAGCACTGAAGAAATGACACTTTGCTACAATGTAGTGAGTGCACAGCTTGTATAACAGTGTACATTTGCTGTCCCCTCAAAATAACTCAACACATAGCTATTGTCTAATTCGCTGGCAACAAAAGTGAGCACACCCCTAAGTGAAAATGTCCAAATTGGGCCAAATTAACCATTTACCCTCCATGGTGTCATGTGACACGTTAGTGTTACAAAGCCTCAGGTGTGAATGGGGAGCAGGTGTGTTAAATTTGGTGTTATCACTCTCACTCACTCATACTGGTCACTGGAAGTTCAACATGGCACCTCATGGCAAAGAATTCTCAGAGGATCTCAAAAAAATAGTTGTTACCCTACATAAAGATGGCCTAGGCTATAAGAAGATTGCCAAGACCCTGAAACTGAGCTGCAGCATGGTGGACAACACCATACAGCGGTTTAACAGAGCAGGCTCCACTCAGAACAGGCCTCGCCATGGCCGACCAAAGAGGAAGAGTGCACATGCTCAGTGTCATATCCAGAGGTTGTCTTTGGGAAATAGACCTATGAGTAGGGGTGCTGAAATTAATCGCTGCATCGCGATTTGGCCATCCACGATGCGGCATCGATGCAGCGACTGCCCATAATCGATTAGGAGTGATGTCATCAGACTTGTGGGCGACTCAGCGCGACCTCTGCACAACGCGACTTTCAAATGACTTCTGTAATAGGAGTCAATGCAAGCCGCCCCCAAAGACTTGAGTCGCTCCGACTTAGAACAGTTCCAATTGCAGTGCATGGAGGCGACAAGTCTACTATGTGTAAACCGAGAGCTGGCACTGTTGCGGCTTCTTCCTGGATGTCTGCCTCATTTTCAGGCCCGTGATTGAAACCCCAATTTACATTTGTAATTAGTACATTTGTACAGTTATCCTTCATGCAGAGTTATGTTGCAACATACCGCAGTGCCTCCCTCGGCACTCGTTACCGCTCAGCCCGCCTCTCTCCTCTCCTGCCTCCGAAAGACATCAGCAGTGGATTCCTCAGCCCCACCCGCCTCTCTTCTGACTTGTCAGCTACAGTTAGCGGGCGGGGCTGAGGAATCCGCTGCTGACGTCTGCCGGAGACAAGAGAGGAGAGAGGCGGGCTGGGCGGTAATGAGTGCCGAGAGAGGCACTGCTATATGTTGCTACATAACTCTACATGAAGGATAACTGTACAAATGTACTAATTACAAATGTAATTTGGGGTTTCAATCACGGGTCTGAAAATTAGGAAGAAATGAGACCCCCACTGACAGCCCTCACACCCACCCACTGACACCCCTCACCATCCACTGACACCCACGACACCCCTCACACCCACCCAATGACACCTCTGGGGGGCCAGCCTGTCAGTTCTCAGACCATACACATCACACACCATCAAATTGGTCTGATTGGCTGTTGTCCCAAAAGGAAGCCTCTTCTAAAGATGATGCACAAGAAAGCCCACAAACAGTTTGCTGAAGACAAGCAGACTAAGGACATGGATTACTGGAACCATGTCCTGTGGCCTGATGAGAGCAAGATAAACTTATTTGGTTCAGATGGTGACAAGTGTATGTGGCGGCAACCAGGTGAGCACTACAAAGACAAGTGTGTCTTGCCTACAATCAAGCATGGTGGTGGGAGTGTCATGGTCTGGGGCTGCATGAGTGCTGCCGGCACTGGGGAGCTAAAGTTCATTGTAGGAACCATGAATGAAAACAGGTACTGTGACATACTGAAGCATGATCCCCTCCCTTCAGAGACTGGGCCGCAGGGCAGTATTCCAACATTCCAAACACACCTCCAAGACGACCACTGACTTGCTAAAGAAGCTGAGGGTAAAGGTGATGGACTGGCCAAGCATGTCTCCAAACCTAAACCCTATTGAGCATCTGTGAGGCATCCTCAAATGGAAGGTAGAGGAGTGCAAGGTCTGTAACATTCACAAGCTCTGTGATGTCCTCATGGAGGAGTGGAAGAGGACTCCAGTGGTGACCTGTGAAGCTCTGGTGAATTCCATGTCCAAGAGGGTTAAGGCAGTGCTGGAAAATAATGGTGGCCACACAAAATATTGACACTTTGGGCCCAATTTGGACATTTTCACTTAGGGGTGTAAAAAAAAATTTTTTTTATATATATATATATATATATATATATATATATATATATATACACACACATACATATATATACACACACATATACATGGCAGGGGGACATGGTTATTGTGTTGGGGGGTCTGACCGAGGAGGGATGTCAAAAAATCTTCCTCCTTCCCCCAGGATTACCTCTTCACTCCCCGATTCACCAGCTCTGAGCTGGTGAATTAGGGACAGTGAATTTTGACACAGATCGCCAGAGAAGTTCTCAGATCGGACCTTCATAAACTGTCCGTTACTGTGTCAGATAGTTACAGCTTCTCCATGTGTGGAGATGATCCACGGAGAACGTGTTCTCTCCTGATCATCACTGTTTCATAAACCGAAAATGAACTGTGATCAGCGGCAATCCTTGGGATCACAGCTGTTCACAGTTTCATAAACTGAAACCTAAGTGATGTTTTGCTTAGGGATCAAATACTTATTTTACTCACTGAAGTGCAACTCAATCTATAACATTTGTATCATGTGTTTTTTTTTTTGGTTGATATTCTGTCTCTATCATTTAAAATACAGCTATGATAAAAATTATAGACCCTTCATTTCTTTGTAAGTGGGCAAACTTACAAGATCTACAGGAGATCAAATAACTATTTTCCCCACTGTACATGCCTGTGATAAATAAATAAAAGAGAACCAGCTGCCAGGGAGTGGGTATAATTTTTAAATTCATTCATCTTGATGAACCAGCTAGCGTAGATTTGTCCTTTAATATGACACCTAGTCCTTGTAATATAGCTAACTACAAACAACATTGAGCTAGGTACATCTGAAAGATCTGCCTGTTTAGTGCTAAATCCAGCCAGCTAACCCAACCTAAATTTGGCATGTGAAAAAAATCAAGATTGTGTGAGAAATAACCTTGTTACTACAATCACCATCGTCTAGGTATCTGAAATGTTTGTCAGACTTTGGGAGGCCCATACAAAGTGAGAAAGATTAATTAGCATACAGATATCTGAAAGTTCACAAAGTTTAGAATTATTTGTCAATTATGGAATTCTTTGTGGAATGTGAAAACGACAAGGTCCGACAGCCTTTTCAGCTGTTGGCTTGTAGTTCTCAATGAACTACTATGGCGTTGTTGAGCGATGTGATAGTTCATTCATGCTTTCTGTCACTACCTGGCCATATCGGAGGTATGGCGAGACAGATACACAGACAGTCTGCAGGACCGTAGCATTACATTCATGATCTGATGAACATGGTGCAATGCTTTACAGGTCCATTGCGAAAAAAAAAAAAATGCATAGATGTGCATTTATGATTTTTCTTGTAAAGGTGAACTCATCCTTTAAGTATATATTTTACTCTATATATATATATATATATATATATATATATATATATATATTTATATATATTTGGACAGAGTGGAGAGGGATTATAACCTCTACCAGTTTTTATTGCTGTCCGTGTCCCCATTAAGGAGATTCACCCTCTCAGTTTGTCCTGTTTACCATTATCATTAAAAGTGAAAGCAAAAGAAAATCCCAAATTTTGGGTTATCCCCAGAAAAGTAATAGATGGAAACTCTTCCAATGGGGATACTAGTTCCGGTGACTGTCACTATCACGGTCAATATCAATTTGCTTTTCCATTTAAAAGAAAATATCATTTGTAGATAGCAATGTAGTATACTAGAGTCTATAGTATACAGCTTTATCTTCACCCATGGCTACAGATGATGCCTAAAACTGGGCAAAGTTCTTGCATTATCTGAGTAAAGCAGGGTTCTCAAACTGGTGGCTCTTCAGCTTTTGCAAAACTACAAGTGCCATTGTGCCTCTGCCTGTGGGAGTCATGCTTGTAATTGTCAGCCTTGCAATGCCTCACGGGACGCCAGTTTGAGACCGCTGGAGTAAAGTACAATCATCTGCAAGTTGCAAACAGTCTGATATTCGCTTAACCGTTTGCCAGCCGTATAGTGTATATATTCTGCACTTCCGGGTCTGGGGCATGCATGTGTGCTGCCGGCGACCCGCCCCAGCTGTAATTAGACACAATGGGAGCTGATCTGCAGATACCGCGGACTCAATGTCTGCTGGTACTCGCCGATCGTTAGGCAGAGGGCCTTAACTTACCAGCATGTCATAAGTGTGGGAGGAAACCGGAGTACCCAGAAGAAACACACACAAGCATAGGGAGAACATGCAAATGCCATGCAGCTAGTCTCGTTGTTGGGATTCAAACTGATGACCCTAGTGCTGCAAGGCAGAAGTGATAACCACTAATTATTTTATATAAACTTACAATAAAATATCCATTGATTTCCTTTATCATTCCTTGTTTGGTTTATCAGACTTAGAAATAAGGAGAACATTTTATATAAGAGAGTCAGTTTCCATTCAATTGAATAGAGGGAATATTTTATGTGCTTCTCCCCTTCTACACCCCAAACTGGGCAATGTAGGAGACTAGACAGAACCCCTGACCTTACCAAAGCATCATACAACACAATTATAGTTTTCCCTGAAGAATGCAGCACTGTATTATTCAGAATAAAGAGCCTTTGTACCAGCTGTAAATTCATAGTCACAATGTTTACTAATGTGCCACAATAAACTATGTGCGCTGATAATGGTAATGAAAGGTTGGTCGTGCTGAACAAAAGATTTTCATCTCATTGCTTTCTTCACACATTTGCAGAGAATATGTGATGAAAGAAATGAAATGAAAATAATAAATTATAAGATTATTCTTGCCAATAGAAGAATTGATTTTTCCACAACACATTCATGGATAACCTGTCTGTCCAATTTCTACACATGGATTTAGAATGGTTAAGGACCATAATGGACATGTGCTCTCTCTAGTAAATGTGTAGTCTACATCTCCTATTTAAGTGTGGTACTCGCAAGGTAGGAGAAACCTCTACCCCAATATCCCCATCGGAACCCACACGCCACAATCGCCTCACTCTACCCTTCCATTCAGAAGGGAACCCCCTTTCTTGCGCTTTCAATATTTTTGGACTTCTCATTCTCATGGTATATTCCCACTCCATTTCTAACCATCATTTAACAGCACAGGTACATCCCTCATGTTTGCTTTTTACAGACAAAACCACCAAAAAATTAATGTCAGACATCATCAGTTTTTAGAAGCATGTTATTGCAAATCGCATACCTGCTGTCTCTAATAATCATTATTCACAGATAATCTTTAAATGACGACAATCATTTAAATAACAGTAGAATTGACTAAAGTGACATAGTTCTACGGTAGCTCACAAAAGTGAGTACACCCCTCACATTTTTGTAAATATTTTATTCTATCTTTTCATGTGACAACACTGAAGAAATGACACTTTGCTACAATGTAAAGTAGTGAGTGTACAGCTTGTATAACAGTGTAAATTTGCAGTCCCCTCAAAATAACTCAACACACAGCCATTAATGTCTAACCCGCGGATAACAAAAGTGAGTACACCCCTAAGTGGAAATGTCCAAATTGAGCTCAATTAGCCATTTTCCCTCCCCGGTGTCATGTGACTCATTAGTGTTACAAGGTCTCAGGTGAATGGGGAGCAGGTGTGTTAATTTTAGTGATATCCTCCTCACTCCCTCATACTGGTAACTGGACATTCAACAGGGCACCTCATGGCAAAGAACTCTCTGAGGATCTGAAAAAAAGAATTGTTGCTCTACATAAAGATGGCCTAGGCTATAAGAAGATTGCCAAGACCCTGAAACTGAGCTGCAGAACGATGGCCAAGACCATACAGTGGTTTAACAAGATAGATTCCACTCAGAACAGGCCTTGCCATGGTTGACCAAAGAATTTGAGTGCCTGTGCTCAGCATCATATCCAGAGGTTGTCTTTGGGAAACAGATGCCAGATGCATTTCTGCAGAGCTTGACGGGGTGGGGGGTCAGCCTGTCAGTGCTCAGACTATACGCCGCATCAAATTGTTCTGCACGGCTGTCGTCCCAGAAGGAAGCCTCTTCTAAAGACGATGCACAAGAAAGCCCGCAAACAGTTTGCTGAAGACAAGCAGACGAAGGACATGAATTACATGAACCATGTCCTGTGTTCTGATGAGATCAAGATAAACATATTTGGTTCAGATGGTGTCAAGCGTGTGTGGCGGCAACAAGGTGAGGAGTACAAAGACAAGTGTGTCTTGCCTACAGTCAACCATGGTGGTGGGAGTGTCATAGTCTGGGGCTGCATGAGTGCTGC
This sequence comes from Glandirana rugosa, assembly GCA_018402905.1. Taxonomy (NCBI): domain Eukaryota; kingdom Metazoa; phylum Chordata; class Amphibia; order Anura; family Ranidae; genus Glandirana; species Glandirana rugosa. The sequence continues at coordinate 378,962 of BLSH010059085.1, read as the reverse complement.
TGGCACTGGGATGCTACAGTTCATTGAGGGAACCATAAATGCCAACATGTACTGTGACATACTGAAGTAGAGTATTCCAACATGATAACGACCCCAAACACACCTCCAACACGACCACTGACTTGCTAAAGAAGCTGAGGTAAAGGTGATGGACTGGCCAAGCATGTCTTCAGACCTGAACCCTATTGAGCATCAGTAGGGCATCCTCAAATGGAAGGTGGAGGAGCGCAAGGTCTCCAACATCCACCAGCTCTGTGATGTCATCATGGAGAAGTGGAAGAGGACTCCAGTGGCAACTCGCAAAGCTCTGGTGTACTCCATGAGGCAGTGCTGGAAAATAATGGTGGCCACAGAAAATATTGACACTTTGGGTCCAATTTGGACAATTTCATTTAGGGGTGTACTCATTTTTAATGGCCGTGTGTTGCGTTATTTTGAGGGGACAGCAAATTTACACTGCTATGTAAGCTGTACACTCACTACTTTACATTGTAGCAAAGTGTAATTTCTTCAGTGTTGTCACATGAAAAGATATAATAAAATATTTTTAAAAATGTGAGGGGTGTACTCACTTTTGTGAGATACTATATGTACCTATATAGGTCTTCATATTATACCTAATATGTGCTTGATTTGACATGTCTCACTATACATTTATTGCTGTTGGCACTATCTAATTAGCTACCTATTTCCTCTAAATGATAACTATATTCTCTGAAAATAATTATACGATTCTGAAATTACATTTATACCCAGAGTTCATAGGGGGAAAGCACAACCACAGCAACTAAAAAGAATCTTTCACTACTGGCCCAATTTCAGAAGACTGCCTTCAAAATGGTTCCTGTAGGTTATCACATTTAAGAATCAGAACACTTGATTAAATAAGTCATTAGATACAGTTGTGCTCATAAGTTTGCATACCCTGGCAGAATTTATGATTTCTTGGCCATTTTTCAGAGAATATGAATAACAACACAAAAACATTTCTTTCACTCATGGTTAGTGTTTGACTGAAGCAATTTTTTCAGAGATGACATCTTTCAGCATCTCGCTGCCCTGGCACAAGCAGTTCAATCCCAGCAGGATGACTACAAGCAGCTGGAGCAGAGAGTACAGGCCCTGTTGACACCAGCATGCACCACAGCGACCACTGCTGCACCAGAAAGGTTTTCAGAGGACCGGGGGAAATTTTGTGCATTCCGTAATGCTTTGCACCTTCCAGCTTCCGGTTTCCTGCTTCCTGTCTGCAGAGCTGAATTACACCTGCTGTTACCTGCTGGTCCACCCTGAGAGATCATCAGCCACATCAGAGACGATCCAGGCATTCTTACACCACTCGGCTCTTATGGTCACTGTACATAACATTGGTGGCCCTTGAGCCGGGGTTGTACGTGAGGCCTTCTTGCTGCACGTTAGGCTCACCCACAGGTACGTGCCAGAGCCACTCTGGGGAGATCTCAAATGTGCCGTTCATGCAAGACAGCCCAAGAATTTCTAGGAACTGGAGGCTTTTTGCCAAGAGGAATGGCCATCTTTACCAACTAAGAAGATAAAGAGCCTCATCCACAAATACCACAAAAGACTTCAAGCTGTCATTGATGTTAAAGTGGTTGTCAAGGCTTGGGGGGGAAAAAACAAAACAAAACACACCTGCAAGAGAAAGACATAATGAGCTAGTATGCATTGCATACTAGCTCATTATGAAATGCTTACCTTAGATCGAAGCCGTTGCATCGGTCCCGGGGCACCACAGTGACCGGCGTCATGTTATGTCCATCATTTTCCGGGATCCCAGGCTCCGACCAACCACAGCGTGGACTGTGATTGGCAAGGCACGGAAGCCGCCATCAACGGACACTTAGTGAAGAAACGGCCCAGTCGGGGTGTTTCTTCACTGCACATGTGCCAATGACATCATCAGATACAGGGAATATCTCCTAAACGGTGTAAGGAGATATTACCAGGACCTACAGGTAAGCCTTATTATAGGCTTACCTGTAGTTTAAAGTGGTTGTCATGACTTGACAACCACTTTAAAGGAGGCAAAACACGGTATTAAGAAATGGGGTATGTAAACTTTTGATCAGGGTCATTTGGGTAGTTTCTGTTGTTATTATGATTTCAGAAGAGTAAACACAGTTGATTGATAATAAATGGCTTCAGCCAAACACTAACCATGAGTGAAAGAAATGTTTTTGTGTTGTCATTCATATTCTCTGAAAAATGGCAAAGAAATCATAAATTCTGCCAGGGTATGTAAACTTATGAGCACAACTGTATCTATAGATGTTATGTAAATATGATGCAAATGCAGTCTAAATGTCACTGTGTATGAAACTAAAAGCTTATGACAGATGTAGAGGTGTCTGGCTCAGAATAAGCCTTCTTCATACTTCTTGGCATCACTGGGATCTCCACAATCCATTTTGACGTTCTCTTTGACATTTGTAGTCAACATTCAAGCAGTGACATCTTGTTTTCTAGCACAATATTCCCAATATACTGAAAACTCATTCAGTGCAAGCCCTTGCTGTTACCCTCTATGCATCAAAATGGCTAAATCATCCCAAACAATGCTTAAACTGGGTAATCCGCTACATCTGGGGGAATCTGGATACCCTAAATCAGTTATACGTCTACTAAAAAAAACTAATAAAACAATATTAAAAACAAACCAGTTATTTGCCATAAGAGAATAAACATAACCAATGTGCATAAAACCAAACTTTAAATCTACAACTGAATTCAAGATTTTTTTCAATATATAGATTTTCATGAAGTAAGGCATTAAAGAATATGTAAATAAACAGTATTTCAACCATTGGTTTACCAGCGCAAACCTGACAATGCATCACATTTCACAACACTGTCTTGTATACAGGAGTTTTGTTGCAACATTAGAATACATTACATTCAAACTACTTCATTGTTTGTATGGAAATTCGAAATCTGAAGCATTTGTGCAGAAAATGACAAATCATTCTAACTTCTTGCCTCGTGAAATATTTTTATAAAAAGAACAAAAAAAACAGGCACTAATAGGTTAGTGCAAGGTAGTCCTCTCCCAAACATGAGTTAACATTTTTAGTTCTTGTTGAAGCGGTGTAGGACAAGGCCTGATCATGTATGGTGAGAGAGGGGTAGGTGTGGAGGATGGATATAGATGGGAAGGAAAGAAAGGAACAGGAGCAAGTCAGAGTAAGGCTGCATTCACACCTGGGCATCGCGTTTTCAGGCAGAAATACACGCGTTTTTTACTGCGATTTTGCCGCGTTTTTTACCGCGATTTTGTACAAGTCAAAAAGTAACTAATGTAAAAAAATAGAAAAACACCCAAATCTAGCTACAAAAATACTTCCAGAACTTGTTTGAGCTTCAGGCGTTTTCAGGCTTTTGGCTTTAGGCGTTTTTGAGTGGAGATGTGAATGGGCTCCATAGAGAATCATTGATTTTTTTTTCCTCCAGCGTTTTGTAGCTTCAGGCTTCAAGCTACAAAATGCTCAGGTGTGAATGGGGCCTAAGGGGTGAGGGGGTGAGAGGACGATGATGGGTTATATGGAAAAAAAAGGGGGGGGTAACTAGGGCTCCTCGCAATGTCAGCATGATATGTACCTCAGAACCTTACATCAGGACTCAGATAATGGCAAGAATATAAATATATTCAGCAGATTAGCTAAAGCTATTCCAATAAAACCATTTGCAACAAAAGGTTTCCTCCTTTCATTTAAGGCTGCATTCACACCTGGGCGTCGCGTTTTCAGGCAGAAATACATGCGTTTTTACAGCGATTTTGTACAGATCAAAAAGTAACCAATGTAAAAAAATAGAAAAAAGGCCCAAATCAAGCTACAAAAATACTTCCAGAACTTGTTTGAGCTTCAGGCGTTTTCAGGCTTTTGGCTTCAGGCGTTTTTGAGTGGAGATGTGAACGGACTCCATAGAGAATCATTGATTTTTTCCCCTCCAGCGTTTTGTAGCTTCAGGCTTCAAGCTACAAAACGCTCAGGTGTGAATGGGGCCTTATTGTGGCTGTAGGGTATTCCATCCTTTTATTGACATTGATCTAAGTGAGTCACTGAAACAGTGTTGAGGGTCCCAACCAATGGCACAAGGGAATACAGGCCTAAGCTGTGTCTACCAATGTGCTTATCCAGGAACATCGATATGTTCATTTTGGTGTATCATTATAATGCAGAAAGAAGGCGGGGTCATGTGGGATAACATAATATGTAAATGTATGCACAACTGACATCACCCCTTTCCAAAATAAGAGCTCTGGGTACAATCAGAAAATATGCAGAAATGTCCCCTCTCCTTCTCAGCAGCTCCAGCAGACTGGGTGTATGGAGAGACAAAATGTAGGGTTTTGGGAGAGGTGGCACGTGTAAAATATAATATTAGGTTTTCCTGGTCTCACATGAAGGTATATACATACTGTAGGTCCTCGGCCCACTTTTGGATAGAATTTAAGATTTTATTGTATTGCATAACCCAACAAAGTTTATGAATGCAAACTACAAGTGAAATGAAATAATTTTATCCCAAGTGTAGCAATAGTAGTGGTACATGCTGCAAAAAGGCATATGGATCAATGCACTGTATGATAACATGATAAACATTGCATGCTAGTGTGCATATAGTAACAAACTGCAATGGCTAAATTGGTTCATGTCCCAGGTAGTGGTACTGGAAGGTTTTTCCACCTTAAAGTGTTACTAAACCCAAAACAGTAAAATCAGTCTGTATATGCAGCATATCATGCTTGTTATACTCACTGCGGAACTTAAGGGGTTAATCCTCTGCATTGTGTAAAAAAGGCAGTTTTATGCTGTATGCCATAAATCCTTCTCTCCTGCACTGTAAATCTCCATATAATACACAGCAGAGTGGTAAAGCTGCACATGCTCAGTTTGGTATCTTGTGCTGGATATAACATTTCCTGTTTCAGTTGAACTGTTCAGGTCACATGATATTGACATCACACATATGGGCATGTATACAGGCTGTAGTGGAAAACTCCTCCTACTTGAACACACAGCTATGGACAAACTGTGCAGGTTATCAGGAAACCATGGTATACAGATCATCCCAAAAGGTATATAGTGGCAGTATTTTAATGTAAATTTAGTAACACTTTAATGCAGAGAATGCATTAAAGGGTTAGTTCACCTTTACCAAAAAGCTGCCTATGCAGTTTTCTAGGCACTTTGCAGGCGCAATTTCTAGCGCTAAAGCACCTGAAAAATGTCCCAGTGTGAAAGGGTCTTAAGGAGCTGGTACCAGCCGGCATACTAACAAACAGCGACTCATCCCTGTCCTTTCAGCTGTTAGCCGGGGATTTATGGCTGACAGGCGATTATAAACAAAAGGAGATGAGACACTTGAAAAGACAGAGACACACAAAAAAGTGTGGGGTTCTGCCTTCCCCTTACAATCCATACCAGGCCCTTTGGGTCTGGTATGAATTTTAAGGGGTACCCCAATGCCATAAAAACAAGTTCCATACCAAACCCTTATCCTAGCATGCAGCCCCCCAAACCCATACAAGGCCACCAGCTCTTAAAATAAGGGGTACACATTCTGATTTGAACAAGAGCAGGACTCATTTCTTTCGGGCAGGTTGGCAGCGGTCGCTCATCGTGACTGACGTGGAACTGCATCGTTAAACGACAAGACTAAAGATGGATTTACATTGTAGGACATTTTTTTTTTTTTTTAATAAAGGACTTTATTTAAAAAAAATTATTATATTTGGGTGTTTTTATTTCTAGTGTACATTCTTTTTTTGTGAGTGAGAAGGGCTACTATGCATCTCTTATTTATTCACATGGGGAGACCGGTACCTGGGAGCCCTTTTATTGTTAAAGGGGGCTTTCAGATTCTGATAAGCCCCCCACAACCACAAGACCACAAGGGATGTGGGGAAGAGGCCTTTGTCCTCATCAGTACCTCCCCCCTGTTGAGGACACATAGCCTGGTATGGGTTACGAAGGGGGGGGGGGATTTAGGGGGGACCTCACTTTTTTGGGGGTATTGAGTAGCCCTCAAAATTCATACCAGACCCTAAGGGCTATGTATGCATGGATTGTGAGAGTAACCCCCCTTACAGTTTTAAGCAGTGTAATAGGTCATTTGTTTACATTCACCCGTGAGCCGGGCATTCTCGGCTGACAGCTACATGAACAGGGTAGAGATTAGTGACTGGTTGTTAGGAAGCCAGCAGGTGCCAGCTCCCTGGCAACCAGCATCTCTGAACTGGATCTGACAGTGGTAGGAATACCACTACTAAATGCTTCTCTTGTGTTGCAGCCAGGAATCCTGTCTGTGGTAAAATAATGTTTAGAAAAAATGTATTAAATACAGCTAATTAAAGAAAAAAATTGTATGCATGTGCAATTTAAGGCCCTTTTTTTGTGAATTGCCTGTTCCTGGAATAAATACTGCAAGAGTTATTTGAAACGTAAAAATGCATGCGGTTTTTACTGCTTAGTAAATTAAAGCGAGGGGGCCCCCAAATTTAGAGGAATAAATTAAACATTGATAAAATCCAAGCTGTATTTTCACATCTGTTTTCAGAGTATGCATAACTATTACACTTTATGTGTATTTTTCATTTACTATGAAAACCTTGCGACAACCAGTAAGATGAATATAAAATATGACTGATTCACTGGCCCCAGAGCTTTGCAGACCTCAGGAAACCTCCTTAAGATGAAGGGGATGATAGAAAATAATGTACACAAATTAGCATTCGATATTGGAGAGGAAGAATCAGCCTTGTCACATGAGCTCAGACTTTATGAATATTTTACAGAGCAAAGCGACGGTGGGATGCTAACAATGAAAACATAAATGTTTCATAGACATCAAGCTTTTTACTTTGTATGCAAAAATATATCAACTGTAGTAAGACAAACCTTGTAAATTAAAAAAATGTGCCACACACTCGGATAAAAGAATCCTGTGGATGGATATCATACAAAAACTCACATTTTGTCCCCACATTACCATACAGTACAGGAGGATGGTTTTTAAATTGTTAACCCCCGTGTTGAACATAACTCCATCACCCCCTTCTAAACACTACAAAGCAAGGAACGCATGTAAGGACGTTCTAACCAAATGAAATTTGCGTCCTTTTTTTCCCCACAAATAGAGCTGTCTTTTGGTGGTATTTGATCACCTCTGCGTCATTTCTGATTACCGCTATAAACAAAAAAAGAGCGACAATTTTGCAAAAAGAAAAAAAACCAAAACAATATTTCTTACTTTTTGCAAAAATACATATAAAAAAAATATTAAAAAACAACATTATTCAATGGTTTTGGCCGAGTTATATTCTCCCTCATATTTTTGGTAAAAAAAATTGATGTTTATTCATAAAAGTTGCCGCGTTTACAAACCATGAGAATTAATTTCTGGAGTTTTTACAAATTTTTTTTTTTACTGGTAATGGCGGCGATCTGCGATTTTTATTGGGACTTTGATATTGGGGCGGACATGTCGGACATTTTTGACACTTTTTTGGGACCAATGACATTTATACAGCGATCAGAAATTTAAATATCCACCAATTACTATATAAATGTCATTGGCAGTGAAGGGGTTAACCTGGGGGGGCCTCTAGGGGTTAACTCTGTTCCCTGGGTGTGTTCTAACTGTATGAGGGCTGGGCTGGCAGGGGCACCAGAGATCTAACTGATCCCGAGTAGAGGGATCAGTAGATCTCTGCCATGATGCCTGTCAGAGCAGGGAACCGCCGTGTTTATATCGTTCTGGCTCTGTCACAGCCCATCGCGAGTCGCCGGCGGACATAGAGTCTGCCCGACCCGCGGCCCTGCTCAGGAAAGTGCCGACTATAAGCGGCGATTCGTGGGACAGAGCCACGCTGGGGAGGGAAGGGGAGGGGAGGGAAGGGGAGGGGAGGGACCCCCCCCACACACACACACATCATTGAGGCTGTTTAAGCGAAAGTAAACGTCAGCCGGTTGAAAAATAAAAAAAATTCCCTGCAAGCCAATGTATGCATCGCATACTAACACATTATGAGAAACGTACCTTCGAACAAAGCCCACCAGTGCTGCACTGTCACAGCTGAGAGGGCTTCCACCTTCCCCTGTGCTTCTTTCTGGGTTTGCAAGGCAATATTCCCAACACACACATTCCTGCGAAAATCACTGTATTTCAAAGTGGGTGCTGAAGTGACCAACGGCTGGAACTGTATGTCATCAGAGAAAGTAATGTCACCAGCACACCAGGATCTCCAAAAACGAGTCCAAAGCTTTAATCAATGATCACATCGCTACAGCAGAGAGTGACATTTCGGAGTCACACAGGACCCCTTCATCAGGCATGTGATGAAGGGGTCCTGTGTGGCTCCAAAACGTCGCACCCAGCTGTAACGATGTGATGATTGATTAAAGCTTTGGACTCATTTATGGAGATCCTGGTGTACTGGTGACATTACTTTCTCCTTCTGGGTTACATGAGTGGCCGGGGCTATAATGACGTCACTCCCATGCAAGCATGCGACGGTGATGTCACAGGCTGCATGCACTCTGAATATCTCCTTAACAGTGCAAGTTTAAAATATATTCACAGTACCTACAGGTAAGCCTTATTGTAGGCTTGCCTGTAGGTATCAGTGGTGTAACAGAGTTTAATACCACTTTAATCACAGACTGGGTCCTCCCTGTCATCCTTTTTTTCTTGATGTCCAGAAAATTTATCAGGAGTGACTCATGCAGATAGCAAAGGAATGAGGCAGAATACAGAAATGACACTTAGTGCTCTTGATTGAGACAAGCACATACTATAGAGGGATATCATTTGCTCATATTTCATGTCTGAGGGTTACAATCACTTTAACTATATACTGTGAGGCATGATGTCAATACATATGCTTACATACAGTTGCAAGATGAGGTTAAAATCATATTACTAGTTCAGTTCTTGATAAGTGTATTCAAATATCTCTTTGGAACCCAGTAAGATCTCCAGCCTTTGTCCCACCCAACTGTCATTACAAATCTGATCATGGATGTTTTTAAGGGTGACATTTTCTGCGCTATAAAACGGTGAATCTACATATGACCAGGGCAGTCATGCAGAACAGGGATCAAAGGTGCATAGAGTCCCCATGAATACCTGCAGACAATCTCAATTTTATAGAATCTATACTGCGATCTTGCTGTATACACTGGGAAGATGTATAGATAACTATGTACTGTGAACCTGGGAGTGACTGTATAAACATTATTATACGCTTGGAATACTAAATGCTGAAAGATGTTATCAAAGAGAACTGGAAAACAAGCTGTGCCATTCATTACTCCTTTTCATTCTTCTGTCAACTTTATTCAAAATCAATGTGAGCTTAGAAAGCAGAAATTATTCATAGTACACAAGTTTCTTTCCAAAAAAAAAAAAAAAAAAAGTATTATATATATATATATATATATATATATATATATATTTCCTGGACCTCCTCATGTCAGCCTACTATGGGTCAGCTCCGCCCCCTCTGACCCCTTCAGGACAACCTCTTTCCAAGCCTAGAAGAGGTGGCTGTCTGCCCCTATGCAGTGTTCTTTTTTTGTCCTCGCTGAAACAGCAGGCAGGCTGAGGCTTGTAGTCCCACAGGAAATCTCAGGAGGTTGCCAAGAACGGCCACTTCCTAGAATGATAGGAACGCCCTCTCCCATACTCTGGTTCCTGCTTCCCTGCTGTGATTACAGCACCTGTAGCTCCAGCTTGTCTCAAAGAGCCGCATCACCCGCAAAGAAAGAATCGCTCAATGTGTTTTAAGTCGGGTCAGAGGAGTGGTCGGCGACGGGATAAAATCCCTGTGGAACGCCACTCCAGATCATCCTCACTGGAGTCTCATTGCAGTGCCTTGAGCCCAGGCAAATTGCTGTTGCAACACCAGAAAGCGACCACTAAGTGCTAGCATGTGCATAAGCAAAGACGCAGGTCCTCTTCATCTTCTGAAAGGGCCTCGGCCCGGGAAGAGGAGAAGGCCTGCTGGGCATGCAGGGCAAACTCCCTACCAGGGAGGTGTGTATACTTCTCTTGTTTGAAGGAAGCCGCGTGTGATAATGCAGCAGATGCACGCCAGGTGAAGCACTATATTAAGGCGGCAGTCAAAGGCGGCTTGAAAACCGCATCTAAGAGATCTTGGCCTAGGCGGCATTCATCCGCTTCAGAATCAGAGCCAGATGCTACATATCGCTACAGTTCAGATGAACATTCAGAGGATTCCGAGTCAGATCTGAACTCATTTTGATTTTTCCTTGATTCCTTCTTTTGGCCTGATTTGCACCCATGTGTTTTTGGTGCATTTTGCGGATTTGCACTACAGTCTATTTGGTGTTGTTTCCTATGGAACAGGTTTTGTGGTGTGGGTCTGCGGGATGCGGGGGATGCTGAAGATGCATGGGTGTGAGTCGAGCCTAAGACCCCCTTTCACACTGAGGCGCTTTTCATTCGCTTCCACGGTAAAAAGGCGCCTGAAAAGCTTGCGAAAACCTATTTCTATTAAAAACAATGAATGCTTTCACACTAGGGCAGTGCGCTGGTAGGGTGGTGAAAATACACCCCTCTCCATTGAAATGAATGGAAAGCTCTTCAAAAGCGCTCAGTGTTTTACGGGCAGTTTAAGAGCGCCTCGGTGTGAGAGGGCCTTTAGTGGAGTCAGTAAGGAGGATGAAATGGAGAGTTGGAACCTCACCCCCCTAAAAAACAGCGAAAATATTATCCAGACTTGAAAAGGTCACTCCTGTCCTTCCCATTAATTTTTTGAAATACAGGAAATAATGGAAGATGAATAGGCAAAGTCCGATAAAAGCTTGAACGTCCACAACAGGGTCTCAAAGTTGTACCCTTTCCGCTCTAAGGATGCTGAGCTTTGGGATTCCACGCCTAAGGTAGATGCTTCATTACAGAGACTAGCTCGGCACATCACTTTGCCTCTAGATGACTCAGTATCCTTCAAGATCCAATGGATCGTAGCATAGATACAGATCTCAAAAGAATGTACATGGTAGCAGGAGCGGCCTGCAGGCCGGCTATAGCACTTACTTCAGTGGCGACAGCCTTAAAGGTGTGCATTGCGGGGTTAGAGGCCAGTTCTTTGGGTTAACTTATGGGAGACGAAGGTCCCCCCCTTTGCAGTCCATTAAGGTCACGGTGTATTTTCTAGCAGAAGTAGCCGTGGACCAGGTCAGGATGACAGTGAAATTGATGGCTCATTCTGTGACGGCACGCAGAGCCCTATGACTGAAGCATTGGTCAGCGGATAGTGCTTTCAGGCACAGCCTTTGCTCAGTTCCTTTCGATGGGAAATTTTTTGCCAAGACCTTGGAGTCACAGGTTCAGCGAGTTTCTGGAGGGAACTCGGGGCTTATTCCGCAGGAAAGGAAAAGATTTCCTCAGCCCGTTCGTCCTTCTGAGAGATCTAAAGGAGGTTTCGGCGAAACTTCTGCGTACCAACTGGGGCGACCGTTCTTTAGGCAATGGAAGGGGCAGGGTTCAGCCTTTCCCAAAGCAACCAAAGCCAAGGCGAACCAGCCAGCGAAAGCTTCAGACAAGCTCTTCTGAAGGGGTCCCCGTCCAGACTTCCCAAGTGGGAGCAGACTGTCTTACTTTGGTGAGGTCTGGGCTGAAGAAGTTTAAGATGCCTGGGTCTTGGACATCATTCAAAGAGGAGATCGCTTGGAATTCAAGGACAGACCTCCCTAGTCTCATTCTGTGGAGACCCTACTTGTCCAGAGAAAAGGACGTTGTTTATTAATGTATGTAAAGAATTTATTGGCATCTCAAGCAATTCTGCCAGTTCTGGAGCACAAGAAGGGAGAAGGATTCTATTCTCTGTTCTTGGTAACAAAATCCTCAGGAGGATTCAGGCCGGTCCTGGACTTAAAAGCCCTGAATGCCTTCATGAAACTCCCTCCATTCAGAATGGAGTCCTTGCAAACCATCATTGTCCATTGTGAAGAAGGGAGATTTGCTAGCGTCAATAGACCTAGCGGGTGCCTACCTACATGTGCCCATAAGTGCATCACACCATCGCTTCCATTTCCAAGTTCACTGTCTGCCATTCGGGCTGTGCACAGTTCAAAGAACATTTTCAAAAGTTTTGGCAGTGGTCATCGCTATCTTAAGAATCAGAGGCATTCAAATTTTTCATTATCTGGATGACATTCTCCTCTGGGCAGCATCAAAGTCTCTCCTTCAACAGCACACGCTGATAACCTGCAGCACAATCAGACGTTTCGGTTGGTTAATCAACCATCGCAAGTGTCGGTTGCAACCAGCTCAAGTCTAGAGTATCTAGGAATGCAATTCGACATTACCCAAGGTCGTGTATTTCTGCCTCTCAGGAAGATTGTGGAAATTCAGATCAAATCGGAAATAGTAATGACCAGGCCATTTCTGATGGCCAAGGAGTGTATGCAGTACCTGGGCCTGTTGTCTTCCACAATCCAGGTAGTACCCTTAGTACCCTAGGCCAGATGACGGAAGGGGAGATTTCAAAACAATTTTCTTTATCAATGGGATCACCACTTGTTAACCCAGAAGATCTACCATTCAGTACCAATAAAACGGTCTCTGATGTGGTGGAAGATATCTCAGAATCTATACCGCGGGTTGCCTCTGGAACCTCCAGTTCCAGTAGTGCTGACTACAGATGCCAGCCTAGTAGACCGAGGAGCTCATTCCTTAGGCCAACAAGTATAGGACAAATGAGAGGCATCTCTATCTCAGAATTCAAACCTGTTAGAATTAGAGGCCTTTCGGCACGCTCTAGTAGCCTTCCAATCGATTTTGCAAAGGGGGCAGTCAAAGTCCTTTCCTACAACAAACCATGGTAGCCTACGTGGCCCGGCAAGGGGGCACCAGGAGCCTCCCACTGCTCAGAGTGGCATGCCAGTTTTTTCCCTAACAGCAGCATACCTTCCGGGTCCACAAAACAAGCTGGTGGATAAACTAAGTCAGAGATTCTTGGATCTGAACGAACGGGGCTTGAATCCCAGATACCCGTTCAAAATCTTCAAGGTCTGGGGGACATCGGTCATAGGAAGAAAACTCTCAGATTACGTGTTACTTCTCCGGGTGGCACTCGCAAGCTCTAGGCCAGGATGCTCTATCCATTCCATGGGACTTTCCCGTAGTCTGTGTTTCCTCCTCTCTCGCTAATCCTCTGAGTTTTAATGAGGATTCAACAGGAGGAGGTGACGGCAATAGCGGTGTGGCCCTTCTGGCCCAGAAGACCATGGTGTTCACTAGCACAGAAAATGAAGATGTGTCAGCCAATTCCTCTGCCTTCTCGCACAGATTTTCTGCTGCAGAACAAGCAGTTTAACCCAAAGCCAGGGAAACTGAAGTTGATGGCGTGGAGGTTGGGAGGAGATCTGTAGAGCATTTAGTCTAGAGAAAACTACCAATAATACTTTATTATTGGCTATATAAAGCCTTTTGTCACTTCTCAGCAGGAAAGAGCTGGGATCTGAGGTCACTCTCAGTCTCTAACATACTGGAATTTCTCCAGGAAGGTCTGAGCAAGGGTTTAGCGTATAGCTCCTTAAAAGTTCAAGTCTGCCCTGTCAACTATGTTGAACAAAGATGGGCCTTGGATCCTCTAGTGATGCGTTTCTTAACCACTTACCAACCGGAAGGTTTTCCAGCTTTAGGACCAGAGCACTTTTTGCGACTTGGCACTGCATCGTTTTAACTGACAATTGCGCGGTCATACGGCGTTGTACCCAAACAAAATTTGCGTCCTTTTTTTCCCACAAATAGAGCTTTCTTTTGGTGGTATTTGATCGCCTCTGCGTCATTTCTGATCACCGCTATAAACAAAAGAAGAACGACCATTTTGCAAAAAAAACACAAATTTCTTACTTTTTGCTAAAATTCAAATCCAAAAAAAATATAAAAAAAAAATGTTTTTTTCACCGGTTTTGGCCGATTTATATTCTTCCACATATTTGTGATAAAAAAAAAAAATTGCAATCGGCGTTTATTGATTGGTTTGCGCAAAAGTGGCCGCATTTACGGATAGTGAGAATTCATTTCTGGGGTTATTTTTTTTTTATTTTTTTACTAGTAATGGCGGTGATCTCCGATTTCTAGCGGTACTGCGATATTGCAGCGTACATGTCGGAGATTTTTGATACTTTTTTGGGACCAATGACATTTATTCAGCGATCAGAAATTTAAATGTCCACTGATTACTGTATAAATGTCATTGGCAGTGAAGGGGTTAACATGGGGGGGAGCTAGGGGTTAAGTGTGTTCCCTGGGTGTGTTCTTACTGTGGGGGGGTTGGGCTGCCATGGGCATGAGAGATCTAACTGATCCCAGTGACAGGGATCAGTAGATCTCTCATGCTTGCACTGTCAGAATGGGGAACCGCCGTGTTTACATCGGCGACTCCCTGTTCTTTGCTTGTGGCCGCTCATCGCGGCTCGCCAGCGGACATCGGGTCCGCCCGAGCCGCGGGCACACTCCTCAGGAGTGCGGCGGGCGCAGATCGCTGTCTTTTTACGGCGATTCGCGTACAGCAACCCGACTGCCACCGTGAATACACTGCAGGCGGTCAGGAAGTGGTTAAAGGCAGCAATAAAGTTTAGGTCTCCAATAAATCTTTTTCCAAAGTGGGACCTGCCTTTAGTTCTGAAAGCCTTATTAGCACCTCCATTTGGTCCGGTGTTATGTTGGTTATGTATGGTTCGGTGTCATCATGCTCTTTGTCTCAGTGCAATTTTTTGATGACAATTGCATCAGCCAGATGGGTGTCAGAACTGTGTGCTTTCTCAGCCAGGGAGCCGTATTGCCCAATACTCCAAGACTAAATAGTACTCAAACTGGTCCCAAGCTTTCTTCCAAAAATAGCATCAGCTTTGCATATGAATTGGGAATCAGTCTTATTGGCTTTCCCGGATAGTAACTCGGAAGACGAATGGACTAGGCTGGATCTAGTGCAGGCCTTATCAATATACCTAGAGTGAACTAAGGATTTCTGGAAACAAGATCCGCTCTTCATCTTTCCCGGTGGCTCCAGGAAAGGCATGGCTATGCCACCTAGAATGGTGTCTTCATACATCGTAAAAACTATCCAGATGGCATATAGAGAGTCGGGATATCCTCCGCCATTGGAGGTCAAAGCACATTCTATGAGAGGCATGACAGATTCCTGTGCATCATATGCTAAGGTGTCAGCAGAAGCAGTGTGCAGGGCAGCTAGCTGGAGTGCACCTAATACTTTCATTCAGCGCTACAGAGTGAATGTAACTCTGACAGCATCGGAAGCTTTTGGGTCTACTGTTCTGTCGGCGACTGTCGGCCATTAAAATAATTGATATCGGTTTATGATTCTGGTTATTTGTGTCTTTCCCTGCCCTTATGTGGTTGATTGCTTGCTACGTCCCATAGTAGGCTGACATGAGGAGGTACCGGAATAAGGAAAATTGTTTTCATACTTACCGTCATTTTCCTTTTCTGGATCCTCCTCATGTCAGCCGAGGAACTCCAACACAAAATCCGTCACAAGGTGGGTAAACTGAACACTGCATAGGGGCAGACAGCCGCCTCTTGGAAAGAGGTTGTCCTGAAGGGGTCAGAGGGGGCGGAGCTGACCCATTGTAGGCTGACATGAGGAGGATCCAGGAAAGGAAAATTAAAGTATGAAAACAATTTTCCTTAATATATATATATATATATATGCCTTACAAATAAAAAGTAAGATTTCACAGACACTTCAGTCATTTTCAACAATACTCGAAAGCTATACCCTCTTATAGCATGTTTGCATGGGATGAAAGAAAACGAGTAGTTTTGTGATGTTAAACAGAACACAATGAATACAATACACAAATCCGGCAATCTGAAAATACCTCAGTGTAACAGTAGCACAGTTATGAAATTTATCTTTGAGAGCTTTCTTCTTCAGCATGAAAGCTCTTGAAATCATCAGATATAATCCATACCGCCTTCCAGGGAACAGCACGTTATCAAGATTTGTTCTGCCACATATCCACTAAAGTGCTACTTGGTGAACTTTCAGAAAATATAAGGCCTTGAACATACAGCTACTGAAGCCTTTCAGCCAAGGCTTTAAAAAGGCAAGTCATTTATAACATCCATTGTTTGCACGGCTGGTGAGCTAATCATTTTTCGGAGAAAAGAATAACAAAAATGCTTTGTGGCAGCAAAGGGATTTCTTACAGGTTTCTCACTTGAAGGGTAAAATGGCATCAACTCACCAGGCCAGGCCGCCTCTGTCTGCCGACAGACCTGAGCTATCAATAATCTAGATACATCACTGAAAAAAAGCTTCATCTTATGGTCTGGGGATGTATCAGCAGCAGCTCTGAAGATAAGAGATCTTACTGATATTAATGTTTAAAAAGAAAACAGCCTCCAGGAATGAAGTTCATTTTTACCTTAGACTGTTACACTTTGCAGTAAAATAAATTAATCCAAATTATTTTGTACATGGGAATTTTATTCTCCTTATCTGCCATGAACTGTTAAAGGCAAGTGCCAACAACTGTGATAAAACACAACCATTACGTGGTTACATTATCATAAAACATTTTCTGACTCGTTCAATTCCACTCACCTTTTTCAACCTTTTATATCACTTGAAGAAATTTTTAGGTAGGTTTATTACATCTGCAGCTCAGAGTATGTTAACCTTATCAGGGAGTTATACATATGATATTAAATACAGAATGGGGTGTACTTATTTGAAGATTCAGGTGGATCATTTTTAACCCCTCCCCCTTTCTATATGATAAAAACGTTTGCAGTAATAATCACAAAATTAAAACGAAATAATAATAATGGTCAGAAAAGAAACACAGACTTTTTTTTATATTAGTGGTCATTGGAGAAATGTCTTCTTGAGTTGATGTTTGGTAAGGGGTTCCGATATACTGAGGTCAGTGGGAAAGGTGTCCCTTTATATTGGTAGCAAGTGGAAAAATGACCCCTTACATTATGGCTAGTGAGAGAGGACCTCCCATACATCTATGGAAATAATGCATCATTTTGTTGGGGGCAGAGATAAGAATAATTTTTTCAATGGTGGTCACCAGGAAAAAACATACCTTTCAGTGGTGGTCAGTGGGAAGAATACCCCTATCAGTGGTGGCCAGTGGAAAGAATACCCCTTTCAGTAGTGGCCAATGGAAAGAATACCCCTTTCAGTAGTGGCCAATGGAAAGAATACCCCTTTCAGTGGTGGCCAGTGGAAAGAATACCCCTTTCAGTGGTGACCAGTGGGAAGAATACCCCTTTCAGTGGTGACCAGTGGGAAGAATACCCCTTTCAGTGGTGACCAGTGGGAAGAATACCCCTTTCAGTGGTGGCCAATGGGAACAATATCCCTTTCAGCGGTGGCCAGTGGGAAGACTACTCCTTTCAGTGGTGGGCAGTGGGAAGAATACCTCTTTCAGTGGTGGTCAGTGGGAAAAATACACCTTTCAGCGGTGGCCAGTGGGAAGAATACCCTTTTCAGTGGTGGTCAGTGGGAAGAATACCCCTTTCAGTGGTGGTTAGTGGGAAGAAAACCCCTTTCAGTGGTGGTAAGTGGGAAGAATACCCCTATCTGTGGTGGTCAGTGGGAAGAATATCCCTCCCATTGGTGGTCAGTGGAAAGCCCTTACAAACAGTAAGTGGTCTGCCACTGGCTCTGGCTATGCAGACACCATTAGATAGGATTAGGCCACTGCTTACGGAGCCCAAACAAACCTCTAGAGGATCCCTAGGGTTTCATGGACCCTTAGATGAAAATGACTGAGTTATACCAATCTAGTACAGTAAATTATCCAGCCAATCACAACATATCTTTAAGTTATCATCCTGGCATACAGCTAGTCTGAAATAAAAAGCCATGGGCAAGCATAGGAAGGAATAAGATGTATACACAGAAAAAGGCACTCTTCGGACATGAGAGGCACATATGTAGAAACTGATGTGTTCTCGTCAAATCCACTTTTCATGGAGACAGAGGGGTTTATTTACCAACGGCAAATAGACGGTGTAGTTTGCAAGTGCAGTTGCACTCTACAAGAGGATTTGCTCCAGACCTAAGTAAATGAGGCAAAGCTTCACTTTGCAAAGAATACCGAATCACATGCAAAGTAGATAAAAAATAAATAAAACATTTTTTAAAAAACAGCATTTTTGCTTGCACATGATTGGATGATGGAAGTCAGCAAAGTGTCCCCTTATTTACTGGAGCAAAAGTACACAGTCTTTTTGCCTTTAGTAAATCAACCCCATAGTCGATCTTCATAACCACTTGCCGACCACGTTGCATACTTTTACTGCGGCAAGGTGGCTCCGCTGCGCAAATTGGCATGTATAAATGACGATTCATGCAGCCACAGTTGCGGGCAGGTGTGAGCCACCACTGGCGCGCTCTCGTGCCCGCCGCACGCTGCATGAGTGTGGCCGCAGGTCGGGCGGACTAGATGTCCGCCTGCGACCCGCGATCGCCTACTACAGAGGAAGAACGGGAAACTGCTGATGTAAACACGGTGGTTTCCCATTCTGTCAGGTGGCAAGACGGTGATCTACTGATGGCTGTAATCAAGATCAGTTAGACCTGTCATGCCCCTACCAGCCCAGCCCCCACACAGTTAGAACACAGTGAGGGATCGATATGTCCGCCGCAATATCACAGTCCCGATAAAAATCACAGATTGCCGCCATTACCATTAAAAAAAAAAAATAATAATAATAAAAACGGCATAAATCAATTCTCCTAGTTTGTAGACACGATAACTTTTTGCGATTTTATTTACCAAAAATATATTTTGGCCTACACTGATGAATAATTTAGTTTTTTTTATATTTTTTTTATTTGGATATGTATTATAGCAAAAAGTAAAAAAAAAGGGATTTTATTAAAACTTACAGTAAAATCCTTTTCTCCGAGTTCACTGACAGACGCAGCTCTCCATTACGTGTGGGTTTTATGCTGGTCTCACTAGGAGTTAACTAGGCAGGGAAAAGAAACAACTGGCCCCTCCCATGGGGGCCGTCCTCTCTTCCCACATAAAACCCCCTCATAGCATAGCTCTTCAGTTCGTACACAAGCCGTACCAGAACAGAGCACAGAGGGGTGGGTGCTGCGTCTGTCAGTAAACTCGGAGAAAAGGATTTTACAGTAAGTTTTAATAAAATCCCTTTTTCTCCTATCGTTCACTGACAGACGGAGCTCTCCATTACGTGTGGGGATGTCCCCAAGCTGTGTCAAAAAGAGGGGTGGGTAAACACTAACAGTACCCAACTGAACCTCTAAGGAGGCGACAGACGCGCCTAGGCTGCCGCCTGCAAAACTTTGCGGCCCAAAGCAGCATCCGAAGATGCAAACACATCAACTTTATAAAACTTAGTGAAAGTGTGAACCGAGGCTCAAGTGGCCGCCTTGCACACCTGTGATACCGAGGCCTGGTGTCTGAAAGCCCAGGAAGTGCTAACAGCCCGGGTAGAATGAGCTGTGACCGGAAAAGGGGGGACCTCGCCCCGAACAGAATACGCATGGGTCACGGTTTTTCTAATCCAACGAGAAATCGTAGCCGACGAGGCCGCCAACCCTTTGCGCGGACCCTCTGGCAGCACAAACAAAGCATCAGCTTTTCGGAAAAAAAAAAAAAGCTGTAGCAGCCAAGTACCCTCGTAAGGCCCTCACTACGTCCAAAGCATGCAACTCAGACTCCTTTGGGTGCGATGGACGAGGGCACAATGAAGGAAGAACAACATCTTCATTAATGTGAAAGGAAGAGAACACCTTCGGAAGGAAGGAAGGAGAGGGTCGCAAGACCGCATTACCCTTATGCATGACTAAGTAGGGAGACTTGCACGATAGTGCTGCTAATTCAGACACCAGTCTGGCGGAAGTGATGGCAACTAAAAAGGCCACCTTCTGCGACAGCAATTGTAAGGAAATCTCCCTGAAATTCTCATATGGCGGTTTTTGAAGAACAGAAAGCACCAAATGCAGATACCACGGAGCCATCGGAGCCTTCACCCGATGCGCCACGTGTCGCACACCATGTACAAGGGTACGAATAAACGAGTGCGAAGCCAAAGGTCTCTGAAAGAGAATCGCCAGAGCCGATATCTGGCCCTTGAGCGTACTCAAAGCCAGGTTTTTGTTCAGGACCTGCTGCAAAAAAGTCAGGACCCTGGACACAACATAAGAGCGAGGATTATGACCCTCCGCCTCGCACCAAGCTATACAAGCCTTCCAGGTGCGGAGATAAATCTTGCGAGAGGTACACTTGCGAGCTTTTAACAAAGTAGGGATCACGGAGTTGGCGACTCCTCTATCTCTTAGCACCTGGGACTCAACAGCCAAGCCGTCAAAGCCGGCGAGGGTAAGCAGGGTGCAAGATGGGTCCCTGAGACAGAAAATCGTCTCGCAGCGGGAGCCGCCAAGGGGCGTCTGCCACCATTTGCACCACATTGGCGTATCAAGTGCGCCAAGGCCAATCTGGAGCCACCAGGATTATTGGTATCCCCTCCGCCACTATCCTGCGTATCAATCGCGGAAGCAGTTTTATCGGAGGGAAAGCGCACAGAAGGCGGTAACGGCCCCAGGGGGCCACCAGAGCGCCCGTGGCCACTGTTAACGGATCCTTCGTTCTGCACACAAAGGTTTCCACCTTGTGATTGAACCAGGACGCCATGAGATCCACGTCCGGCGTCCCCCATCTGCGGCAAATTTGATTGAACACCTCCGGGTGGAAAGCCCACTCTCCCTGGTCCAGCGTCTGGTGACTGAGAAAGTCCGCCTGCCAGTTCTCCACACCTGGATTGTAAACGGCAGAGATTGCCGGCACGTGACGTTCCGCCCAACGCAGTACCATAGCTGCCTCCGCCGTAGCTGCTGGACTCCTTGTGCCGCCCTGATGGTTCACATACGCCACTGCTGTGGCATCGTCCGACTGAATTCGCATCAGGCGACCCTGCAATCTCATCCAGAGAAAAAAAGCACAATCTGATTGCTCTCAGCTCCAGTACATTGATGGGGAGGCGAGCCTCTTGTGCCGACCAACAGCCCTGGGCAGACAGCTGTCCCATGACCCTGCCCCAGTCCAAAGGACTATCATCCGTGGTAATGATCACCCACTGAAGGGGCAGGAATGACTTCCCCTGAATCAATGCTGAGTCCCGGAACCATAGGTCAGAGACGCCCTGGTCTGGGAGCTCAGACGGATCAGAAGGTCCAAGGACCAAGGGTATCTGTCCCACCGAGCCAAAATTGCTCATTGAAGGAGACGAGTGTGACTCTGGGCGTATGGTATCGCCTT
>BLSH010059085.1:319239-347705 GCA_018402905.1 Glandirana rugosa | reverse complement strand
AAATCTGTAATTACCAACATACAACTCAAGAAATGACACTTTGCTACAATGTAAAGTAGTGAGTGTACAGCTTGTATAACAGTGTAAATTTGCTGTCCCCTCAAAATAACTCAACATACAACCATTAATGTCTAAACCGCTGGCTACAAAAGTGAGTACACCCCTAAGTGAAAATGTCCAAATTGGGCCCAATTAGCCATTTTTCCTCCCCGGTGTCATGTGACTCGTTAGTGTTACAAGGTCTCAGGTGTGAATGAATGGGGAGCAGGTGTGTTACATTTGGTGTTATCACTCTCACTCTCTCATACTGATCACTGGAAGTTCAGCATGGTACTTCATGGCAAAGAACTCTCTGAGGATCTGAAAGAAAAAATGTTTCTCTACATAAAGATGGCCAGAAGGCAGCCTCTTCTAAAGATGATGCACAAGAAAGCCCACAAACAGTTTGCTGAAGACTAAGGACATGGATTACTGGATTACTAAATCCATGTCCTGTGGTCTGATGAGACCAAGATAAACTTATTTGGTTCAGATGGTGTCAAGCGTGTGTGGCGGCAACCAGGTGAGGAGAACAAAGACAAGTGCGTCTTGCCTACAGTCAAGCATGGTCGTGGGAGTGTCATGGTCTGTGGCTGCATGAGTGCTGCCGGCACTGGGGAGCTACAGTTCATTGAGGGAACCATGAATGCCAACATGTACTGTGACATACTGAAGTAGAGCATGATCCTCTCCCTTCGGAGACTGGGCTGCCAACATGATAAGGACACCAAACACACCGCCAAGACGACCCCTGCCTTGCTAAATAAGCTGAGGGTAAAGGTGATGGACTGGCCAAGCATGTCTCCAGGCCTAAACCCTATTGAACATCTGTGGGACATCCTCAAACGGAAGGTGGAAGAGCGCAAGGTCTCTAACATCCACCAGCTCTGTGATGTCATCATGGAGGAGTGGAAGAGGACTCCAGTGGCAACTTGTGAAGCTCTGGTGAACTCCATGTCCAAGAGGGTTAAGGCAGTGCTGAAAAATAATGGTGGCCACACAAAATATTGACACTTTGGGCCCAATTTGGACATTTTAACTTAGGGGTGTACTCACTTTTGTTGCCAGCGGTTTAGAAATTAATGGCTGTGTCTTGAGTTATTGTGAGGGGACAGCACATTTACACTGTTATACAAGCTGTACACTTACTACTTTACATTGTAGCAAAGTGTCATTTCTTCAGTGTTGTCACTTGAAAAGATATAATAAAATATTTACAAAAATGTGAGGGGTGTACTCACTTTTGTGAGATACTGTGTGTGTGTGTATATATATATATATATATATATATATATATATATATATATATATATATAATGTTTGGTGGTTCTATGTAATTCTCTAGCAACAAATGTCAGAAAAAGGCCTAGTCTTTAAAGGGTAAGTTCAACTTTACAGACACATCGGATAGCCGATTTACCAGTCCGAGGACTTGGAAATCCCCTTGGCGTAATCTACTAAACATACCTCGTAAAGGTACGTATAAGAAGCATTCTAAGTGGTCGGCGCCCTCCAATCAGAACCTGGCATAGCCCGTCCTGTCAGCACTGGAGAAGAAGAAAGAAAGCAGCAGGGGTTTTAAATCGGTAAAGCGGCTATACAATGTGTCGGAGCGGGTGATCACCAGTCTCCAGGTCAGCGGGACCGGGTGCGATGAGGAGGGGGTCCAATGTAAGTTCACCTTACAGATTTTCTGTAAAGGTGAACTTACACTTTAAGTGGTTAAACAGTCCTCATTTGTAGACCGAAGTTCATCCCTTTGAAAGAACCAAACGTTACATGTTTATAGTTATCTCTCAGCTCTGAGAAATGTTGATAAACATTTGCTGGAGGCGCTTTTTTTTTTGACAGCTGTAAGTGAGCAGAGAACTGCTCTGCACTGTTTACATAGAATTGTGGAAATGCTGGATTAAAGTGTTACTAAACCTACAACAGTAAAATCAGTCTGTATATGCAGCATAGCATGCTTGTTATACTCACTGTGGAACTTAAGGGGTTAATCGTCTGCGTTGTGTAAAAAGGCTGTTTTATCCTGTATGCATAGATCCTTTCCTCCTGCACTGTCTATCTGGGGAAGGCAAGCAAACACAGGCAGGGTAGGTGACCTGCACATGCTCAGTTGTGTCCTTTATGATGGAGAGAACTTTTACTTGTTCTCAGAGCTAGCCAGGTCACATGATATTGACATCACAGATGTGGGCGTGTATACAGGCTGTAGTGGAAATCTCCTACCTCGACTCTCAGCACTGGAGAAACTGTGCAGTTTATCATTTAACTGTGGTATACAGATCAGCGAAAAAGGTATATAGTGGCAGTATTTTAATATAAAATGAAGATTTATAAGCCGTAAGCACGGGGGGGGGGCAGATGAACTATTTTCATATTACTGGGTTTAGTAACAGTTTAAGATCAACCGGGGGGTTGAATGGAGAGCGCAATTTTTTTTTAACGATCAATCATGCAGCTCTAGCGTGCAGCCATGGATAAAACGGGAATTTCCTCCTCTGACGCCTGCAGGCACCGCCCACTGTTCTCAGTATAATGTGAAGAGTCTGTGATGGTCACGTGACCAGGTATATTAAAAGATGAAAAAAGGTATTCTACAAGATTATTATAAAATCGATGTACAGCTGTATACAGGGCTCTATTTGCTTCACATATAGACAGAATGCAACAAAGGGTTTATATACACTTTAAAGCCCTGGACCCTCTAACACCTAAATTCTGCAAACACTACGGTGCATAATAAATAGATAGAACATTACCAATACATGAGAATACATATAACTATACTATAAAATGGCTGTTCTGCATATTCTTAAGGAAAGGTATAAATGCTATGCCTCAGCTTGGTATAGGATATTAGGTTCCCTCCAACAGTACTATTTTAAAATTATAGCCACCATTTCTAAGCAATTTCCACCTTATTTTTCTGCAGTTCTGTGAAAGTGAAAAGTGCAACATTTTATTACGACATTTCACAATGTCAGTAAATCTGCTCTTTTCTGCTGCATAATGTGCTCAGACATTTGTATTCATGTTCTGCTTCACCCATTACTCTACTTGTAAATGCACAAAATAAATGCAGAGTCTAAAATGGTTATATATCCTACTGCCTGGATATACATAAGCAAAGCCATCAACAAATTATATTTGGAGTGCCTCTCACACCACACAGCTTCACCTCAGCTTGAGCAAAGTGGGCATTAACTCATGGGTAATCACGCCATCATCTCATTAAAAGCTACAACATACACCAGACTAAAGGGCCACAGCATTAGTCACATATAAACCAGTAAATGCTGTAAGGACAAGCATTAAAAAAATATATTAAACATAAAAACAAAACTGATCCCACATAATAGGCAAAGGACAAGTCATCCAGTTTGCCCATTTTAGTTAAAGGGCAACTATTACAAAAATATTGTATTCCTAAAATCTGTATGGGGCTATGCTGGTGTTCATTATGTACAAATTAATTTATATAATTTATGTCTGTATTTCTATTTTTTATATTTACATACATGCAAAGCTGTCCAGTAAAGGTGAAATAGTAAAGGATGGGACAAGCTATAACAAGCAGCAAGCACTTCTAGAGCTTTGTGTGCTAAATGCTGGCGGCTGGCCAGGTTAACATTTAAAGCACTGTTATCAATTTGACATGTGAGTGTACCTGTATATTTAATATAGCCAGGTGTTGGCTAACTATGCCTGTGTCATTGTGGGACATTCTGTAACACCAGCTGCAGTGAGCCTGTTTCCCTCTAGTGCTCAGCCTGGAGACTGTCATCATCTCCTGAATGCAGAGCAAGCAGCGACCACAGCTGAGTGCAAGGGATTGTGGGATATGTGGTCTGAGGAGCCAGGATTTGCATTGGCGCCAGACTACAAGTTCCAGCCGAGTGGAAAGAGAAGAATGCTGGATGAGGACATAAATAGCCATAAATTATTTTCACAGTTGTGATTTAGCGCTCCGTTTAATAGTGCGTTAGAGCTGTTGCAGCAACAATTTTGCAAAGCAACAGATTCACTTAAATGTCACTGGCTGCACAGATTAAGCTTCCCTTAACTCCCTAATACTTTTCCATTGGGAACTAATAGAATTGGCTCAAATAAGCTTCTGTGTATCCAATCTCCAAAACACAAACATCGTCATGTGGGAGGAAGGTATGTCAATTCAATGCTCTCCTATACAGTACCTGGAAAGACCATGTATTTTTCTATGCTCTCAGCACCCCAATGAAGAGACAAGGGAGCAAAGGAAGACGAGCATGTGCAGCAATTAGGGCAGCCCCTAAAGTGAGGGTAGTGTTCTGTCCTGGTTGGACAAATCTAAGCTATGGTTTGAACCATGTAAATAAAAATTACCAATTGTAAGGTTTTAAGTGAGTCACATGCATTGACATTGAATTCTATGTGCATGAATTTTGCTGGAAATCACATCAGAGACGCAGGAAACAGAACTTTTCGCAATGCACGACAACAGCAAGAACCCCGTTACTGGTACTTTTACTGGACAGCTTGACCTGCATGTAAACATGGAGAAAAATATATTTTGACCAAGACTCCTATAGTAAATACCAGTGGCAGCTGGTGCTCAATATTTGGGGGGGCTCAAACCAATGCCAACCCCTGCAGGAGACAGACGGGAAGGCGACAATCCCTCCACGCGGGAGACAGATGGGAGGGCGGCTAACAGAGGCAGATGATGAGGATCCAGGGTAAGGCTGCTGTCAGGAACCGCTTCCTGATTGGCCGGGAGGAGAATCCGAAAGACATTAGCGAATATTAATTCACTATTGTCACACAACTGGGTGGGCTCAGGGCACAGTGCTCTGCGCCCAGAGTCCCCCCTTTTTTGAAGCCAATCAGAGCCTCAGGCTCTAATCATGTGCTTTAAAAAAAAAAAAGAATAAATATAAAGCCCCATTGAAATCCATGCGTCCGGCGCTCTGCATGTCGATTAGGGCCGGGTGCATGGATTAGGGGGGTGGCGCCCCTGCGCCCCTTATGGACAGGCTGCGACTGGTAAATATTATACTACAGCTGCATTAACATTCAAAATGCATATTTAGAAATTGTTAAAACCACCAGGTCTGAAATACCATACAGGTCTGCATACCATAAAGAGGGTTACAACACTTTTCATACCCACCTACCTGTATAAAGGCTACTTCTATAATATGAATATATATTGTGCTGGAATATAAGAGATCTCTATAGGCAGCCAAAAGCTGACAATAGGCATTAGAACAATGTAGCCCTCAGCCCGATGTTGGGACTTTTCCTTTTAAAACAATGTTTCTCAAATTTTATTGTCTTGCAGCACACCAAAAAGATCTACAATTTTTTACGGCACACCTGAAAAGATGCTTAGGTATGTGTATTAATGTCAATGGGGCGGATGTAATGCAAAATAACTACAACCCCCTGGTGTACTGCATGTTTTGCTCCATGTTGGTGCAATTTTTGCTATGTTAAACACAAAAGCAGAATGTCCAATTGAGAGGACCATGAGGGACAGGCTGGTATGGGCATTTCTGCAGCACTGGATTACCAGTCCCCTACACTCAGCTCCTGGACATCAGACTTAGTTTAGTAAAACATGCTTCAGAAGACGAGAAGAAAAAAAAAAGTGTTGGATGGGTGGGGGGAGGGTTGATGTTTGACCAGAAAGGACTTTAGTTTTCAAAACAAAGAGGGTGGAAGGAAAAAATAAATTAAAAAAGTTCTTTCTATATGCAGTCTCAAGCTACTTATACAGTAGCTTTAAAATAAATTCACTCACATAAATGAAAGATAGATCTTGACCAGAAAGTGCCAAAAGCCATTTTGAATCCAAATAACATTAGGATGTAATGGTTTGAAGTGATTGTAGCCGTATTAGTGCAATAGTGCAGAGAAAATTGAGTACTGTCCGTGATACTTTTTTTATTTGCTCAAACATAAAATTTTTCAGGACAAGCTTTCGGGGTATCTCCCCTTCTTCAAGGTCCAAGCAGTACTCAACGTAATGGATTATTATTTAATGGTGTTCTTTCATGTAATCCCACTGTAGGTGCTTACAATTTACATGCTATTCTGAATAAATGAACATGGATGCTTTACAGATTAGAAATGTGCAGCAGGAGGACAATTTCTAATCTACTTGAGTTTCTGGGTCAGATGTTTTAATATAGCGATCATTTTTTTTACTGTTCACAGAGGCATTTCAAGTACACATAATAAGTTGGACGGAGGCCTGAATGACCTTACTTTAAATTTGAACAATTATTTAACTCAACACTACTGACATACAAGATAATAGAAGAAAAGTAATATGGAAGGTGGAAGTTGAATGTAAAGCAAATGATCTTACTGAGAAAGACAAAAAAACTGAGTCAATTGATTAATGGACATGAGTGAAGTCAATTCTAATGTGGTTTGATTGCTCTCCAATTAATAATACAAACTGTCAAGTCATATTTCTTAACAATTTAGGAATTCAGCCAGATAGGAAAGGAGGTTGAAAGACTTCTTGCCGGAGCCAATTTTTAGTTTTGCCTGCAGACCTTAGGAAAGGCCACTTGCAAAACTACCAAAGAAACTCAAGCTGGCTACCATTGTCAATGTCCCCAGGTGACAATACAATGTCTAACCAGACAGCTGTGACATTTTCTGGACAAAAACACTTATTTTCACACTATGTACAAATAGGACAGGTTTTTTTTTTGTTTTTTTGTTTTGTTTTTTTTAAAAAAGACCAGAGCCTTAAGAAATCCAATGTATATACTTCTTATTGCATTCATCTTTAATATAAGCATTGATATCACATTGCACACAAATCCAGGAATATACAAATAACTTTATTACTATAGGCTGTCAAATGGGCAAGACTTTTTTTTTCTACACATTTTCTATAGTTTTAAGTATTAAGTATTTTTAAACTGTTATTGTACAGTGTTCAAAATATGTCACTTTGGGAGCGTGGTCAAATCCAGGATGAGGATGGATTCCTCACACCAGGACACAGTGAGTACAGGGCTCCTCTCAGAGCACGCCTCCCTACTATTACAACCATCTATAGCAGCCTTCCCCCCCCACAGGACAGCCTGTCCTTGATACTACATTAAAATACATGCTGAGGTCTCTGCAGTCCTCCCTTACATCCAGCTTTACATCTCTCATCACCAAATTCACTTCTGATATGCAGCACATGGGTAACAGAGAGCAATACATAGAGAACAAAATGGAGGAATGCACAGTAACAGTAAATGATCTAGATGCATATACTGAACAAAAAGATGACACCCTGTGGATCAAATCGAAATTGACAGATCTCGAAGATCGTTTGAGGCGAAACAATCTTAAAATGCGTGGCGTCCCTGAATCAGTCCCTCCTTCTGAACTGCACGCATATGCCAGCAAGCTGTTTTCTACCCTTCTCCCTGAGCTAACACCGATAGAGCTTACTATTGATAGAATACACAGGATCTCCAAACCGAAGCATTTTGCGGACTCGGTCCTCAGAGATCCTGATGTGGTCCTGATGAGCATCTGTTGTTTCCAGGCCAAAGAAGAGATCCTAACCCAAGCGAGAGCAATACCAACCTTACCAGCGCCATTCACAGAAATCCAAAACAACGCAGACCTCTCACAGCACACCCTACAAATGAGAAGACCGCTAAAAACAGTATCCAAGGATCTCAACAATCACAAGCTGATTTACAAATGGCGACACCCGGCTATTCTGCCGATCACTAGAAATGGTTCATCCCACACTGTATCAACCATTGAAAAGGGAATGTCACTTCTCCACTCCTGGGGAATTGTTACAGAATTGCCAAAAGATGGTCCTGACTCCTCTGGTCCCTCCAAACCCACCCAATATGGGTACCATGGACGAGGAAGCCTCAACTCCAATTATAAATGAACATTCCTGTCTATAAAAGAACCAATAACAAGCCTTGTGCTTTTTCAACCACAGTTTCTGGACTTTTACCCCCAAGTTTAGTCAGCGCCTCAGAATGCTTCAC
The DNA here is from genome assembly GCA_018402905.1 of Glandirana rugosa. Taxonomy (NCBI): domain Eukaryota; kingdom Metazoa; phylum Chordata; class Amphibia; order Anura; family Ranidae; genus Glandirana; species Glandirana rugosa. The sequence goes on along the minus strand of BLSH010059085.1, from coordinate 339,651 downwards.
TGCTGACAATTTTGTTTCCAGTTTTTATTTTGTTCCTTTTACCTTTCTCTTTCAGAAGATTACATACAACAGAATACAGTATACAGTGCCTCACTGATACCTCCTTCAGGAATCCTCCCACAGACCAGTGAATAATTTCTCTCCTCCTTCTGTCACAGACTCATAGCCGGCTAACTTCAGTCTGACCCTTCTGGGAACTTTCCAATGGCAACCACTACTTGCTCAACCTCTTCATCAAGGAGTCCATCTTCAATAGCTCTTCCAACTGTAAGTCTACTACCACAGTGCACACCCCATCAACCCCAAACCATGTCCTTCACTATAGTTTATTTGAATGCAAAGGGGCTCAACCACCCTGTAGAATGCCCTGCATGTGGAAAACTGCAGCCTCCTTTGTATTCAAGAGACTCACTTTGACAAAAATGCTACTCCTCCTTGCTCTCACAAAAATTTCCCCCACATATTCAAGGCATCATATACAAAAAAACAGAGAGGAGTACTTATTGCCATTCGAGACACTGTCGCATTCCAATGAAACAGCTGCAGATCCCGAAGGTCACTTTGTTATCCTATTGGGCTCCATTACCAACCCACAATATATGCTAGTTTCTCTCTATGCCCCCAACCAACTTCAAATGACTTTTCTGAAAAAAAAAATAACAAAAAAAGCAAAAGCTCTTCAACAGGACCACCTGCTAATTTGTGGAGACTTCAATTTAATATCTGACAACAGATAGGATTTAACTTCTAGACCTAAAAGACATGAATCCCCCTTGAACAAATTTATTGTTTCTAATGATATGTACAATGTGAGGAGGTGTTGTCATGCTGAGGAGAGGGATTTCACATATTTGTCCCTGCATCACAACACCTACTCGAGGATAGACTTCTTTTTGACTGATAAATGGCTACTACAAAAAATATCAGCCTCAAATATACACACTAACACCTGGTCCGAACACACCCCCATTAGCATTACCATCTCTGGCAAATTATCCCACTCCCACACATATCTGTGGAGGGTTAACAATTTCCTCCTGCAGGACCCCCTACATGCCAAAATGCTCTCAGAACAACTAGAGGAATTATTCTTCCTCAATTTGAATTCGGTGGACGACCCGGTGACAGTGTGGAATGCCCACAAGGTGGTAATTGGAGGAACTTTTATCCAAATTGGAGCTAGGGTTAAGAAAAAGAGAACGCAGCGATCAGAGAAACTTACTACAGAGATGGCATCCTCAGAAGCACTTAACAAAACAAACCCTTCACCCTTCCTCCAATCTAAAGTCTTCTCCCTGAGACAAGAACTCAGATCCCTTCTATTAGAATAATTTGAGAATGCCCACGCAAACTCAAAGCTAAAATGTACACTACGGGCAACAAGGCGGGCAAAGCTATGGCCTCTAGAATTAAAGGCCAATGCCTGAAATCTAAAATACACCACCTTTACCACCTAATCACAAACGAAAAGATTATTAATCCCCAAGCTATAGCTGATGCGTTCAGCCTATACTATAGCACCCTACATAATACCAAAGATGAACAAAGCACTCAACCTATGCAAGAAGAAATTAATGCTTTCCTCAACCACATCAAACTCCCCTCTGTATCGCAACAGCAACTATCTACTCTCAATGATCCCTTCACCACCGAAGAAATCCTAAGTGAAATCCAAAAACTACCAAACTCCAAATCACCTGGCCCAGACGGGTTCACTGGGGAGTACTACAAAAAATTCCAGCATATACTGGCTCCCCTCCTAAGTAAATTTTACAACGCTGCCTCCTCTTCATCTTTCCCCTCTGAAATGTTAAGTGTCCTTGTAGTAACTATCCCAAAACCAGGCAAAGAACTCACATCCCCAAAAAATTTTAGGCCAATCTCCCTCCTCAACATTGACCTAAAAAATCTATGCAAAACTAATAGCAAATAGGCTGATCGACATTCTCCCTTCCATAATCCATGCAGACCAATCTGGCTTTACAAAGGGCATCAAACTTCCGACAAGAAGAATGATAGCTATCATACACCACTCGGAGGTCTCTGGAACGCATTCTCTGCTTCTCTCATTGGACGTGGAGAAGGCGTTCGATAGAGGCCATTGGAGTTACCTCTCATCAGTTTTGACTAAATTCAGATTCCAAGGCCACATATTCCAAGCCATCATGGCTTTATACTCCACACCATCTGCACGAGTCTTCACATCTGATATCCTGTCTTCCCCTTTCCATTTCACAAATGGTACCAGACAGGGGTGCCCCCTATCCCCCCTGATTTTTAACCTACTTATGGATCCATTAGCGGAGCACATCCGGGTTAAACCAAAAATCACAGGCATATTCACAAGAACAAAAAATGTGTCTATTTGCCAATGACGTCTTTCTTCTAATCACCAACCCTTCAAGCTCACTTCCCAAAATACAAAAAACTCTGTCCTGGTTTAGTGCAGTCTCCTACTATAAAGTAAATGACACAGAATCCTTTATCCTCAACCTAGGAATCAATGCAACCTCTAGCAATCTCCTCCAAAAACAATTCCCATTTGCCTGGACTGACAAATCTATATCCTACTTAGGAATACAATTAACTAAAACAAACAAAACCCTGTTCCAGACAAACTAGATACCATTTCGTACCAAACTTCAACAAGATCTAAACAGCCTTGCTAAGTTTGAATTCTCTTGGATCGGGAGATTAGCAGCATTCAAAATGCTCCCCCTTCCCCAAATCCTGTACCTCTTCAGGATCTACCTATCTCAATCCCAAAGACCTACTTTAAACCACTACAATCCATATTATGGAGATTCAGTTGGCAGGGGAAAAGATCCCATTGCGCCCACATAAAAATTATTAAACATCGCTCAGCAGGTGGTACGGGATATGTGGACTTCTATGACTACTATCAAGCCTCCCTACTCACCCAACTAAGGGATTGGTTACTACCACTCCCTACCACACTGTGGGGTAAAATTGAGTCACCCTAAATACCTGGTCACTCCCTACACTCCCAGATTACCAGTATACCCACAGGAGCCCAAATCCCCACAGGTCTCCCCCCCACACTGACAGCATCATTTAAAGCATGGAAATCCTTGATCTACTCAGCTCATGCACACCGACAAACAGTAGCCCTTAAAATCCCTATCACGGCTCTACACCACACTATGGTATCCTTCACGTCATGGCAATCAAAAGGCATAAAGTACGTTAAAGACCTATTTCACAAAGACAATATAATACCATTCGCAACCCTAGAACGAGAATATCTCCTCCCAAACTCAGATCTATACAAATATATCCGTACAAAACACTACGTAACAAAATTCTCATCATGGCCACAAAAAATACCCTCCCAAGCATGGGTATTCTACACCACTAACCCTCCCCAAAATAAAGGGATCTCACTTTTTTACTCCATCCTACAACAGAAAGACACCTTTACAAAGACAGCTCCTATTCTTAGATGGAAAGGTGATCTGGGCCGCTCCTTTACTAGCAAAACAGTGGTACACAGCATGCAATGCCACATACAAAGCCACAAGCTGTTCTGTCCTATGGGAACTTTCTATCAAACTAATGCTCAGATGGTATCTGAACCCTGACAAAATATCTAAATACAGCCAGCCTACATCAGAAATATGCTGGAGGAACTGTGGATACAAAGGTGAGCTCCTCCACACACTTTGGTCTTGCCCGAAACTAACAATGTTCTGGATGTCTACATTCAAACTCATATCTGAAGTAACCCACCAAACCCTAACGCCATCCCCTAGTCTTGCCCTTTTATCCCTAGAAATCAATTTATTCCCACACACATCAAGACATATAATGATCCATATTCTCCTAGCGGCGAAACTTAACATCCCTAAACGTTGGAAAGACCCTAACCCCCCTTCCATCCGAGACGTCATAAATCTAACCCAACTACATTACTCACACGAGCAATTCACAGCATTCCACTCAGGTAGAGCAGATCACGTCTACCGTATGTGGCAACCATGGAATGCATGGAAAACGATTAATCTATGATATATCTGAGACCCTCTCACCCCTGCTAATCTACCTACTAGCTAGGAACCCTGCACCAACCTACCAATAAGAGTTAGTATACTATGGTCTAAGTTATATACAAACTGCATCAGAAGGTTGAAAGCTGGAATCTGTAATATTCAAGCATATCAAGTGTAAGCTCACTATGTACTAACACTATTACCAAATTAATTTCTGGATATACTGTATGACTACTGAAATTACTGTATTCTTTGTTTTGAATTAATGTGAACTATTTTTCTCTACATAAAAATACCAATAAAAACTCATTGGAAAAAAAAATATGTCACTTCAAACTTTGTTACTAATCTCCTTACTTGAGAGATCGATGAGCTCATTGTCCCTCTTTTGAGGCTCTGTGTGGCAGAAACTAAGCTCGAGCATATGCTCTCAGAGAATTATAAATTGCTCCTTCACTCTGTCTCAGAAACTAAAACTGTATTAACATTAAAGAATGAGAAAGAGAACTTGAATGTACTCCCCACAAAACTCACAAGGTCCTCCAGTTATCCCACCCCACTTTTAACACAAAGCCTCAATAATCTTGTTATAAATTGATGACCTGATGGCATAGGGTCCCTGCTAAACATGAAAGGGTATAATCACACAGATGTCTGCTGGAGAGGTTGTGGTCAGAAGGAAACTTTCCTATGGTATTTGGAGACTGTCTTGTTCTAACCCAATTTTGGAACAGGGTAAAGGTATACATATCCATAGTCTTGATACCCACTTCCCAGAGGATCAGTTTCCTTACTCCATAATACTGCATGTCTTGACCCATAATATCTCACAGAAGTTCACTGCCATATTTCCTTAATGCAGCTAAAAGTCTCATTCTTGCCTTCTGAAAGAGGCCTCATCTACCAAGCACTGCTAATTGGACTATAAGGGTCAAATACATTATGGAGGCCAAGTGCTGGTGCTTCTTTTAGAAGGATACACATAACAAATTTAATGAGATCTGGGCATTTTGGATACACCACCAAAGGAAAAATAGATCACTATCCACCCAGCCTCCCTTACATAATGAGCAATTATCGGGCAAATAACCTCTAGAGAACATTACGGTTTTCATCTTAACCTGATGAGCCCTTTCATTACTGACCTCACGGTTTTCATCTTAACCTGATGAGCCCTTTCATTACTGACCTCACATAAGTCCACATAAGAATCTGAATATTCCGTCTTAAATGATCAGAGATGTTGCAGCTCAACACTGAAAGATTTAGATTTAGCTCTGTATTTGCACAGGCTCCAATTCAACTCATTCCATAGGGTACAAATTACAACTTTCTCTCAATTAAGTATTGCCAAGGGTCTAGTTACCTTTTGGGCAATTTAAATGAGAAAGACAGACAGAAGGTCAGGAGCAGAGTATTGGTTACTTATGGAGCGGGTCATATTGGAGAGCTTGCTTACTCATTCTGGGATGACTCATGGCCCTGGCTGTTAAAAGGTTAGCAGTTACCTAAAGCCTAAGAGTTGCTGCACCCTCAACTGTCCTGCCTCCTAGACATGTGCAGAATGAAAAAAATTGTTTCGTTTTGTTTCAATTCGTTATTTACATAAATTTGCTTCATTTTTTTTTTTTTTATAATTTCTCTTTATTCATTTCTTTTAAACACACAAACAAGCAAGACACAACAAAACACCATACACATTAAACTAAAATATTAATATAGGTTCATTATCCAATCACATTGCATAGCTACCATCACTTTAAAGTAACAAGGAAAAAGGAAGGGGTAATAATTGAGAAAATATGTTGTCCAGAACAAAAACTAGGTTATACCATTAGCAATCAAACCATGCTCATTGTCACAAGAATAAACTTAAATCCCCTCTATCTACGGAGGCACTGCACACCTCATATACAGGAAAGGATTATATTATTATCCTTGGACATCAGATGCCATATGGCTTATCCAGCCACCTTGCCCAGATTTTATCATACTTATAAGGCATCCCCTATTCGTATAAGTATCTCTATACAGTGGAAGACTATTATTTACCAGTTGTTTCCAGTATAGAAGCTTGGGAGGAGAAGGTTTCTTCCATTGCAAAGTAATGGCTTTTCACGCATAGAATAATGTACTATTAACAAACTCTTGCTCTGACACTGTGGGAAGAATTGCCTCCACTAGGCCCAGCAAACATACAGACAGAGACCGGCAGAGGGGCGGAGGTAATAGAGTTCAGAAAGTCCACCACCTCCATCCAAAAAATAACTATATATGGACGGGTCCAAAAGATGTGTGCGAAATACCCTTGCTCTATGTATCAATTTAAATTGAATCAAGCAGTCTCTCAAGGATACCAAAGCTCTAAGAGGGGAATCCCACTCACGCCTCCAGTCTTCCATGTCTAAATTTGGTATATCCTGTACCCACCTAGTCCTAAGACCCTCCAATGGCGGGAGGGAAGTCAGGACAAGATGGGAATACATACGGATCTAAGTACTGATTCTAGAGTAGATTGTATAATTATCAAGCAATCCCATGGAAACTGAGCGTGGAAAGCATGAGAAAGCTGAAAATATATAAATAGATGGGAGCCAGGCAAATTAAAAGATGAGGTGAGTGTAGAAAACCTAGACAGTTTTTGATCAGTGACCACCTGGGAAAGTAGTCTGATATACTTAGTGAATGCTATAGGCTCTGGTGATTTAGAAAATTGAGAGAGGGCAGGATCTAACAATAAAGGAGCATTTGGGGAAAATGCATTGGTCATTGCGGCGGTCAGATGGTAGGGAGCCCTAGGTCCCCTAAATACAAGGACCTTAAAAGCTTTCATAGACCCCAACACCGCGGCTTCCAGCCAGGTGGAAGTGTTAGATAAACCTGGGCTCAACCGCCATGCGACCGTGACCAACTGGGTAGATAAAGTATTTTTATAAGTCTGGGAAAGCTAAACCGCCCTGATTACAAGGGCACATTAGTGTGGTTAGTTTATATCTGGGGTTCTTTGATCCCCACAAAAAGGACGAGAAAAGTTGGTTTAATATTGCAAAAAAAGGAGCCAGGAAGCCACTGTGGGGAATGTCTAAAAAGATACATAAATGTTGGTATAATTTTCATTTTTAAAAGACTGATACATCCCAATAGAGACTTCCACGCTTTCAGCTCTGACACAATATCTGCTAAGTTGGGAGTCAAATTCAGGGAAGTAAATTCAGATGCTTAACGAGAAATTACAACTCCTATGTACTTAAAGTTCTCTACGCACTGCAATGGAATATCATTTGGGGGCCTTATTGTGATATCTATTGGGAACAGCAAGGACTTGGTCCAGTATACCTTCAGCCTAGTGACCATTGAATAAGAATCCAGTATCTATAAATTTTCTTCCTTAAATTTGTTTAACCCATTTAATTCATTTTTGGAATTTGTTTTGTTTATTCATATTCAAATAAATTAGAATTTTTGAAATTCAAATAGATTCTAATAGTTTTCAAATCAAATTTGAATAGTTTTCAAATTCCAATAGTTTTCCAATTTCCAAAGAGAATAAAATAGAATAGAAAATAAAGGAATAGAATTTAAAAAATAAAATAGAAAATATAACAGAAAATAAAAGAATAGAATATAATAGAGTAAAACAGAACAAAATAGAATAGTAAATAAAAGAACAGAATAGAACAAATAGACTAGAATAAAAAGAACAGAAAAAAAAATAGATGGAATATAACCATCTTCTGAAATTCGAATAGAAAAGAATATAATTCAAAAACAATAGAATAGAATATAAATTCGAATTTAAATAGAAAAAAAAGAATAGATTAGAATAGAAAAGATAACAGAATAGTGTAAAAAAAAAAAAACAGAATAGAATAGAAAGAATATAACCATCTTCCTATTCTAATCTATTTTTTCTATTCTATTCAAATTGATTCTGTTTGGATTTTGGGAAATTGTTATATTCTATTCTACTGTTTTTTTAATTCTATTCTGTTTATTCTATCCTTTTCTATTCTATTCCATTCTATCCTTTTCTATTCAAATATATTACATTCCAAATTCAAATTTCGGAAGATGGTTATATTCTTTTTATTCTATTTCTTTTTCTATACTATTCTGTTATTTTCTATTCATTTCAAAGCTATTCTTTTCTATTCTATTCAAATTGATTATATTTGAATTTTAGGAAATGGTTATATTCTTTCTATTCTATTTTCTTTTCTTATGTATTCAAATTCAAATTTATTCTATTTGAAATTTGAATTTCAGAAGATGGGTATATTCTTTTTAGTTTATTAAATGTTTTTTATTCTATTAATTTATATTCTATCGTATTCTATTCATTTTCTATTCTTTTTTATTCTATTTTTTTAACTCTATTCCTTTATTTTCTATTCTATTTTATTCTCGTTGGAAATTGAAAAACTATTCGAATTTCAACTAATACAAAATAACGGAAAAACAATTCAGACGGAATTGGAATCAGTTTGAATAGTTTTAGAATGAATTTAGATTAATTTTCAAATTCAAAACATTTTCAAATTCGAATAGTTTTCAAGTTCGAATAGTTTTCGAATTCGAAAACTATTCGAAATTAATTCGAAAATAATTTGAACCAATTCAAATTCGAATTCCTTCCAAATTTTTTTTTTACGTTTTTCGGAGTCGTTGAAGTTCGGTACTGTTGTAATTCGCAAATTGGAATACCTCAGAATTTCCGAAAAACGAAAATTCATCCAAATTTCAATTCGGAACGATACGAATCATACATGTCTATTGCCTCCATGGATAACACTTGATCTGTCCAGCGTGGCCATAACAGTATCACATAGAATATCCAGGTATAGGTATAACCTAATCAACTACAGGGCTGTGTATTTGATACTGGTAAATCCTACATAGAAGCTGAAAAGCAGCCTGTGTTATCAGAATGGGTTCAGGCATTTTTTGCACAGTGACCGTCAGATTTCAGAGGTCTTCTAATCTTTAACTTTAAAATTATACCAAAGGCATTTTTTAAATAAATATTGCACAGAAAGGTTGCTTACCTCCTCTTCCGACAGTCCCCGCCAGGTGCTAAGGAGGCACCTATGCGGGCAAGCTCCTGTTGGGTTCTGTGTCAGGCTGTGTGTTTCTATAGACACACTCTCTACCAGTAAACCCCCCACCCACTCCTTCCTCACAGGAGATTGACTGATGGGAGCAGAAGCCTATGGCTATGTTGCCCTCAGTTTCTTTTGTGAAAGTAGGCAGTGAGGGGAGCAGTGCTGGAGACACCGCTGGACCAATGACATAGAGCCAGGTAAGTATTTAGGGACAGAAGGAAGTAGGACAGTTAAATGGGCATTTTTTTATCTAAGGTAAAGTTTGGGCTTTAAAGGCTTAAAGTAGTTCTAAAGGGATTTTAAAACTATTAAAAAAAAAAAAAAAAACAGCATGTCATACGTACCTGCTTTGTGCAATGGTTTTGCATAGAGCCACCCTGATCCTCCTCTTCTCGGGTACCCCGCTGGCGCTCCTGGTTCCTTTTCTTCTCTCCATAAGAAGCCACTATTATAGCACACCTGTAAGCTTCATCCCGAGCCACGCTGTCTGCATCTATTGACACAGACAATGTGTCTCGGCGCCGCCCCTCGTCACAGGATTTGATTCACAGCAGCAGGAGCCAATGGCTTCCGCTGCTATCAATCTGTCCTGTTAGAAAGAGAGGTCTATGAGCTCCAAAAGATGGTAAAGCGGTGTCAGCAGAGGTGCCAGAATGTGAAGGAGAAACTGAGAAATAGATACTTCAATGATTCAGTATTTAGCTGTGATCTGTCTCTCATGCTGTTTGTGAGTGTGATCTCTGTGAGGGTGAGAGAGAGAGCTCAAGAGAGAGCAAAGAGAGCTGCTGCTCTCGAACACAGGGCAGGATCAAGAATGGGCTCAGGTAAGTATAAGAGGGGCTGCGGGGGGGGGGGGGTGCACATGGGCATTTTTTTTACCTTAAAGTGTTACTAAACCCACAACAGTAAAATCTGTCTGTATATGCAGCATAGCATGCTTGCTATAGTCACTGTGGAACTTAAGGGGTTAATCCTCTGCATTGTGTAAAAAAGGCTGTTTTATTATGCATGTCATATATCCTTCCCTCCTGCACTGTCAATCTAAGCAAGTTCATATAATACACAGCAGGGTGATAAAGCCGCACATGCTCAGTTTGGTCTCCTATGCTGGATAGAACATTTCCTGTTTCAGTTGAACTGTTCAGGTTACATGATATTGACATCACACATGTGGGCGTGTATAGAGGCTGTAGTGGAAATCTCCTCCTACCTGAACTCTCAGCACTGGAGAAACTGTGCAGGTTATCAGGAAACCATGGTATACAGATGATCCCAAAAGGTATATAGTGGCAGTATTTTAATGTAAAAAGAAAATGTATAAGCTGTGGGTACTGTGGGGGGCACATGAACTATTTTGATATTACTGGGTTTAGTAACACTTTAATACATAGAATGCATTAAGGTAAAAAACAAAAAAAAAACATCTACCTTTACAACCACTTTAAGCTCTAAGAGTCACCCATGGACAAGTTAAGTAAAGCGAAGTAAGGGGGTAATTATAAACTTTTGCAAGGAAGCTTTGAAAAGTATAATAAATGTAAAATTAAATGTTCAGAATCTTGCATAAACCCAATCATGTCTGGTTTTCTTTACAGGAAATTCTACCACTAAGTCGTCTGTCATTTAATAGAACTCACACCATAGCCTATTAACTGCTTTCTTGGCAATCTAATAGAGGTGCCTGAACTGTATATGAATTCATTTGATCCAAAATCATTTGCAAAATGTCATTGCTGCCTAAAAAAAGATTTTACTTCTTGACTGTACTGGACTCCCTTTGCTACCGAGCCCCATGGCAATCACTGTCAGCTATAAGCAAAGGCGTACAGCAAGCCATGCCATCCAATTAGCAGCAGAGTGGGCAGAATAAAGAAAAAGTTAGTTGATGGCAGAACAGTTAACAATGAATTAAAATACATTGTAAAGATGAAGGTGCAAACTCATTTTAAAGCAAGAAAAAGTGAGACTGCTTGTAACCATAAAAATTAACCTTATTTGGTTACCTTTTGGTCTGTTAATTATGCCATGAAAAGTCTTTTGTTATAGCTTTTTGATAAGTGAAAAAAGATATCTGCCAGTTTTGTCAGAAATCTTGTCAGTTTATACATTTCTATACTGCCTGTGCTACATTCTTATCAGTTACATTGTATCTTTCTGGACAATAGAATCCTGCCTCTGTATGTTTAAGTGTTACTAAACTCACAACAGTAAAATCAGTCTGTACATGCAGTAAAGCATGCTTGTTCTACTCACTGTGGAACCCAAGCTGTTAATCCTTTGCATTGTGTAAAAAGGCAGTTTGATCCTGTTTTATCTGATCCTCCCCTTCTTTCACAGTCCCCAACCCATCTTCTGATAGAACAGAGCCTTGGGGGCACTCTGCACATGCTCAGTTTGGTGTGTTTTGGGAGGGTGCATGTGATCAGCATATGGTCAATCAGCACTGTCCAAACAGAAGGTCAGGAATCATGCAGCATCATAGGACAGTCAGAGCAGAATGAAAACTCCTCTAACAAGCTTTAATCACTGATAGAAGTCACAAGACTTCTATATATTGCTGATGATAAAGGTAAAATACAGTAATTGCATTTCCGTGTTCTGACAGACTGGATATAGTGAATGCAGGGTCCTGGGTTTAGTAACACTTTAAAGGAGAAGAGGAGATGGGGAAGTGTCTGCAGTTCTGTCCTATCTCGGTTGTCCTGATACAGTAGGGTGAGTAAGGGTTGTCATCCGCCTAGGACAAGAAGTGTGTTACTAACAGGATCACCAGCTTATAAAAGAAAAAAAAAGAAAAAAGGGGGATGGGGGTGGGGAATGTATAAAATAAAAACAAATGCGCCACTGAATCTACAGATTGGGCTACATGATTCTGCAATTTTATTTTAAGGTTAGATACACTTTAAAATAAACCTGCAATGGGGGAACTATAGGGACTACCATTGTATCTCAGGAAAATACTACTTGCCTGGATGTAACACTGATCCAGTATATTGAATCTTTTGAAATGCTAACATGGAACAAGTATACGGATCAGGAAACGCAAAACTCCTGATCTACCTATATCATTTTTTGGGGTCCATGACTATCCAAGCACAAGGACCATCATGAAAGCCAGGCACTGTTAAGAGAATATGTCAGCAATGGCAGCCTTCATGTTTCCCATGACTGGTTTCCTTTAACTAGGCGGTAAATGTTTCGTTTCTGTATAGTACCTGAAACCGCAGACCATAGCACAATAAAAATCAATAGAAGCTACTGTATGAGATTGAAACACTTGCACAGAGCTTCTTAAAAGATTAAACATTCTCTTGATTACATTACTTGAAGCACAACTTTGCGGTTAATATCTATCTATCTTTGCTTTGCCGCTAATGCAGGTTTGAAACATTCTACTTAAAGGTGCAAATAATGACTGTTAGACAACTAATGGGTCTGGGATCACGAGTAGAAAGAGGCTGTAATCCTTTTGTGTGTCCATCATGCCTTTACTTTTTTTTTCACATATTGATTTCCATCACTGGGTCAATACTTGGCAGGAGAACAAACAGCAGACAATACTTTGGGCAGTTGTGTCACATAATTTGTCCCCAAAGGCTTTGCATGAAAGATTCATCACACATATATTCAAACCTGCCCTGTATCACCATCTTCTAAAGCACATTTCTTTTTTTGTTCCCCAACTAGACAAGCTGCAAGCAAACCTTTGGCTAATGGTAGGAATGAAGCACCTTTATAACATTTTCTTCTTGTAACACTGTTGTAGTGTGTTTTTTTTATTATCACTTTTTATTTATGTTTTTCACTCTAACTACTTCATGACTTTTCTTTCTTCTTTTTTTTTTTTTTTTTTATTGAAACAGGGTATACATTAATCACATACATAGCCGCCATGTCACACATTTGGTAAATAATCAAGAACAAAGCTGTTACCATTGCATTTGAAAAGAAATTAAAACAGGTCTTTGCCTCACACCACACATTTATATAACTCAAAACCCACCACTATTCACCTTGTACATGGACAAGCAGGTTATAGTTGCTAACTGTACCCATATTCCCTTACCCCGGAAGTCCCTGTAGGACTCTTGCCATAACTAATTATTTGGTGGACAATCCAGGAGCATCGAGCCATGGAGACCACAACTTCTCAAATTTGTATACTCGCCCCCTATGCTGGTACATATACTTTTCCAATCTCAATGTGTTACCCATGTGAATCACCCATGGTTTAGCTGATGGGGGGGGGAGGTGGCAGACTTCAAGTTTAAAAAAATATTTTCCTGGCCTGAAACAGGGCCCTGGAGACTGCTGTCCTAGACATCTCATCTTGTATATCCTCCTCCAGCATCCCAAGCAAGCATCGCTTGGGATCAAGGGGTACGCTCACCTGGAATACACTATTAATGGTGGAGATCACCTCACGCCAATAGCGGTATCATTTTGGGCATCTCCACAGGAGGTGTATAAGGTTACTTCATGACTTTTCACTCTGCTTTTGTCCCTACAAAGTTACTCCTTTCATCAAACCTTTCATGCTGCCAATGGTTATCTACATGTAAATCCCAAGTAAGAAATACTTTACATTAAGGCAAAAGATGATTTTACTGCCGCTTTTAGGGGGGTCAGGCATTTTTTTCCTGCTTCTAAACTCCCCTCCATGTTAGCCTAAGTGCCCATGCACACAGACGTTTAGTGACAGGGCCTTTTAGAGACAGGAAAAAAAAAAAAAAACACTGCCATTGCATCCAGGAGAAGCAAAGTTTTGGCAGAAAAAAAAAACGCCTGATGCTTACAAATGTGTGTTAATATGCTAGGTGCATTTAGGGCCTGAGTGTTAATTAATTTCAATAGGCAGAATAAATTATTATTCTATACTCATGATGGTGTGAGAGTAATGAAAATAGTAGGGTTGCTTATTGTAGACCCCATGATTAGCTGTTCCATGCCCACTAAGTTTTCTGAAGAAGGCAAGGCTGCTATACGTTTCTGGTAAGAAGGAATGTAAACCTCAGGCAGAATTCATAAAGCATGTTGTAGAAACAGTTTAGAATTCTGTTGAGCATCCACACTGAAACTGTCAGTGCTTACGCCAGATTCATGCACTTGTCAGAAACAGGTATATGAATCTGTCAGAGGCCGGCACTAAGGTCTGAGTGCACATGCTAATCACCCCTTCCTCAGTGTGTGCTCTTCCTTGCCACTGTGCCAGTACGAAAGACAGATACATGGCTGAGGTTTTTTGTATTGTTGTGGACCGAGTCTCATGGGGAGCTGGGAGACTAGTTCCCCTTCAGGTCCATCTTACTTCTGATTGACAGTGCGTTGCAGTGGGTGAATCCTCAGCTGCTATTCAGTCTAAAATCAGCGTCCAAGATCTGCCCACTGTCATCTGTGGTCAATCAAAAACAGCAAGGCAGACCCGATGAGACTCTGCCCACACAACAGGCGCTGCGGCTGTGTGGACTATTTCCCCATTAGGTTCGTTTCCCCTGTAAGCTTCTCATTTCCCAAATATCGGCACTGCCATATTTGGGTTATGACATCACTAATATGCCCAGCCACTTTGTTTACATTTAGCTGATAGTAATTCTTTAAGAATCTGTCAGAGCCACAGCAAGCAACGGGTTCTTAAAGTAGCGGTGGTAAGAACTATCTGAAGTTAACGAACATGTAGGCAACACCAGAACTGGAGAAAACATCGTTGTTAATGCTTAATTGCATTCCACAGAACATCTTTAAACAAACTATTAATCAACGGTACAAACTGCATTGAAGCATGTTGATCTCTTTGTGTCCCATGGTAAATGAGTGATCTGCAAACCTTATTTCAGTGTAGACTTTGTCACAATATGTGTTACAAGTGCAGCTTCCAATTAACAATATAACATTCAAAGTATTCACTCAGCAATCCAAATCATAAACTACGTGGCTTGCCCATTTCACTAGGTCTCTCATCATCCTCTTATTTCAAAATTAAAAACATTCCACCCTTTCTTAAAAAAACCTGATAAATGCACCCATATTGCAAAAAGAAATAACAGGATTTTTTTCTACTTACCGTAAAATCCCTTTCTCTGAGTTCATTGACGGACACAGCACTTCCATATCTTGACCTTTTTATATCCCCACTTTCAGGAGTAAGACTAGGGAGAAAAAAAAAATAAAGAACAAGCACAGCACCATGCAGGGGCAGTCCTCACTGGCAGTAACCCCCCTAAAAGAAAAAAAAAACAGACTCCACCCAACAGAACCCCCTATGGGGAACCAAAAATCTTTGCGGCTGAAAGATGTATCAGAGGATGCCAAAACATCAACCTTGTAAAATTTGGTAAAGGTGTGCACGGACAACCAGGTAGCCGCCTTACACACCTGAGAAACGGACGCTTGATGTCGGAAAGCTCAGGAAGCACTAATCGCCCTGGTAGAGTGTGCCGTGACAGGAAAAGGAGGTACCAGGCCCCTGACAGCATAGGCCTGGATCACAGTTTGTCTAATCGCCTGAGAACTAGTGGCCGAAGAGGCCACCAGGCCCTTGGGCGGACCATCCACAATGACAAATAGCGAATCCAACCTCTGAAAGGAAGCCGTGACCGCTAGGTACACATGAAGGGCCCGAACCACATCCAATGAATGTAGGCGGAGATGGCCACAGGCACAAAGAAGGAAGGACAATGTCCTCATTAATATGAAAATCCGATACTACCTTCAGGAGAAACAAAGGTCGCGGGAGCAGGACTGCCTTATCCTTGTGTAGTACTAAATAAGGAGACCTGCATGACAAGGCTGCCATCTCAGTAACCCGACGGGCGGATGCAATGGCCACCAAAAAGGCCACTTTCTGAGAAAGCGTGAGCAAAGGAACCTCCCTAATGTTCTCCAACGGTGGTTTCTGAAGCACTGAGAGAACCAGATTAAGGTCCCACGGCACCAATGGCCAGCGTACTTGGGGAGCAACATGTTGAACCCCTTGAACAAAGGTACGAACCAATGAATGGGTAACCAATGGACGTTGAAAAAAGATCGCAAGAGCAGAAATCTGACCCTTGATCTTGCTCAATGCCAGCTTCTGATCAAAACCATGCTGCAAGAACTCCAGAATCCTAGAAATCGAGTAGGAACGTGAGTGCCCCCCCCCTCCTCACACCAGGAGTTGTAAGCTCTCCAGGTGCGATGATAGATCTTCCGCGAAGTGGACTCACCCGCCTTTAACATAGCAGGTATCACAGAAACCGGCACCCCCGGTCTCTCAGCACCTGGCTTTCAATAGCCAGGCCGTCAAAGCCAGCGAGGGTAAAGCAGGGTGTAATATGGGTCCCTGAGACAGCAGATCCGCGTGCAGAGGCAGCCGCCAAGGAGCGTCCACAATCATTCGCACCATGTCGGCGTACCAGGGATGCCGCGGCCAATCCGGAGGGATTAGAATGACTGGTATCCCCTCTGCCTCTATTCTGCGCAGCAGACAAGGAAGAAGCTTGAGAGGGGGAAAGGCATTAATGAGCCAATAATGACTCCATGGTACCACCAGAGCTTCTAACGCATCCGCCAAGGAATCCCATGTCCTGCTCACGAATCACTGCACCTTCCAAATGAGACGAGATGCCAGAAGGTCCACGTCCGGCGTGCCCCGCCACAGACAAATTTGACGGAGCAACTCCGGATGTAGAGACCACTCCCCCTGGTCCAGCATCTGCCGGCTGAGGTAGTCTGAGTGGCAGTTTTCTACACACGGAATGAAGACGGCGGAGAGAGCTGGAACATGAAGTTCGGCCCAACGAAGGATGTGAGAAACTTCCAGCGCCACTGCCCAACCTCTAGTCCCCCCTGGTGGTTTTACGTAGGCCACCGCCGTGGCGTTGTCTGACTGAATCCTGACTGGACACCCATGCAACCATTCCGTGCAATGGGAGAGACATAACCTGACTGCACGTAACTCCAGAACGCTGATCTAACGACATCCAGCGGCCCTGGGCCAATAGAAGCCCCAGAACCTGATGGTCCATGCAAATCCTCCGATCTAGAGACATTGGGGATTTGTCCCACTTGGTTAAGATCTCACTCTGCAGGGCCCGAGTGTGAAACCGGGCATAAGGCATCCGCCTCGAAGGTGGATACCATGAGGGCCAAGGAAGGGCCCTGCCTGCGGTGGGACTCTTTGCCTCTCTTGGTCTCTTGATAATATCATCCAGAGTGGCCCCAAAGAGTCCCCATTCCTTGTAGATAAACTTATCAAAATAAGACAGGTAAGGGAACACCTTAGCAGCACGGGACGGCTTATGAGACCCAAAAGGAACCGACACCTCCTGCGAAATCCCAGCTGCATCCTCCAGCTTCGGATTATCGCGTACCACCATAATGAGAGCTGCCACCAGCGCTTTCTCCTGTGCGGCAACAGTCGCAGAGGATTCCTCCTCGCTGTCCAAGGGATCCAGGGCCTCGTCATCCGGACCTTCCAGAGGGGGTCCAACTGTTATGGCAGAGCCCCCCTCAGGATCGGAGTCGGCCCCAGAGGAGGGGGGGTAGGGGGCGTTTCTTACCTGCCCTACAGCCGCACGCCACCTCTACCCAGGAAACAAAAGACTCCCGGACCGCCGACAGAGCGTCCAGAGGGACAGTACCCCCGGAGGAGCTGACCGCCACCACAGAGGGGTCTGGGGAAGGGAGAACTGCTTCAGATGCCATAGCCAGGCCCACACAACAGAGCAACACCTGGGACAGACGAAAGAGGTGCAAGGGAGGAAGGGAGAGATACCCCTGCAAGCTGTAGTAGACCAAGGGGAAAACTCCAGGAGAAATCACAACCTGCCGACCCACAGAAGAGCTGTGCTCCATCCACCTGCCATGAGGAAAGGGCTGCACGCCAGTTCCAGGCTCCAGGGAGAACTCCCCGTCCCCTCACTCACTAGAGCACCAACAGAACAGCATCCCCCATGGGCTAACAGAAAATGGCCGCCGACTGCGCCAAGCTGGCCAGGAAACACAAACAGCCTGGGCCACAAGAAAATGGTTGCCGCGGCCAAAGAAAAATGACAGCGGAACCCGACCACACTGTAATGGCGGTGGCGCGAGCGCGATCGCGAGGAGGGGGGTGCTGGTCATCAGCCCACACAGGCGACGGGAACTGAGGACCCACATCTGGAAGAGGGCAGTGAGCAGGGACCACAGGGCTGGGAGCACCGCAGGATAGACGGATGCAGGCAAGTCCACGTGGACGGAAAGGCGGGGACCCCCAGACCGACCTCACCAGGGGGTACCGGACTACTCCAACCTGTGCCCACAAAGAGGAAGGGGAGCGTTGTCGGCCCCGGTAACACTGACACAGACTGCAGGCGTTTGGTTATATGTGTACCTGCGAGACATTCAACTCGCTGGCCAAACAGGTCCAGGATGGGGCTCGTCTTAGCCGACCCAGCGTGGAGCTAAGGTCTGCGCCCCCTTGGTGGCCGGGCTGGGGAGACTACCAGATTCTATATTATCCAGCCTGTCACCCAGCCTAGCACTTGATTGAAGCCTTTTCCTAAAAAAGAAAAAAACTAAGGAACCACAGGTCCCAGGAGGGAGCCAGGTCCTTACTCCTAGATTAGGCAGAAAAAAAACTGAGCTGGTTGTTGCAGAGTGGGGGGTTACTGCCAGTGAGGACTGCCCCTGGGTAGTGCTGTGCTTGTTCTTTATTTTTTTTCTGCCTAGTCCTACTCCTTAAGGTGGGGGTATAAAACCTAAGGTCAAGATATGGAAGTGCTGTGTCTGTCAATGAATGAAAAGGAAATGTGCATTAATCATTTTCTTGCAGTGAAGCCTGCAGTGGATCACGCGGCAATGTACAAGCTCCCGCAGAGTCATCCAGCCCCCAGGTCTGTACAGGGCCTTGGTCCTGCTGTTATAAGCCATAGTTTGGTACTTTCTGTTATAGCATGACAGTGCTTTGCTTCTGTCTACTAATTGTCCTTGCATGTTCCCAAGTGAAGTTCTACTTGAGAATATAAGTAGCTATTTCAACACATTACACAGAGATGGTCCACTGTTGTCACCACTAGAAAACTCACCCTGAAAAATGAGGCCAATGATAGAGTGCACGCACGACAGAATGTGTTTGCAAAGGGATTGCGGAAGAGTAGAAGCATAGTGATGCAACAAAGGATGAAAAATTGCTTAAGATACACAGAGCTTTAGCAAGCTAAATGTCATTCAGTTACATTCACATCTACTTTAAGGATGTATTGTAATAATGCAGGTTCTGATATACAGTAGCTAAAATTTAACCTGGATATATATATATTGGCTTCATGAGATGCTACAACTTACCAAGGTAACATTGGATACATAAAGTCAGGTTCATCTAGGAGTTTAGATAACATCCACAACATTTTTGATACTGTGCACATAATAATTGCATAACAATAGAATTGTGTAATATGGACATCGTCACTGCATGTGGACAGCATAGTGCATGATCATGCAGGAGCCATTTATACTTGTCCAGAAATGCATTTAGCCAACTTATTGTGAATGGTACCTTAAAACACACACAATGTGTTGTTGTGTGCTGCATTGTTTAAAAAAAAAAAATAGGATTTTTTCATCATATTTACCTGTAAAATCATTTTCTTTAAGTACATCATGGAACACAGAGTTAGGCTAATATTTATTACCTACTGGGTTATAGTTCATCATCAGGTGAATGGACTCTGGTAGACAAAGTCTTAGACAGGAAGTGATCCCTTATATAACCCCTCACATACAGGAGGCACTTCAGTTTTGTAGCAAGCACTGAATCCTCAAAGGGGGGGGGGGGGCTCTGTGTCCCATGATGTAATTTTTATTTTCATAAATCATGGGACACAGAGTTAGGCTACTATGCATTACGTACTGGGACATCTCAGAGCACTAGCCTTGAGGGGAGGGAGACACCCTGCCAAACAATAGCCATCGGACCTTATACGGCAGCCCGCAGTACACTGCGGCCCGAAAGCCAATTCCTCTGCTGCTCGAACATCCACTTGATAAAATTTTGTGAATGTATGCTCTGAAGTCCAAATAGCAGCCTTACAAATCTGAGCCACAGATAACTAATTGCGAAGAGCCCAGGAGGTTCCTACACTCCTGGCAGAATGAGCTCTCACTCGAAGGGAGGAGCTTTACTTTTTGAGACTGTAAGCCTGAATGACCAATTGGCGGATCCAATTGGCAATGGAAGCTTTGGAAGCTGCTTGCCCCTTCTTGGGTCCTTCTGGTAAAACAAACAGGAATGCAGTCGTCTCTCTTCTGAGGCTGAGAGAAAAAAGAAGAGAGACGACTGCATT
>BLSH010059085.1:300236-319229 GCA_018402905.1 Glandirana rugosa | reverse complement strand
ATAAGAGACAGATATAACCCCTCCCATACAGGAAGCACTTCAGTTTTGTAGCAAGCACTGAATCCTCAAAGGCGGGGGCTCTGTGTCCCATGATGTAATTTTTATTTTCATAAATCATGGGACACAGAGTTAGGCTACTATGCATTACGTACTGGGACATCTCAGAGCACTAGCCTTGAGGGGAGGGAGACACCCTGCCAAACAATAGCCATCGGACCTTATACGGCAGCCCGCAGTACACTGCGGCCCGAAAGCCAATTCCTCTGCTGCTCGAACATCCACTTGATAAAATTTTGTGAATGTATGCTCTGAAGTCCAAATAGCAGCCTTACAAATCTGAGCCACAGATAACTAATTGCGAAGAGCCCAGGAGGTTCCTACACTCCTGGCAGAATGAGCTCTCACTCGAAGGGAGGAGCTTTACTTTTTGAGACTGTAAGCCTGAATGACCAATTGGCGGATCCAATTGGCAATGGAAGCTTTGGAAGCTGCTTGCCCCTTCTTGGGTCCTTCTGGTAAAACAAACAGGAATGCAGTCGTCTCTCTTCTGAGGCTGAGAGAAAAAAGAAGGCAAAACAATGTCCTGAATTAAATGAAAGGCCGACACCACCTTTGGCAAGAAGGATGGAATAGGATGCAACACCACCTTGTCGTGGTGAAGAATTAGGTATGGTTCCCTACATGAAAGGGCCACCAATTCCGACACTCTTCTAGCTGAGGTGATCAGGCCATCAGGAAGGCTAGCTTGCATGACAGCAAGACTAATGGAATCCCCCTGATAGGCTCAAATGGTTGTATCTGTAATGCAGACCGCACCAATTTTAAGTCCCAAGAACTCATAGGTGACTTAATTAGGGGAAGTAAACGAGTTGCCCCCTGCATAAAGGTTTGGATCCGAGAATGAGAGGCTAAAGGATTTTAGAAGAATACTGACAGGCCCGAAATCTGACCTCTGACTGTACTCAAGGCCAATCTGATTTCTACAGCCAACTGTAGAAAAGAGAGAATTCTCCCAATCACGTATTTCCGAGGATGCCATTTTCTGGCTTCACACCAAGCAATAAAGGGATTTTATTAAAACTTACCGTAAAATCCTTTTCTCTGAGTTCACTGACAGACGCAGACCTTCATTGACAAGTGGGGTTATATACACATCCTACCAGGAGTTGACTAGGCAAATAGAAAGAAAGCAAGCTGGCCCCTCCCAGGGGGCCGTCCTCTCTCTCCCATATAACCCCCCTGCTCTGCTTAGCATATCAGTTCGTAACAAGCCGTACAAACGCAACACAGAGGGGTGGGTGCTGCGTCTGTCAGTGAACTCAGAGAAAAGGATTTTACGGTAAGTTTTAATAAAATCCCTTTTTCTCTTACGTTCACTGACAGACGCAGCCCTTCATTGACAAGTGGGGATGTCCCAAAGCTGTGTCAGTCAAGAGGGGTGGGTAAACGACAACAACTGTACCCAACAGAATCCTCTCAGGAGACGCCAGCCGCGCCTACACTGCCGCCTGTAAAACTTTATGACCAAAGGCAGCATCCGAAGATGCTGACACATGAACTTTATAAAACTTAGTAAACGTGTGCACCAAGGCCCAAGTAGCCGCCTTGCACACCTGTGACACCGAAGCCTGGTGTCTGAAAGCCCAGGAAGTGTTAACTGCCCTGGTGAAATGAGCCGTGACTGGAAAAGGGGGTACTTTGCCCCGAACAGTATACGCATGGGTCACGGTCTGTCTGATCCAACGGGAAACAGTAGCCGACGAGGCCGCCAATCCTTTGCGCGGACCATCCGTCAGTACAAACAACGCATCAGACTTCCGAAGGGAAGCTGTAGCCGCCAAATACACCCGCAAAGCCCTCACGACATCCAATGAATGTAAATCAAATTCCTTGGGATGCGATGGATGCAGACATAATGAAGGAAGAACAATATCTTCATTAATGTGAAAAGAAGAGACCACCCTCGGTAGAAACAAAGGAGGACGCAAGACCGCCTTGTCCTTATGAAGGACTAAGTAAGGAGACTTGCAGGACAACGCTGCCAACTCAGACACCCGCCTAGCGGATGTGATGGCCACCAAAAAGGGCACTTTCTGCGACAGCAACTGTAAGGCAATATCCCTGATCTTCTCATATGGCGGTTTCTGCAGCACAGAAAGCACCAAATTCAAATCCCACGGCGCCATAGGCGACCGTACCTGAGGAGCCACATGGCGCACACCTTGTACAAATGTACCAATCAACGAATGTGACGCCAAAGGCCGCTGAAATAGAATCGCCAGAGCCGAAATCTGACCCTTGAGAGTACTCAATGCCAATTTTTTATCCAGGCCCTGCTGCAAAAAAGCCAGGACACAATGTAAGAGTGAGGGTTCCAAGCCCCCGCCTCACACCAGGCAATATAGGCCTTCCAGGTGTGATGATAAATCTTGCGTGAAGTACACTTGAGCGCTTTAAGCATGGTAGGGATCACGGAGTCCGCAACACCCCTATCCCTCAACACCTGGTACTCAATAGCCAAGCTGTCAAAGCCAGCGAGGGTAAAGCAGGGTGCAAGATGGGTCCCTGAGACAACAGATCTTCAAGCAGCAGAAGATGCCACCATTCGCACCACGTCGGCGTACCAAGGATGCCGAGGCCAATCAGGAGCCACCAGGATTGTCGGAATCCCCTCCGCTTCCACCTTACGCAGTAGCCGCGGTAGAAGCATGATGGGAGGAAAAGCGTACAGGAGCCGATACCGAGTCCAAGGCGCTACCAGAGCGTCCGTGGCAGCCGCCAGTGGGTCTCTCGTCCTACACACAAAAGTTTTCACTTTGTGATTGAACCAAGACGCCATGAGGTCCACATCTGGCGTGCCCCACTTGTGGCAAATCTGGCGGAACACTTCTGAATGTAGGGACCATTCCCCCTGATCCAGCGTCTGGCGACTGAGAAAATCCGCCTGCCAATTCTCTACGCCCGGAATGTAAATGGCGGAGATTGCCGGCACGTGAAGTTCTGCCCATCGCAGAATGAGAGCCGCTTCAGCAGACGCTGCCGAGCTCCTCATTTCGCCCTGATGGTTCATATACGCCACTGCCGTGGCGTCGTCCAACTGAACTTACCGTCCAGTGGGAGAGGCAGAGCCTGATCGCCCCCAGCTCCAGCACATTGATCGGAAGGCGAGATTCCTGCGCCGACCAACGGCCCTGAGCAGACAGCTGCCCCAGGAACCCCCAGCCCGATAGGCTGGCGTCCGTAGTGACTATAGACCAATTCTGGGGAAGAATTACTTCCCCAACGTCAGAGCCGGGGCCCGAAGCCACCAGGTCAATGATCCTCTGGTCTGAGGATCCAGTCTGATCAGCTGGTCCAGGGACAGAGGAGACTTGTCCCACCGTGACAGAATCGCTCGCTGAAGGAGCCGAGTGTGACTCTGGGCGTAAGGTACCGCCTCAAAGGCTGAAACCATAAGCCCCAACACCCGCATACAAAACCGTAAGGAAGACCACCGGCGTGACAGCATGGGTTGGCACTGCTGCTTGTAGTGTCAGTAACTTGGCCGGAGGTAAGAACACCTTCGCCTGCTCCGTGTCCAGAATCAGACCCAGGTATTCCAGGCGACAGGACGGTGTCACCGTCGACTTCTGCAGATTGATCAGCCAGCCAAAGTCCTTCAATGAGGCCATGTGATAGGCACGTTCTCCTCCAGAGCCAAAGCAGACTCCGCTCTCAATAGCAAATCGTCGAGTTATGCTACCACCGCAATGCCTCTCTGCCTCAGCAGCGCCAGCACCGGGGCCACCAGCTTGGTGAACAGCCGAGGCCAGACCGAAGGGAATTGCCATGAATTGGTAATGAAGATCTCCCACCGCAAAGCGCAGAAAACACTGGTGCCGAAGACAGATGGGGACGTGGATATACGCGTCCCTGATATCCAGAGAAGCCATGAAATCTCCTTGGTGCAGGGCGGCCACGACCGAACGGACAGATTCCATCCTGAATTTTCGCACTTTCACAAAGTGGTTTAGCGCCTTCAGGTCCAGAACTGGCCTGACCCCCCCCCCTTTTGGGGACCACGAATAGGTTTGAGTAGAAACCGTGAAACCTTTCCAACTGAGGTATTGGCACGATCACCCCCTGGTCGGAGAGTGCCTGAACAGCCCTTAGGAGGGCCTTCCGACGTCCCTGAGGGAGTCTCAAGTTCGATGGGAAGAACCTGTCTGGGGGTAGAGTGCTGAACTCTATCCTGTACCTGGAGGACACCACCTTCTGCACCCACTGGTCGGAAATGTGGGCAGTCCACCTGTCTGCGAACCCCAGAAGACGGCCCTCCACCTGAAATTCGGGTGGAGGCAACCCATCATGCGGAGGAGGACTTCACCTCTGTCTTTTCGTTCTTGCGTTGCCAGGGATGTTTACCGGCCCCTGCGGCAGGCTTGCTGGGCCTCAACCCCTTGCCCGCTGTGCCAGGGGCATGAAAAAACCTCTTTTGACCCGAAGAAGCAGGACCCTGCTTGCGGTGGAACTCCCGCCACCTGGGCTCCGGGAGAAAAGTATTCTTCCCTCCAGTGAAATCCTTGATGATTTCATCCAACTGCGCCCCAAAGAGTCGACCACCCTGAAAAGGAAGATCGGTAAGACCCTTCTTAGACGCATGGTCACCCGACCACGAGTGTAACCAGAGTACCCGTCTGATAATGACTGCAAAAAACAGACATTTTAGACAACATGGGGAGCAGGTCTAGAGTTGCGTCACACAGGTACCGTAGACCCTGAAACAAATGGTCTGCTCTCTGGGACACCTCAAGCGTCCTCCCACAGTCCAAATCATTCTGCAGCTCCGTCGTACACTCGGACAGAGATTGCGCCGCCATGGCTGACGCCAGGGCGGGTCTCATGGCTGACGCCAGGGCCGGTCTCATGGCTGACCCTGCCAGCAGGAAAAGTGCTTTTGACACCACCTCCGTCCGCCTATCGACTGGGTCCTTAAACGAGGGAGACCCCTCCAAAGGAATGGTCGTTGCCTTGTTCAGGCGAGCCACCGGAGGGTCCACTGCGGGGGATGCCCAATTCTTCACAAAACTATCCTCAAAAGGGTAGCGTATAGCGAAGAGTTTAGGTAGGGCGAAGGAATTCTGCGGACGCTGCCATTCCTGATAAACCAGGTGTTCAAAAAATTGATCATAAGGATAAGCCTTAGGGGAAATGGGTAGCCTAGCAGACCCGCAAACGTATGCGGACTCCTGCGACTCCCCTGCTTGGTCCAGTCGCAAGGACGCACGGATATTAATCAGTCCGGCCAGCAGCGCCTTTTCGTGGGCAACCGAGGCCCCCTGGTCTTCTTCCCCATCCGAGGGATCTAGCTCACCCTCTGAGAGTTCCATGGGGGTCCCTGTGACCCCCGAAGCCACTACCAGTTCAGACTCCTCCCCTGAGGAAAGAGGGGGAGGCGGACGATTTTTAGGGGCCCCCAGAGCCCTGCTCGGCCCCACCCGGGGAAGGAACTCCCCAAATACTGCTCTCAGCTGCTCCAGGGAAGCCAGGGTCCCCAACGCAGATTGCGCTGCCACTGACTCCTCAGAAGGACCCGCAGGGTCATCCGCCATCGTACCACCGGATCTGAAGGGCAAATAAAAAATGCCCCGACACCCCCACAATGCTGCCCCACCGCCACCCCACAGATCAACCAGGGAGGCCCCAGGAGGACTGCACCCACCGCTACCAGCACCCCAGGGAGAGCCCAGCTATACTTGCTTTTTGTTCCTCACAAGCGCTGCGTCCTAGTAGGAGTGCTTAGGGACCAACTAGGGTGCCGCCTGTTTTCATCCATGCTGTCCCAAGTGAAAGAGAAAGCAAAAGGGCAGCAGCACGTTTTTCTATCCAGGGACATCCAATATGGCCGCCGATCGTTCACTAGAGGCCAAATCCTGTAATACAGGCCAAGACTACGGCAAAATGACCGCCGCTCAGCACTAGAGGGAAAACCTCAGGAAAATGGTGGCGATCCGCCGCAAAATGGCGGCGGATCGCTGCATGGCGGTGCGGAAGCACGGGGTGCAGTGCGGGGAGGGGAGGGGGGGGAAGGGGGTGTAGGAGGGGGGCGAAAACACCCAGAGGGGACACTACCCCAAGTGAACACCCTCCACCGGCCGGCCAAGTTGCTAAAAATCGCCCAGCCCCCCCTCTGCGCCCCTGGGGGGGAAGAGAGGGGGTCACTCACCAGTCCGACGGGCATAGCGGGTAGACACCCGGTTGCAGACCTTCCTCCCATGCCGGAGAGGGATGCTGCAGGCCCCTGGACAGGAACCAGGTCCGGTCACCGGGCGCAAGTGGGGGTCACCCACTGGCCGCCCGCACGGAAAGGGCACGATGCGGCGGGCCCCGCCGAGGCTAGGGCTAGCTCACATCGGTCGGCCGCGCTAGGGAAGGTGCAGGATTCTAGCTATCCTCTATGCCCCAGCCTGCTTCTTGATAGCAGTCTTCATCAGATAGCTTGAAAAAAAAAGCGGTAGCAAAAAAGATGAACCGCAGGTCCCATAAGGGAGCCAGGTCTAACTCCTTGCACTAGGCATAATAAAAATGATATGCTAAGCAGAGCAGGGGGGTTATATGGGAGAGAGAGGACAGCCCCCTGGGAGGGGCCAGCTTGCTTTCTTTCTATTTGCCTAGTCAACTCCTGGTAGGATGTGCATATAACCCCACTTGTCAATGAAGGGCTGCGTCTGTCAGTGAACGTAAGAGAAATAAAAGTCTTCCAGACCTTATGATAGATCTTCCTAGTGAAAGATTTTCTAGCATTCATTAGGGTTGACACCACCGGTCCTGAGATGTCACGATCCTTCAGCACCCTGGCTTCAATAGCCATGCAGTCAAATTTTAGAGACTGTAAATTGGGGTGAAATATTGGAACTTGAGACAGTAGATCGGGGTGGTGCTGAAGCGTTCATGGCCCCTCTATTGCCAATCTCATAATCTCCGGGAACCAGGGCCTTCTGGGCCAGGCTGGTGCCACCAGAATGACTGGAACCCCCTTTCTCCGAATCCTGCACAACAAATGTGGAAGCAAAGGGATCGGGGGGAAAGCATAAACCAGGGAGTACTGGCTCCATGGAACGATCAGAGCGTCTGCTCCAATTGCCAGGGGATCCCTTGTTCGGGACACAAACTGCTGTAGCTTGTTGTTGAACCTGGATGCCAATAGATCGACATCTGGCCATCCCCAATGCTGGCAACCATTCCCCCGGGCAGATGGGCAGGCGGCTGAGATAATCTGTCTTCCAGTTCTCTACCCCCGAGATATGAACTGCCGATATAACTGGCACATGTCCTTCTGCCCAGGCTAGTATGTGGTACCTCTTTCCGAGCTGAATGACTCCTGTTACCACCCTGCAGTGGCATTGTTGGCCTGAACCCTGATAGGGCAGTCCTGAAGCTCTAATGTCCAGAACCGTAGGGCCAGACGTACTGCCCGCAACTCCAAGATGTTGATGGGCAGGCTCTGTTCTGTCCTTGACCATCTCTCCTGAGCTGTGAGCCACTCCCCAGCCCGAGAGACTGGCACATGTGGCCAGTACTGTCCAAGACACCGGAGGGAAGGATCTTCCCTTTTGCATGTTCTGATCCTGCAACCACCAGCTTAGGTTTAAGCATCCCCTCTCCTGTTCCAAGCCGAAAAGATGTCTTGTTGTATAGGCCTGGAATGGAACTGGGCATAGGGCACTGCCTCGAAGGAGGACAACATCCTTCCTAGAAGACTCATGCAGAGCCAAATGGAGGGTTGTCTGGTGCCCCTTATCTGGCGCACCTGATATTTCAGGGCAGAGATCCTTACGGGTGGCAGAAACACCTTTGCCTGGACTGTATCCAGGATCAGACCTAAGTACTTCAGACCTTGAGCTAGTCTCAAGGCTGACTTTTCGGTATTTATGACTCAGCCCAGGCTTTCTAAATACCACACTGTGCAGGCTACACTGTGTTGCAGGGCCTGTAGTGAGTTATCTCTGAGCAGGAGATTGTGTAAATATCCAAGCACCAAGATCCCATGGGCCCTTAAAACACCCAGTACGGGTGCTAGGATTTTTGCAAACACCCAGGTTGCTGTGGCAAGCCCGAAGGGTAGTGCCATAAACTGGAAATGACGTTCCTCTACTGCAAATCGCAGGAACCTCTGATGAGGTTGAAAGATAGGTACGTGTAAATACGCATCCTTGATTTCCTTATGGAAGAGTGGCAAGAAGAAAGGCATTGTTGAAAGAAAGCAATAAGAAGTCTATTTGCAGTTTGCGAGAAGCAAACATGTGGAAGAAGATGCTCTGGTCAGATGAGACCAAAATTTAACTTTTTGGCCTAAATGCAAAACGCTATGTGCGGCGGAAAACTGACACTGCACAGCACCCCGAACATACCATCCCTGCTTTTCTTCAGCAGGGACAGGGAAGCTGGTCAGAGTTCATGGTTAGATGGATGAAGCCAAATACAGGGCAATCTTAAAAGAAAACCTGTTAGAGTCTGCAAAAGACTTGAGACGGGGCAGAGGTTCACCTTCCAGCAGGGCAACGACCCTAAACATACAGCCAGAGCTACAATGGAATGGTTTCGTTCAAAGCATATTCATGTGTTAGAATGATCCAGTCAAAGTCCAGACCTAAATCCAATTGAGAATCTGTGGCAAGACTTGAAAATTACAGTGAAATATTGCAGCGCTCATGTGAAGTGACAAAAATTGTTTCACAAAATTCAAAATTCAAGACTCCAAACGGCCTAAAATTGCAGTGCAAAATAATTAAAATATGTGAAATAAATACAGTGAACAGTTAATTTCAGAAATTCTGATAATTCATACAGGGTCTATCTCAGAGGTTCCTCCAACAGACATCAGATGGCAACTCACCAGATCCCCAGGCTGTCTCACCTAAGAGAACAGCAGAAGCGTTTTAGACGTCAAACATAGTGGTGGGTCATCAGGAGCCCCCCCTTTTGATAGGTTCCCCGATATAGATCCAAGAAGAAATTAAACATTAATAGTGCAGTATGCCAAGATCCAAAAGCAATAAAGGCAAAGAAGACCTCCAACGTGTATAAATCGACAGCATCACCCAAAGTGAGTAATTTTCACCATCACCGCATGCACTGACCAGTAAATACACATTTACTCCAGCCAGGTCTCATCAAAGGATAGATCTCCCAGGGTAATGGACTCACAGCCAGGTATCCTCAGATGAACTTGCATGAGCAGTAATTCCACAAGTGTGTCATCACCATAGAATACTTTTACAGTGAGAGATGTTCACACTCTCACCTTCTTCAGGGTGTTTAAAGTGGTACGAAGAACACTGATCACCTATGCCGGAGCAGCAATTGAATACAGACGGCCAGATATTAAGTACAGGCTCTGTACTGAGCAAAACAGCGGGAATCCATCTTTTTTACCCTTAGCGCTGATCATTCACACATTTTTTCCTTTGCAAGACTTGAAAATTGCTCCTCGCAGACGCTCTCCATCCAATCTGACAGAGCTTGAGCTATTTTAGAAAGAAGAAAGGGCAAACATTTCACTCTCTAGATGTGCACAGCTGGTAGAGACATCCCCAAAAAGACTTGCAGCTGTAATTGCAGCGAAAGGTGATTCTACAAAGTATTGACTCAGGGGGGCTGAATACAAATGCACACTGCACTTTTCAGATATTTGTAAAAAAATTTAAAACCATTATCATTTTCCTTCCACTTCAAAATTATGTGCCACTTTGTGTTGGTCTATCACATAAAATCACAATAAAATACATTTACGTTTTTGGTTGTAAAATGACAAAATGTGGAAAATTTCAAGGGGTATGAATATGTTTTCAAGGCACTGTATAGATTAAAGGAAAAAAAAAAAAGGAAAGCAATGGCTAGGCTTTAGGTATACATGGCCCTGTGATGACAGGGTTACTTTAACCACTACAGGGGTAATTTAAGATAACCCTATACTTTATTTTCAAATGAGACAAGAGTTATTTGGCATTGGCTAGTCAAATGTAAAAACATGCCTCAAGTGTCTACCAAGTTTCATGATAACAAAGTAGATAGAATACATCCATTTTCCTTTTAGGATTAAATGGCTCTTATGACACATAATGCATTAGATAACAAACCTTTCACTTGCATATTACTGAATAGCCAGGTTTAATCAAAACACTCCTGCTATATGACCTCTAAGTGACACATTGAAAAAACTGAATGGCACTTAAATGAACATTTGTCATTATCATCGACACAAATCTTTTTATCCTCATTATTTAAAGTACCTTCAAACGGGCTAAAATTATCATCATGAATAACCTGAATGGTCATTTGTGCAGCAATGGTTACCTACTTTTATAGCATAGGAAGAGTGAACGTGCAAAAGCAATACCTGGTCAACTGTCGTATTGTCACTCACAACAACATCCGGAGCGCGCTTGGGTGGGTTACCAGTTGCCTAAAATAATCAAAGAAAACCGTGTTTACATGAATAAAAACAACATGCAACCATGATTTCAAAAAATGTTTATACTGTATATACATATTTAAAATGGATACAGCACTTTTTCTCAATCACCTTTTTGGATACTGGTGGAACTAACACCCAAGAGAGTTGTGCGACGTAGTTGAGCAACAGAATTAAAATCGGCATGGGGCAACTGTGTGGAGAGTGAGGAGTGGGTAGGAGAAGCTGTGTACTGTAGGAGAACATGGAACAGGGTAAAGAGCGAACCAAACATGAATGGGGAAAAAGGGTTGTGGGTGTAAAGGGGAAGTAAAGTCCTTCCTAATAAGGAGTTAAATTAGTGTCGGCTGATTGATGAATTCAGGGGTGGATATCATGTCAACTTTAAAGTTGTTGGGAGGTTTTAATTGATTTGTAGGAGGACATTAATGGCAGTGGTCTCTAGCCGCCTCACAGAACATTTACCCTGTCTCTAACTGTATCCTGAAGCATTTTTTTCCTCTGTCTCTGTAGTGCATTTCTAGTATCGGACTATATGATGCTATACACCACTGCTTCCTGTAGCAATCTTCTGTAGCACAGCATATATTGGTGAGGAATTAAAGAGCTTACACAACTCTTCTGAATTTAAAACATGGAACAGCTGCTGTCCCTAATTACAAAAAGGGGCTACAAACCCCTTTGCTAATTGGGAGCAATCAGTTCTTTGGTCTGTGACAGGCATAACACACAGGACAGAGAACTGAGATGGAGCTACATGCTCTGATTAGTGTTGCCACCTCATCCCTTTAAACCCGAACACATATGAATTACACATGTTCTGAGGCTAATTTAATGTAGATAAGGCACGGAGTTTAAATGACAGAATTTAAACTCAGGACCAGAACAGGGCGCTAACCCTGTACAGTTTCTGCCCATGCTATGTAATAACTACACAAGCAGAGAGGGATGTGGGCTGTTTGCAGACAGCTAACATCCCCTAAGACAAGGGCACACCTGGCAGGAATCTGCTGTAACTGTAGTTAATTCTGTTAATCGGGCGCAGGCCTACACTAGTTCCTATTTTACTATAAAATAGAAGCTAACACAGATGGCACAGATAGACCTGAAAGAGGTCCACCTGCTCTGTTAATGTGGGGCACCACTTCTGACAGTTTCCTGCACCATTATAATGTCACAGCAGGCTTTGATAATTCCCCAGATTGAATATTACCTGAGGCCTCAGTTGAGGTACCCTAAACCTCAAACGTTGATCACCTGTGGCCTAAAGGTACGAGAAGTGAGTAAAAATCCATACATCCCTTGTTCTGCCACAACTGATCTCGATTTCGGTTGCCTACCCCTGGAGGTTATGTCCTATCTAAGGTAAGTGGGGTGAAATTAAAGTTAGCAGAGTACATAAGTCCCAGATTGAGTGTACACATGTACAGCTTAGAAATGCTTGTCTCTGGAGCAGCAGAAATCTTATCTGGGTAGACTGGGGAACTGATGACTATCCACTATAGTTATCATTGTCCAGAGAGGTAGGCAGTCAAAAGCATTTGGTAGGACTTATGAGGCTATATTTGCTACCTTGTAGTAAATAGCACTCAAAAAGGAAAAGTAATGCAAGGGTGTTCAAGGGTGGCCTGCCAGTATGTTTATATCATCAAATAGATACACCAAATATTCATATAAAACATATTAGAAGCTTTATTATAAAAAGTTGACGTGACATTAAAAACGTACAATTTTTGGTAAATCAGTAGACTTATATCTTGTAAAAAATTACTGTCAAGTATGTTCATACAATTATGTGTTTTACGATTGCACACCGAAGAATGCCCAGGGTATTTAAGGAAACTCCTTCCTTGCAGACTTCCGCCGTTGGTCTGTTATGCATGCACACAGCTGGTGATCATATGCAAGTTAAAAGTTGTCTCAATGTTGTCATATCCGGATTGGGGGGTGAGAAAGCTAGATGTATGGCAGTATACTTACCCATGTGGTGGTCACTTTTATGTCATCTGCTAGGTAATTTGGTGGTTGGATGCAACACCATCGGGCTCCCTCTTTTGGATGTGCCCCTCGGGCTTCACCCCTAAATGTTCGCATTATCTGTACTCCATTTACAGAGTGTATATCATATGACATCTTACTTCATGAGATGGAAAATATAGGTAAGCCACTCTTAAGCTATCTTATATCTTTCGGTTATACTTTAGCGAATTCTATTTAGTACTTTCCTGTATTGTTAAATGGATATTTAGTTGACTTTTTTTTATATTTTAGGCACACCTGAAGTATAGCGATTACCCTGGGATGTTCCTCCCATGGGCCGCCAGGCATGGTGAACTGGTAACTGTTATGTGCATCATGTATCTCTGTTCTTGCCACAGTTTTTCTGAGGGAAAGACCTTCCTACTATTTTTAATATTAACATATATATTTGTTGTTACACATTGGTGGTGGACAATGTATGTTAAGATATATGGTCTGTGCATATCCATTGTTTGTTATTTTTTCTTTATTTTTGTAAAAGTGATTTTATGATTATGACTAATTTCTCTGAACGTGTAAATCCTTGTGGGTCCAGAGGAAGCGGGATATCTGCAAAACATGTAGACCTTGTCTAAGGATATACATCGCCTAAATTTGATGTACCATCTTAATATGTCATTTTTTATGATGTATTTGAATGTTATTTTTGAATTTTAAATGATATCTAATAAAACTGTGAATTTTTATATAGTATTTGCTTGTTATGGTTTATAGTGGTTATCAGTTGTATAATCAAAGTCCCATCTACTACTTCTAATTCTAAATGTTAATCACCCAATTTTTTAAAATCAAAGTTATATCTCCAAAATATTTATTCTGAATGGTGGCTACAGGTTATGGCAAATTGCAATTAGCTCTTTGTTTTACTGAATAGACCTGATAGTCTACAGTTTTAAAACTCTTCAAAAAAAAGTGACTTATGGGTAAATCTATGATCACCATAATACAGCAAGATCTTCCTTGGTCACGTCAGAAAAAATTGTTTAATAATCATAAACAATACACATATAGACATGAAAGATAGAAAAACAAATAAATGGATTTTTCCAGAGACTCTGAGGATAGCAGTGAAGAAAAAATATGATATAGAATAGTGAAGTTTACTGCATGAAATAAATGCTTATGACCCTGATACTTAGCTAGAAAATGGATTTGTACTAAAAGTGCAGTGAGGAAATGGTTTTGTATGCCTGGAACAAAAAAAAAATAAAGCCACTGGTGGGGATAAATACAGCTAAATGATTGCATGCATTAAAAAATGTAGAGTTAATTTAAAAGAAAATACAATAGCATTGTGCAGAACTGAGCTGAAGTGGTTTAACCTTATGATGACCCTTATATCAGCAGTATAATTAGTAAAACATTTCATTCCTCCTAATTGCTGTCACCACTATTAGTTTTCCAACCTATACCAGGTCAGCAAAACATGCATTGTGGGGAAAAAAAAGAAGCTACTAATTTTTAATTTATTTTTCTTGTTTTCTGTTTTATCTGACGAAACGTAGGGGACAATAAGGAGGACAGAAGCAGATCAGCCTAAGTGCCTTCTCAAGCTAGGAAATGTATTGAAAAGAAAAAAAGGATACGGGTACAGATATAGAAAGGGGAAGCATTAATTGTGGGTTCTAAAAAATAGGATCAGGAGTTTTCATTTGGTCCTGGAAAATATGACCAAACAGTATAAAAAGTGGCTGTGCAAAGACTAGAACGTTCTAGCATTAGCAAAACTTTGATGATTAAGGGCAGCCATCTGGTTGTTGCATTTATGGTTGGCTGAATCTTTGACAGCGAAGGTGGCCACAGACAGACAGATTTCCTATTGAGAATGATGAGCATTCAATTTACCACACATCTGGTACATGTCATGAATTTCATCCCAACCCAGCTACTGGAACAATGCAGCACATGCACAATGATTGGCTGTGTTGATAAAACGCAGCTTTCTTCCAAGAACTGAGATGTCCCAGTATTAACAAAATTTCTGTCTAGTAACACATTAAAATTGTGCGTGTGCCTCAAACCATGCTTAAAGCAGTTGAAAGTTTGCCATGTTTAATTGTTGAATGCCCTTTTAGTAGGAACAATAGTAAAGAGTAGCAGTAATGCGGGCAGGACAAATATCCTGCACTTTCATAGAGCAGCAGGGTATCTCCTCTGATCCAGGGAAAGAGTGGTCTAATTAGGTCTGCTTCCTTCCAAGCACACTCTTCTTCTGGCTCTTCTCACTCGTCTGCTGCCCAATGTTGGTATCAGCATACAAGATCTGACATTATAGCCATTCAAAGAATGCCAAACCAAAAGAAACAATTTGCCTAATTTACGTTAGCATACCAAAAACCAACACCTAGAAGTGTAAGGTGCCCATCACCCGATCTGCTACCAAGAGTGGATGAACTGTAAGGCCTCATGCACTCAGGAAATTTTTGGACGTTTTTACAGCTGCTGTTTTTGGCTTCAGACGTTTTTCCTACAGTCAATAAACTCTCCATCATATTATCCTATGTGTTCATGCACACATAGGCTGTTATCAACTGTTTTGGGCAGGGACATTTATGAGCTGTAAAAAAAAAACAAGACTAGTGGGTTCTGAGAGACATTTTTCAGCTGTAAAAAACGCTCCAACGCTCAAAAACCGCTTAAAATGCAGCTCACCGATGTTTTTTGATGTTTTTGATCCATTGAAAAAAAAAATGCTAAAAATACACAACTGATGAAAAATGCTCAAAAACGCTAGTGCAATAACGCTGAAAAAAGCTGAAAAACTCACTACAAAGCTATTGACATTTTTAGAACGCTTTTTTAATGTCCTGTGTGCATGAGGCCTTAAAGCGGTTGTCTACCCATTTAAAAAAATAAATAAATGAAAACCTGTAAGACAATAGCATAATGAGCTAGTATGCACCGCATACTAGCTCATTATGAAATACTTACCTTGAAACGAAGATCCGACTGGGCAGCTCGGTCCCCTCTGAGGGAGCGGACATCTTCCCCCGGATCTTGCTTCCGGGTTCGCGGCTCCGGCGCTGTGACTGGCCGGAGCCGCGAGACGTCACTCAAGGGCATACGTGCGGGACCCGTCTTTCCGGCAAGGTCCGGCCCATACACAGTGCATGCACCGTAACACTGCAACAGCTTAGAGGGGGAATATCTCCTAAACCGTACAGGTTTAGGGGATATTCATTTTACCTACAGGTAAGCCTTATTGTAGGCTTACCTGTAGGTAAAAGTACAAAAATTGGGTAGACAACCGCTTTAATTACAGAGTACAGCATTCCACCAACAAAAAATGGAAACTGTGGTTAAGTCAGCTCTAACCTCCCTAGGTCTGGGGGGTAAGTAAGCAGCCAAACAGTACTGTTACTAGGGTGGATTTCCGTTCACTTTCACTTTGTCATTAGACAGCATAGAGCAGGGATATGCAATTAGCGGACCTCCAACTGTTGCAAAACTACAAGTCCCATCATGCCTTTGCCTCGGGGTGTCATGTTTGTGGCTGTCAGAGTCTTGCTATGCCTCATGGGACTTGTAGATCTGTAACAGCTGGAGGTCTGCTAATTGCATATCCCTGGCATAGAGCATTGGCTAAAGGCACAAAGTTGACTTTGTGACACGTGCCATGTGATTGATATGATTGCTAATTACAGTGTAGAACTTTTTAAATTGGAGAGCCAAAGGATTTAATTAATGAATCAATTGTATTGGGGGAATGGGAGAGTTACTGTGATAGCAACCACCAATGATTGGGGGGGGGGGGGTGGCTGACCACCAAAGAGTGTGGGGGGGGGGGCTTAAAATGTCAGTATCCACAAATGATTGGGTTTTTCTTTCTTTTTTGAAGGGGGGGGGGTGTTTAAAGTGTTTCAGATTTATCAATGACATCCAGCTATTTCACACAGGGCAAATTCATCCTACAGAAAACCTCCACTAATAACAAAAAACTTGCCTTTGACATCAGTGGGCAACTTTTAAAGGTGAAGTACACCTTAATGTATTCTTTAACTAATTAATACCATCATGTTTCTTCTTTACCAAAAAACGGTTGCAAAAAATTATATACCGTATTTTTTTGCACCATAAGACGCACTTTCTCCCATAAAATGGGGGAAAGTGTCTCTGCCTCTTATGATGGGAGTATTCGGATCAAGCCCCCCCACCTGTCCACGCCAGGGGGCCCGCGGGCTCCCGGACACCCACGAGCGTGTGTACTGAGCCTGTCACAAAGAGAAGACAGAGCAGCCCCAGTGGCCGAATGGAGTACTGCCACGGCAGCCACTCGGGCTGCTCTGTCTTCTGAGTGACAGGCGATGTCTGATGACATCATCACAGCAGACGCCGGGATATTCAAATCTGTCTCCCTGTCAGCTTTGAGTGGTAAGGCACAGGTCAGGCTGCATTTCATTAACACAGGTAAGGCACTGGTATATGGCTGTATTTCATAGGAACTGGTATATGGCTGCATTTCATGGGCACTGGTATATGGCTGCATTTCATGGGCACTGGTATATGGCTGCATTTCATGGGCACTGGTATATGGCTGTATTTCATGGGCATTGGTATATGGCTGTATTTCATGGGACTGATATATAGCTGTATTTCATGGGTAGTGGTATATGGCTGTATTTCATGGACACTGGTATATGGCTGTATTTCATTGGGACTGGTATATAGCTGTATTTCATGGGTAGTGGTATATGGCTGTATTTCATGGGACTGGTATATAGCTGTATTTCATGGGTAGTGGTATATGGCTGTATTTCATGGGTAGTGGTATATGGCTGTATTTCATGGACACTGGTATATGGCTGTATTTCATTGGGACTGGTATATGGCTAAATTAGGGTGATTGCTGCGCTAAACATACAAATAAAACATACAAATAAAATGTTGAAAAGCAGCCAACACAATATTGATGAATGTGTACAATAGAAAAGCAAAAGAAGTTGGTGTAGCGCTAATCAAAATAAGACCGTGAATTTTAGTCTATAGCTCTAAAAGGCACAGTAAAAATAATCCTCAATGGAGCGGTCAAAAAGAGGGAGCAGGAGACCCGCCACCAGCAACCAAACACACTGCCTCTTACCCTTAGCACAGGACCCTTATGACAGGGGTTAAACAGGCCTGTTAGTGCTGGCTCTATGCATCTGGAGATCACAGTAAATCAGACCAAATGCAGCAAGTGTAGGTATATGGCATAGCAGGGTTCTGTTCAATAGTAAACTTCAATCATCTCCTCATCCTTCCAGACAGCAGGTGCACTCTGGTATATGGCTGTATTTCATGGGCACACTGGTATATGGCTGTATTTCATGGGCAATGGTATATGGCTGTATTTCATGGGCACTGGCATATGGCTGTATTTCATGGGCACTGGTATATGGCTGTATTTCATGGGCACTGGTATATGGCTGTATTTCATGGGCAATGGTATATGGCTGTATTTCATGGGACTGGTATATGCTGTATTTTATGGGCACTGGTACATGGCAGTATTTCATTGGCACTGGCATATGGCTGTATTTCATCGGCACTGGCATATGGCTGTGTTTCATGGACACTGGTATATGGCTGTATTTCATGGGCACTGGTATATGGCTATATTTCATGGGCAATGGTATAATGGCTACATTTCATGGGCACTGGTCAGGCTGCATTTCATTGGCACCGGTAAATATTTTAGTACACCATTCGGTTCAGAATATTTTTTTTCTTGTTTTCCTCCTCTAAAACTTTCCAAAAAGGGGTAATGTTAATGGTTTCTAAATGTTCTGACATTTTTATTTGATATGTTTCATACTAGAAAGTAAGGGAAAATGGGATTTTTGTTACTCACTGTAAAATCCCTTTTTCTGTGTTCATTGAGGGACACAGCCTTGCTTTTTTTTTTATTTACATTTTATTGAGTTTTTTTAGAATACAAAAATATAAAATTTGCCACAGAGCATTTTATACATTACAGCCCCATCTCTACTAAAATTTACCAACATGTTAGATACAGGCTACGTATAATGCTCCCCCGACTATCATCTCTCGCATCCCAGGATCTCCGTCCACACCTCCCCTTTCCCCACCTATCCATCAATCTACATACAGTCCTGCTCACCATTATTGGCACCCATGAAGTTTATGTACATATTGTGGAATATCTACTGAAAGAAATGTATCAAATTAACCAACATATTACTACAGATAGCTTGTGTTTGACAAAAAACTGTAAATGATAAATAACATTTAAAAAGATAAACATTATGAGGAAAACAGAGAAAACCATAATGCTTGCCTTGTCAGTGGTATTGGCACCCTTTGCTGCAAATCAGTATGGAAACCCAATTTGGCTCACCTGTTGCAGATCTCAAATGAGGATCACCTGTGATGAATTGCCTCCACCCATGTGACCCAAATTAGCCAATAAATGAACATTTTGGTTTTATAAAAAGCCACCTGTTATTCCCTCTTCATGTGTGACAATGGTAAAGACAAAGGAGCTGACGACACCAGAAATG
>BLSH010059085.1:272084-300054 GCA_018402905.1 Glandirana rugosa | reverse complement strand
TTATAACCCTCCTTCACTCTGTTATATATCGTCTCTAATGTCCACTTCTCTAATCCAATCTGGACTACTCGACGGAAAAAGTATAATGCCTGTTTTGATCCTTTATTATGTCCTTGAGTAATCAA
Source organism: Glandirana rugosa (assembly GCA_018402905.1). Lineage (NCBI taxonomy): Eukaryota > Metazoa > Chordata > Amphibia > Anura > Ranidae > Glandirana > Glandirana rugosa. Next base: position 299,929 of record BLSH010059085.1, on the reverse strand, counting down.
GGCAAAGAAGACTTACGTCGTTTCCCTCGCTATGGTTTGTTTACCGATCTGGGTTTATTTGGATGGTACTCCCTCACCAAACTATCTTAACTTGTGTGGATATTATACCTTATAGACCCTTCGCCTCTTTTTCCGGGAGAGACCCCTTTTTATACGACTTTCTACCCCCTTTACCTACCTGAAATTTTTTTGTCTATTCATGCGGTACTATATGTCAGGACGAGTGGTAATATCCTGCTGATATAAATTTGGTACATTTCCATTTATTTCTGAAGACATTCACTCAGTTATGCAAAACATGAAGGGGTGCCAATAATGGTGAGCAGGACTGTATATCATGGCGTACTTATCTGTTTTTTTAAAGTCCATCCATTTCCCCCATCTTTCAGCATATTTTTCCCCAGAGAGGGCCTTTTTCTCCGCTTCCCAGATATTCCATATTATAGGTGTGTTCAATTCTATCAAACCACTCCCTCATGGTAGGTTTATTTGGGTCTAGCCATTTGTTTGGTATCGCTCCCTTTGCTGCATTCAGAAGAAACGGAACTAATGAGTTCCTGTATTATTTCCTAGTTTTGTCCGTAATATGAAAAAGGCAGCTCATCAGGTCTAACCTAATCTCTTCACCTGTAATCTCTGCTATATATTGTCTCACTTCCTCCCAATATTCCTTTGTTTTTGGACATTTCCACCAAATATGTGCCATTGTCCCTCGTTCTTTACAACCTCTCCAACATAATGGTGATTTGCTGCTTTGGTAATTGTGGGCAACCGCTGGCGTGATGTACCACCTTGCCAGGCATTTGTAGTTCATTTCGATACTCTGAGTATGTCTTGAGCAGCTATGCATGGCTCTAAACATTTTAGTTAGTTGTTGTTCAGTAAACTTTATCTCTAATTCCTCCTCCCATTTCCCAATGAATGGAGGCACGTCCTGTCTTTCCATGTCTGTGGATTATTTTATAGATTTGTGCTATACAATGCCTAACCGGTTCTCTAGCGCTGCACAGTTTTTCAAATGAGTTCAATTATTTTCCGGTTCTTAAAGGTTGTTGTAATTTTGCCACAAAATGCTTTGTTTCCTGGTCCAAACAGATTTGTGCCAGTTAGAAAAATTAAGGGTGAGTTATATAATAATTTTGCCTGTTGGTGCATCCTATCCCAAACCTGAAATACATTTATTGTTAATTTGGTTATTGTTTGGTTCAATATCCTGTCTTTTTGTGAAACCCAAATGTTTTCTTTTAAGCGTGCTTTGTTCAGAGATTTTTCTACTTCCACCCATCTTTTGTCGCTATTACTCTTACTCCACTCCACCATTCGTGATAACACCGCTGCTTCGTAGTATCTTTTAATGTCCGGTGCTGCTAGTCCCCCATGCGGTTTATCTAAACTCAAAAGCCTATACTGTATTCTCGGCTTTCTGCCTTGCCATATAAATTTTGATATCATTCCTTGCAATATTTGGAAGTATGCTTGTGGGAGTTTTATTGAGATCATTTGAAACTTATATAGTATTTTAGGGAGTATTACCATGTTTACCCTTCCCTTCCATGAGAGTGGTCTCTTTTCTACTTTTTTAATTTCTGTTTTAATCTCGTTTAAAAGCGGGATATAATTTACTTTGTATAATTTCTCGGGCCCTGGGTGATTTTTAGCCCTAAGTAGCTTATTTCTACTTTCTCCCATGTGAAGGGGAACTCCCCAACTCCCCCCCCCCCCGAGATAGTTCTTCCTTCTTATTTATATTTAGTACCTCTGATTTTTCCTTGTTGATTTTAAAATTGGAGATTTCCCCATATTTTTAAATTATTTTATTAAATTTGGTAATGTGACTCTAGGGTTTGTTATGTAACATAGGAGATCGTCTGCATATGCCGCTACTTTGTGTTCCTCATCGCCTACTTTCACTCCTCTTATGTCCGCATTTTTCCGTATTCTTGCCAATAGTGATTTCAGAGATATTATAAACAGGAGGGGAGAAAGCGGGCACCCTTGTCTTGTACCATTCAACATTTTGAATGGCGGGGAGAGGGACCCGTTGACCCTTAATCTTGCCGTGGGGCCATTATATAGTAGTTTTATTCTCTCTATCATCTTCGGGCCCAGTCCTATAATTTCCAATGTTTTTTATCATAAGTCCCCAATCTGCCCTGTCAAACGCTTTTTGGGTGTTGACCGATAAGTGGAGTGCCGGCTTTCTCCCGTCCTTAAGGCTATGCAGTATAAGCAGTGTTCTAATAGCATTATCTTTACCCTCCCTGTTAGGGACAAATCCGGTCTGATCTGCATGGATCCATTACGGGAAAATTATTTTAGTCGAATTGCCAAGACCTTTGCATATAACTTTGTATCAGCATTCAAAGGGCTATAGGTCTGTAGCTGGAACAAAGTGTTCCATCTTTTCCTTCCTTCGGAATCAGTGTAATATGGGCCAATAGGGACTCCTCCCTTACATTTCCCCCTTCTCCCAATTCTCTCATGTAATTACACATTTTTGGTAGTAGAAGTTCTTTAAATTTCCTGTAGTACCCTAGTATAAATCCATCCAGGCCTGGATGTTTACCTTAAAAAGCAAGGCTGTCCAAGTCCACTTGCTTTTTAATCTTGATCAAAGCACCACCTACAGGAGTAGGACACTAGGCAGAATAGAACTCAGCATTTCCTATGGGCAGTCCTTCTGGTATAAAACCCCCCTCTCTCCTATAAACAGGCCAGTTAGTCACATAGTGTCATCAGTACAAACTCCAAACGAGGGTTGGGCACAGTGTCCGTTAATAAACTCAGAGAAAGGGACTTTATGGTGAGTAACAAAAATCAGGTTTTCTCTTATGTTCATTGACAGACACAGCCTCACTTCTTAATCTTGACAAAACAGGGCTATATAGGGTTTTATAGCACCACCTACAGGAGTAGGGCACTACACAGAAAAGAACTCTGCACCTTTATATAAAAAATAATTAACAAAAAACCTGTTCTTATTAAATACCGTCAAAAGAAAGCGCTGTTTAAAAAATAAAAAAGGGCACCTGTACTAAACTATGGACATTAATCTATTGGGCTTCAATGCAACAAAATACTCCCATATCTGGTGATCATTGCAGCAAAGTACTCCCATGATAGGTGTCAATGAACCAAAAAGAAAAAAAAAATGAATTTGTATTCTGTAGTTTTACTTACCTTAGTGCACCCTTCCATGATGCTTCCTCTCTCCAACCCTGCTGACACTTGGACGTAACTTTAAGGCTTCATGCACACAGGACGTTAAAAAAAAGTCCTAAAAATGTCAGTAGCTTATTCGTGATTTTTTCAGCTTTTACCAGTGTTATATTATCGGGGTTTTTTCGTGTTTTTAAAGGGCCAGCGTTTTTGGGGGTTTTTTCCCCTCAATTGATTTAAAACGTCCAAAAATGTTGGGGATCGACGTTTAGTCGCGTTTTTGGGCGTTTGCGCGTTTTTACAGCTGAAAAACGTCCCTCAGAACCCTCTGGTCTTGGGTTTTTTTTTACAGCTCAAAAACGTCACTACTAAAAACAGTTGATAACAGCCTATGTGTGCATGAACACATAGGATAACATGATGGAGGGTTTATTGACTGTAGAAAAAAAAAACATCTACAGCTAAAAACAACTGCTGTAAAACAGTCAAAACATGTCCTGTGTGCATGGGGCCTAATGTGTCAGGCAAGAAATCACTCTATCAGACAGAGAGAACTGAAGTTCAGTAAGGCTTTGCCTCCCACACAGACTCTTTTCACAAGATTTCAGCAAGGATAAGACAGTGACAATGGGCAGAGCTGTCTGTACTGAAGGAATGGTTAGCCACTAATTTGTCATAACAGAAGCAGAATGACCTGTGACAGACAATGTCTGCAATAAATACAGTAATTGTTGGACTTTTAATACTAGCAAAGGTAACAGATCTGCTTACCTGCAGAGACCTTTAAAAGTATGTACCTTTTTTTTTTTTTTATATTCCTCTGTTTGACCCTATAATAACCGTTAGTTTACACTAATCAGCCCTAATTAACTCCTTATTCTCCTTATCCACTGAATTATTATTGTTCAATTTTTCTTGGTTTGTTTGTATTTTATTAACCTTAAACATTTAAACTTTTTTTTATTTACCATATATATGTACACATTTAACATATGTTTACACGTTTCACACTTTAAAAAAAAAAGCGCAAAAAAAAAAAAAAAAACACAACAGTGTAATTTTAAATGGGACAAATTACAGAATAATTTATTTTTTTAACTAACCCTTGTTAAAAGAAAAAAAGTGTTTTGTTATGTTTAATGGCCGCCGGTGGTGTTCAGCGGCGTCATGCTGCTCTTTAGGCCGCTCTGCAGCAGTCCTCTACCGAACCTTGTCACAGTCATGCTTTAGTCTGGCTGCACATGGTGTGTGTGCACTGTGCTGACCTGCACAGCTTTGGGGTTAAACCCTTTGTTGGTTGAAGATCCTATGTAGACTTAATCAATATTGGTCCTTTTAAGACCCGGACTGGATTAGGCGGAGGCCTCCCTTCCTTTTTTGCACCCTCAGTGGTCATACCTAATTTCCATGGGGTTCATGGGGCAGACGTAATGTGTGGCTTTTCCTAAAAGGACTGTCCTATCCCTGCCACCTATATGCATCCCACTGGGTCTTAATTTTATAACCCCCTACCTTCTGTCTTACCCCCCAACTCCTGTATACGTATTGGGCGAATTAGGCTATATTCAACAGCAACATTTGACACGAGCCTCTTGTACACACCATGTGAAACTCCCTGAGGAAGAGTGTCCATAATGAATATCTTGAAACGCATTGGATATTTCACTCAGTACCATTTGCCCAAGAGGCTCACATGTGTTTGTATTGTTGAATTTTTGTCTGTGTTTGTCTGCCCTCCTTTGTTACCTTTCACATGCCGGCCTTTGTAACACATCTTTCCAACGTTTTTTAATGCAATTGTAAATTAATTTGAATTTTTTTACACATTTGTGTGCCTCTCTTCTTGTCCAGTCATGCCCCTAAAGTCCCTTTTTGGAGGGTTTATTCCTTAATTCTTTGACTATTGGGATGTTGGCATGCCTTCAGTCTTCCCGCCATACCCTCCTACTTGTTATGGTTAATTGTCTATGAATTGCGGAATAAGAATCAATTGTTGCTAGACAACAATTATGAAAAAAAGAGCCTTGTTTGCCACTTGCAAAGAAATGTAGGGCCTATAATTTTTATCATATGTGTATTTTAAATGATAGAGACAGCATATCAACCAAAAATACAGAAAAACACACGATACAAATGTTATAAATTGAGTTGCAGTTCAGTGAGTAAAATAAGTATTTGATCCCCAAGCAGAACAGGACTTAGTACTTGGTGGAGAAACCCTTGTTGGCAAGCACAGAGGTAAGACTTTTTTGTAGTAAGTGATCAGGTCTGCACACATCTCAGGAGGGATTTTAGTCCACTCTTTTTTAAAGCTCTTCTCTAAATCCTTAAGGTTTCTTGGCTGTCGCTTGGCAACTTAAAGCGGAGTTCCGCCCAGTTAAAAGTCAGCAGCTACAAAAAGTGTAGCTGTCGACTTAACAATCGCACACTTACCTGTCCCAGGCTCCAGTGATATGGCAGCCCAAAGGCTCGCTCCTCTCCCCCTCCCCTCGGTGGCGCCGGCATCACAAGTGTGGGCGCCCGGCTTTGGCTTCAAAGCCGGGCGCGCACTGCTCATGCGCGAGTCACGCTGCGCTTTGTGAATGGCCGACGTATCTTCTGGGACCTGTGACGTGTCTCAGAAGATCGCTGGGTGGGGGGTGAACTTCTTTCCTGTTCCGGGGCACCAGGACAGGAAGTGCAGCTGTCAAAACAGGGTCCCAGCTGCCCCCCCCCCCCAAAAAATGCATGCCAATTGGGGCATGTTGGGGGGTCACCTCCCCTTAAAGCGGAAGTTTCACTTTTGGGTGGAACTCCGCTTTAAAGTTTCAGCTCCCTCTAAAAATGCTCTATAGGATTAAGGTCTGGAGACTGGCCAGGCCACTCCATGACCCTAATGTGATGTTGCCTTGGCGGTATGTTTTGGGTCATTGTCATACTGAAAGACCCATCCATGATCCATGTTCCGTGTTCTAGCTGAGGGAAGAAGGTTCTCATCCATAATTTTACAATACATGGCCCTGTCCAGTGGCCCTCAATGCGGCAAAGTTGGTCTGTACCTTTAGCAGAGAAACAGCCCCAAAGCATAATGTTTCTGCCTCCATGCTTGACTAAGAATGGTGTTCTTAGGGTCATAGTCAGCATTTTCGTCCTTCAAACACGGAGAGTCCCACTCCGCAAGAAGGCATATGTACAGTTTAAGATTAAGATAAGGATTGGGAGAAAGTGCTGTAGTCATATGAGAGCAAAATTTAGCTCTTTGGCATTAACTCGACTCGCGGTGTTTGGAAGAAAAATGCTGACTATGACCCTAAGAACACGTTCCTTACAGTCAAGCATGGAGGTGGAAACATGATGCTTTGGGACTGTTTCTCTGCTAAAGATACAATCTGACTTTGCCGCATTGAGAGGTCAAGGACAGGGCCATGTATTGTAAAATCTTGGATGAGAACCTTCTTTCCTCTGCCAGAACACTAATGATGGGTCATGGATGGGTCTACCAGCATGACAATGACCCAAAACTTACCGTCAAGGCAACAAAGGAGTGGTTTAAGAAGAAACACATTAATGTCATGGAGTGGCCTAGTCAGTCTCCAGACCTTTAATTTTTCTTAATTTATTGAGGGAGCAGAAACTTCGAGTTGCCAAGAGACCAAGAGACAGCCAAGAAACCTTAAGCATTTAGAGGAGGTTTGTAAAGAAGAGTGGATCAAATCCCTCCTGAGATGTGTGCAAACCTGGTCACCAACTACAAGAAACATTTTACCTCTGTGCTTGCCAACAAGGGTTTCTTCACTAAGTACGAAGTCATGTTTTGCTTGGGGATTAAATACTTATTTTACTCACTGAACTGCAACTTAATTCATAACATTTGTGACACATGGTTTTTCTGGATTTTTGGTTGATAGTCTATCATTTACCAACTTCAGCCCGGAAGGACTTGCCCCCTTAATGACAAGGCCATTTTTTGCTATACGGCACTGCGTCGCTTTAACTGACAATTACGCAGTGGCGCAACGCTGTACCCAAACAAAATCGACATCCTTTTTTTTCCCCCACAAAAAGAGCTTTCTTTTGGTGGTATTTGATCACCTCTGCGGTTTTTATTTTTTGTGCTATAAACAAAGAGCGACATTTTTGAAAAAAAAAATATATTTTTTACTTTGCATTCATCAACCAGGAAGCTGTGCATGGGACATACTTGGACATTCCAACGTGACAATGATCCAAAACACAAGGCCAAGTCGACCTGGCTAAAGCAGAATAAAATGAAGGTTCTGGAGTGGCCATCTCAGTCTCCTGACCTCAATATCATTGAGCCACTCTGGGGAGATCTCAAACGTGCAGTTCATGCAAGACAGCCCAAGAATTTCCAGGAACCGGAGGCTTTTTGCCAAGAGGAGTGGGCAGCTTTATGATCTGAGAAGATAAAGAGCCTCTACCACAAAAGACTTCAAGCTGCCATTGATGTTAAAGGGGGCAATACACGGTATTAAGAACTGGGGTATGTAAACTTTTGAGCAGGGTCATTTGGGTAGTTTATGTTGTTATTATGATTTAAAAAGAGCAAACACAGTTGATTGATATTAATTGGCTTCAGCCAAACACTAACCATGAGTGACAGACATGTTTTTGTGTTCTCGTTCATATTGTCTGAAAAATGGCCAAGAAATCATAAATTCTGCCAGGGTATGTAAACTTATGAGCACAACTGTATATAGCGCCAACTGTTTATGCAGTGCTTTACAATATAAAGAGACAATGCAGCAACAGTACAATTCAAAACAAGAGGGTTAGATGGGGCCTGCTCCTGCGAGCTTACAATCTAAGAGGGAGGGGCTGGTGAAACAAAAGGTAGGGACTGTGATGGCTGAACTGATGAGGGGAGTAGAAGATTCCGTTGTTAGCTGGTGGCAGGATAGGCCTCCCTGAATAGATGAGTTTTCAGGGATCGCCTAAAAGTGGACAGAGTAGGAGATAGGCGGACAGATTGGGGTAGAGTTCCAGGATGGAAGAGGCTCTGTAGAAGTCCTGGAGACGAGCATGGGAGGAGGAGACAAGGGAGCAAGAGAGCAGAAGGTCTTGGAAGGAGCAAAGAGGACGGTTTGGGTGATATTTGGAGACAAGATTGGTGATGTAGCTTGGAGCAGAATTGTAAATGGCTTTGTATGTCATGGTTAGGGTTTTGAATTGTATTCATTGGGAAATGGGAAGACAGTGGAAAGATTGGCAGAGAGGAGTGGCGGACACCGAATGGTTGGTAAGGTGGATGAGTCTGGCAGGGGCATTCATGATAGACTGAAGAGGGGATAGCTTGCAGAGAAGTAGGCCAATTAGGAGGGAGTTACAATAGTCAAGGCAGTGAATAAGTTGCTTAGTAGTGTCAACGGTTAGGAAGGTACGTATTTTGAAGTTGATGTTTCGGAAGTGAAGTCTGCAGATTTAGACAGTGATTGGATTTGGGGCTTAAAGGACAGGTCAGAGTCTAGGATTACACCTAGTAACTTGGCATGAGGGAAGGGCCTGATAGTTGTATTATTGATCTTGATGGGGAAGTCAGGGGGACAGGCACGGGCTACAGGAAAAAGTATGAGCGCAGTTTTAGAAAGATTGAGTTTGAGGAAGTGGTGTGACATCCATGCTGATATGTCAGTTAGTAATGCGAGAGGAGACTGAAGAAGTGACGTAGAGAGATAGATTTGTGTGTCATCAGCATAGAGATGGTATTGGAAGCCATGGGAGTTTATTAACAGACGAAGGGAGGAGATGTAAATGGAGAAGAGAAGGGGTCAAAGGACAGAACCTTGAAGTACCCCAACCGAAAGAGGAAGTGCAGAGGAGGAAACAGAGTTATAGGTCACACTGAAGGAGCGCTCTGACAGGTAGGAGGAGAGCCAGGAGAGAGCAGAGTCTTGAAGGCCAAGAGAGTGGAGTTTTTTGAGGAGGAGGGGATGATCAACAGCATCAAAGGCTGCAGAGAGGTCAAGTAGTATGAGTATGGAGTAGTGGCCATTGGTTTTAGCAGTTACTAGGTCATTAGTGAGCTTTAGTAGGGCAGTTTCAGTGGAGTGTAGCAAGCGAAAGCCAGACTGTAAGGGATCAAGAAGGTTATTGAAGTAGGCGCTAAGACGGTTGTAGACTGAGCGTTCTAAAAGTTTTAATGCAAACGGGAGCAAGGAGATGGGTCTTAAGTTGTTCAGGCTGGTGGGATCCAGTGAGGGCTTTTTAAGTATGGGGGTGATTAGAGCATGTTTTAGAGGGGAGGGGAGGTGAAGGTGCCAGTGGAGAGGGAGATATTAAAGATGTGGGTGAGGGAACATAAGATAGAAGAAGAGGGTAACCGTAGTAGATGTTAAGGAACAGGATCCAGGGGACAGGTGGTAAGGCAGGCTTCTGAGAAAGTTTTAGAGACCTCTTCGGTAGTAGCAAGGTCAAAAGAGGAGAGCGTTGAGAGTGAAATAGTAAAGGGTATGTTACGTGGGTTATATTTCTGGGTAGTGGAGATGTCCCCACGAATTGCATTAATCTTGTTTTTGAAGTGGTTTGCAATCTCATGAGCAGTGAGCGAGTTATTGGGTGGAGGTGGTGGGGGAGAAAGTAGAGAGGTAAAAGTAGAGAAGAGATGACGAGGACTGGAGGGCAGTGTATTAATGAGGGTGACAAAGTAGGTTTGTTTGGCAGCATGGAGGGAGGAAGTGTATTTTTAAAAAGGCAGATTTATATCGGGTGAATGCATGCTGGAATTTGGTTTTACGCCACACTCGCTCCATGGCTATCTCTCTTAAGGTTTCTGGTGTCGTCGGTCTGCCAAGGTTGTAATGGTCGGGGCCTGACATTTTGTGAAGTGAGAGGAGCAAGAGAATCCAGGGAGGATGAAAGTGAACTGTTGTAGATAGAGGTGGCCAGGTTAGGGCAAGATAGGGCTGAGATTTTGTCATGGAGGTGGTCAGTTGCAGAGTAGAAAAGAGAAGGAATAAAGTGGCAAAGGTTTCTGCGGGTAATTGTTTTCTGCTTGGTGGGACAGGTGGTGGGAGACCAGCACAATGTGAAAGTGATGAGGTGGTGGTCAGAGAGCCGAAAGGGGGTGTTGGTGAGGTTGTAGGGGGTGCAAAGATGGGAGAAGACAAGGTCAAGGGTATTACCATCAGAGTGAGTGGGGGACTATGTCCACTGTGTAAGGTCAAAAGATGAGGTTAAGTTGAAAAGTTAGGATGCAGCTTGGCTGTTAACATTGGTGGGGGATGTTGAAATCACCAAGGATAATAGTGGGTAATGTGGAGGAGAGAAAGTACGTTAGCCAGGCAGAGAAATCATCAAGGAAGCGTGACACTGTTCCAGGAGGCCGACAGATCACTGCAATCCTTAGAGAAATGGGAGAAAACAGACAAATACAATGTGTCTCAAAAGAAGATAGAGAGGGAGGGGTAGTCAGAACTTGAAAGGTGCTTAGTGGGGATAGAAGCAAACCAACTCCACCTCCTTTCCGTCCACTGGGTCTGGGTGAGTGTGTCCAGTGGAGGCCTCCATGAGAGAAAGCTGCGTGCGAGGCAGAATCTGATTCTTGAAGCCATGTTTCTGTGATTGCAAGAAGGTTAAGGGAGTGGGAGACAAAAAGGTCATGGACAGAAGTGAGTTTATTGCAAACAGAGTGGGCATTCAAGAGGGCACATGAGAAAGTGGGGGTGGTTGTTGGGAGCCGGGAGATCGAGATAAGATTGAGAAGATTGTAGCTGATGCTGAAGGAGGGAGGGTGCTGGGTGTGGGGGTGAGATCCTGAACGACCAGGATTAGAGGAGATATCCCCAGAGGTTAGCAGAAGAAGGAGGGTGAGGAAAGTAAGATGGGAGCGAGATGTGTACGAGTGCACCTACTTGCCTATCCTTGTGTGTGGGTCAGCAGGTGGGTTAAGTATTAGCAGGAGGTGATGAGAACAGTAGTAGGGAGAGGGTAGAATTGATGGTGATATGTAAAAGTTTTTGGGTGGAGAAGAGGGGAAAAGAAGTGAGAATTTGAAAGCAGAGGATACTAGTATGAGAAGGCAGAGCAGAGGGGACATATTAAGGGGTAGTGGGGATAGGTTTCAGACTCGCAAGATGCCTTCCAAGGTGGTGGTTTGTGGTCAATTCAGAGTGCAGTAGAGTCCTTTATGGTCTTTTCTTGCTGCTTTCGTTATCCTGCTTTAGTTAAACTGCTGTGTTTAACTGCTTATTACTCCTGCAGAAAAATTACTAATGGTAGCAAAATTACTCTGCCTAGATCCCCTGTCTCTAACTTCCCCCATGAACACAACTCAATTTATACCAGACAGTGTCATTAAATGACACTGGCAGGGAAGGGGTTAAACACTAGGGGGTGATCAAGGGGTTAACCGTGTTCCCTAGGTGTGTTCTAACTGTAGGGGGGATGGGCTTCCAGGGACATTACAGAGATCACTGTTCCCGATGACAGGGAACAGTAGATCTGTCACGTCCCCTGTCAGAACAGGGATCTGCCTTGTTTACAAAAGAAGATCCCCGTTCTGCCTCTGTACTAGGTGATCGCGGGTCGCCGGCAGACAATGAGTCCGCACAACACGTGGGCATGCTTCCGCAGCGTGCAGGGGGAGTGCACCCACAACAGCTCCTGCACGAGGGGCTGTACAGCTACGGCGATTTGCGCAGGAAAGCCAACCGCCGCTGCTCAACGATAGCAGCTGGTCAGCAAGCGGTTAAAATACACTTATGATAAAATTTTACCAAAACATATTCAAGCTATAGTTGTATAATGGATATGGGCTGAAAGTGCACCCTGTCAGGGGTTTAATTTGAGGGTATGTATATCCAAATCGGAGGAAGGGTTTAAGAATTACAGCTCTTAAGAATAGCCATCCTTCCTTTTTGGAGGGACCAAACGTAATTGTACAATTGAATCAAAAGCTGTTTCATGGCCAGGTTTGGGCTACTCCTTCGTTATTTCTTCATCAATTAAGCAGGTAAAAGGTCTGGAGATGATTGAAAGTGTGGTATTTGCATTTGGAATCTATTTCTGTGAGCCTACATCATGCGTTCAAAGGAGCAGTCCATGCAAGTGAAACAGGCCAATGTAAGGCTTCAAACATGAAACAAATCCATCAGAGAGATAGCAGCAACATTAGGAGTGGCCAAATCAAATTTGGTACATTCTGAGGAAAGAACGCACTGGTGAGCTCAGCAACATAAATAAGCCTGGACATCCACGGAAGAAAGGGATCCTCTCTATGGTAAAGAAAAAAACATTCACAACATCCAGACAAGTGAAGGATACTCTCCAGGAGGTGGGCATTTCATTGTCAATGTATACAATCAAGAGACGACTTCACAAGAGCAAATACAGAGGGTTCACTACAAGGTGCAAACCATTCATAAGCCTGAAGAATAGAAACGCCAGCTTAGTCTTTGCCAAAAAAAAAAAAATCTAAAAAAGCCAGACCAGTTCTGGAAAAGCATTCTTTGGATGGATGAAACTAAGATTAATCTGTACCAGAATGATGGGAAGAAAAAAGTGCGGAGAAGGCTTGGAACAGCTCATGATCCAAATCACACGTCGTCATCTGTAAAACACAGTGGAGGCAGTATGATGGCATGGACATGCATGGCTTCCAGTGGCACTGGGTCATTGGTGTTTATTGATGATGAGACAGAAGCAGCCGGATTAATTCTACAGTGTTTAGAGATATACTGTCAGCCCAGATTCAGCCAAATGCAGCAAAGTTGATTGGACAGCGCTTCACAGTACAGATGGACAACGATAGAAAACACACTGCAAAAGCAACCCAGGAGCTTTTGAAGGAAAAGGAGTGGAATATTCTGCAATGGTCAAGTCAATCACCTGATCTCAACCCAATAGAGCATGCATTTTACTTGAATAAAAAACACCACAGGGGGTAACCCGCGCTAAAAGAGCAATGTAAAAACAATTAATGAGCAGCCAGCACTATTTATTGATCAGCAAACAAAAAAAATAAAAAGTCCATATGCAGAGCTAGATAGGAGAACAAGATGAATGTTCAACAGTCTCTGGTTAGAGGAAAAAAAGGTAGGTACACCCACACAGATTCTTGTGCACGGAAATGACAGCACACTGCACCCTGTGGTATCACAATCCTTTTACCAGATGGTTATAATAAACAAGCATGTGTAATCAAGACATCCAGGTTCTCATAATCATCCAACAGACTGACTCTTGTTGATATATGGAAAGCTGGACCTTTCAGGGATCAACCTCCCCGCTATAGACTCATACCCAGAGCATTCATATGGGTGGGATGATAAAAGATTGTGCATAGTAAAGCCTGCTTGAAAGGGTTAACACATTTAATAAAATATTGCACTTACAGAATAACAGCATCATAAAGTCCAAAGGTTCACAAATGAAGTAGTGTGCCTGTATACAGCCGAACCACCTGACCGGTTTTGTCCTATTGGACATCGTCAATGGGTTCCAGACTTCAGGCAGTCATTGCCAGTACAGGATTCTCAACAAAATATTAAAAATGAACATTTTATTTATGATTATATTGATTTGTCCAATCACAATTGAGCCCCTGAAAATGGGGGAGCTGTGTATAAAAACGGTTGCAGTTCCTAAATTTGTACTTGACATTTATGTTCAAAGCCTTGCATTAAAGCTGAAAGTCTGCACTTCAAATTCATTTGGATTGTTTCATTTTAATTTTATTCTGGTGGCATATAGAGCCAAACGTATGAAAATTGTGCCTGTGCCCAAATATATATGGACCTGTGTGTATATATACAGTATCTCACAAAAGTTAGTACACTCCTCGCATTTTTGTAAATATTTTATATATTTTCATGTGACAACACTGAAGAAATTAAACTTTGCTACAATGTAAAGTAGTGAGTGTACAGCTTGTATAACAGTGTAGATTTGCTGTCCCCTCAAAATAACTAAACACACAGCCATTAACGTCTAAACTGCTGGCAACAAAAGTGAGTACACCCCTTAGTGAAAATGTCCAAATTGGACCCAAAGTGTCAATATTTTGTGGGGCCACCATTATTTTCTAGCACTGCCTTAACCCTCTTGGGCATGGTGTTCATCAGAGCTTCATAGGTTGCCACTGGAGTCTTCTTCCACTCCTCTATGACAACATCACGGAACTGGTGGATGTTAGAGACCTTGCGCTCCTCCACCTTCTGTTTTAAGATGCCCCACAGATGGCCAATAGGGTTTAATTCTGGAGACATGCTTGGCCAGTCCATCGCCTTTACCCTCAGCTTCTTTAGCAAGGCAGTGGTCACCTTGGAGGTGTGTTTAGGGTTATGTTGGAATACTGTCCTGCAGCCCAGTCTCCGAAGGGAGGGGATCATGCTCTGCTTCAGTATGTCACAGTACATGTTGGCATTCATGGTTCCCTCAATGAACTGTAGCTCCCCAGTGATGGCAGCACACATGCAGCCCCGGACCATGACACTCCCACCACCATGCTTGACTGTAGGCACACTTGTCTTTGTACTCCTCACCTGGTTGCCACAACACACGCTTGACACCATCTGAACCAAATAAGTTTATCTTGGTCTCATCAGACCACAGGACATGGTTCCAGTAATCCATGTCCTTAGTCTGCTTGTCTTCAGCAAACTGTTTGTGGGCTTTCTTGTGCATCATTTTTAGAAAAGGCTTCCTTCTGCGACGACAGTCATGCAGACCAATTTGATGCACTGTGTAGCGTATGGTCTGAGCACTGACAGGCTGACCCCCCACCCCTTCAACCTCTGCAGCAATGCTGGCAGCACTCATACGTCTATTTCCCAAAGACAACCTCTGGATATAACGCTGAGCAGCTTCTTTGGTCGACCATGGCGAGGCCTGTTCTGATTGGAACCTGTCCAGTTAAACCGCTGTGTGGTCTTGGCCAACGTGCTGCAGCTCAGTTTCAGGGTCTCGGCAATCTTCTTATAGCCTTGGCCATCTTTATGTAGAGCAATAATTCTTTTTTTCAGATCCTCAGAGTTTTTACCATGAGGTACCATGTTGAACTTCCAGTGACCAGCATGAGAGAGTGAGAGCGATCACACCAAATTTAACACACCAGCTCCCCGTTCACACCTGAGACCTTGTAACACGAACGAGTCACATGGCACCAGGGGAGGGAAAATGGCTAACTGGGCCCAATGTGGACATTTTCATTAAGGGGTGTACGCACTTTTGTTGCCAGCAGTTTAGACATTAATGGCTGTGAGTTATTTTGAGGGGACAGCAAATTTACACTGTTATACAAGCTGTACACTCACTACTTTACATTGTAGCAAAGTGTCATTTCTTTAGTGTTGTCACATGAAAAGATATAATAAAATATTTAAAAAACGTGAGGGGTGCACTCACTTTTGTGAGATACTGTATGTATGTATGTATATATATATTTATGTATGTATGTATTACCTTGTTATCTTAAAGTGGTTGTAATCCTAAAAAATTCCCCTCTATAAACTGGCCACATTTATCATGGCTGCTGATCTCTGATAGCATGGTCAGTTTATGTGCCTCCATCATCCAGCTCTCCTCCACATTTCTGCATCTCCCCCTCTCCCTTTCTCTTCTGTAGTCTGTGCTTGAGCGATCTCCTCCTCGCCTCTCCCCTTCTCTCTCCTCTCCTCTCATACCTGTGTAATTCTAATCCCTGCAGCTGCTCCAGTGCTTGTAATGTAAAGAAACATTACTTACGTTGATCCTCTCTGTTTTAGGTCCCTGTTCAGAACAGTGTGTGTGTTTTCCTAAAATATAATGCTAAACACATTCTTTCTAGAGCCCTTCTGTCCTGCTATGTGATGTGATCTCCCTCTGCTTCCCATCTCGAGTAAGTGAGTACAGTGGGTGGGCTAAGATTTCTCTCTCATTTCCCTCTGATGAATGCAAGCTAGAAGAGGGAGGTCAAGTTTCATCAGAGGGAAATGAGAGAGAAATCTTAGCCCATCCACTTACTCGGGATGGGAAGCAGAGGGGGGGTCACATGACAGGACAGCAGGGCTCTGCAAAAAAAGGTATTTTGCGTTATAATTTTAGGAAAACACACACACTGTACTTAACAGGGACCTAAAGTAGAGAGAATTAAATGAAATTGAATACATGTGACTTTACAACCACTTTGCAATGACAAAGTTATCACCAAATAAACAAGTCTATAGCAGAATTGTAAAAATTGCTCTGGTCCATAGGGGGTGAACAGGTGTGAGAGGCAAAGTGATTAAAAGGGACTCGGTTACTTTGTACACTGCCCATTTAGCCAACACTTGATCCACTTAGGAAACTTGAAATAGGCAGCCGCACATCGCAACGGGATACCACTAAAACGTGTTTACTGTAATGCAGACAGATGAAGTCACAGGAATGAATGGAAGGTTAACATGTTTCACACATCTTGGGCTTAGTCCACCTTCGTGGTGAAGCAGGTATGATTGTAACTGACCTTTTCCGAAAACCTCTCTCTGGTAACTCATTGCTGGTTTCACAATTCGGACACCCAAAGCATACTATTAAAGGCAGTCCTGTTGAGCAGTTTTTTAAGGGCTAAACTGATTTGCAACAGTGATGGTTTATTTGAGAGAGAGGTATCACACCTGTATCTGAGATTTCTGGATAGGGGTTATCCGAGGTGGATGCTTGATAGAGCCTATTTCATTGCCAATGCCAGGAATAGAAGTGATCGGTTGGGAGGTGGCAGTGATAGTAACATTAACAGAAATGTGCACAAAAAATATTTAACTCTTTCCACCTGTTTTAGTTTCAGATTAAAGGTATTATCAGTAGAGATTTGCCTATTTTGTTTTGCGATTCAGTTTGTGCAGAACTTTTGGCAGATGGGGTTAAAATTGTACCATGCTGGTCTCCTACTTCAGGCAACTATCTTTCTCCTAGGTTTTTTGACCCCAGGGCAACACAGTCTACAACTTGGTTGCATAATAAGGGCAATTACGATTGTGGTAGCTCTAATTGCCCTTAAATCCTTGGGGGACCACGTACACTCAACTAGGGATAAATCATTCAGGATAAATTCCCTTTTCAATTGTAATACTCATTATGTTAATTTAATCACTTGCAGACTGTGCCATAAACAATATGTAGGAAGATAAAATGGGTGCCTTAGGGACCGCTTTCAGGAAAACCTTTAAAATATTGAAAAGCACCACTCTACCAATGCGGCAAGACATTGTAACAACTATATCATGCTGGGGAC
This sequence comes from Glandirana rugosa, assembly GCA_018402905.1. Taxonomy (NCBI): domain Eukaryota; kingdom Metazoa; phylum Chordata; class Amphibia; order Anura; family Ranidae; genus Glandirana; species Glandirana rugosa. The sequence goes on along the minus strand of BLSH010059085.1, from coordinate 282,579 downwards.
TTGTCAGTGGTCTCAGTAGAAGTAGTGGACAAAGTACATGTTCCCAAATGAGACAGAAATGTTTTTTTTATCTTCTGTGCAGGAGGGAGGTTTATTGGATCTTCTAGCTACAGACCCATATACCCTTAGGACTCAACTTTGAGTGGGATGTCACCCATCTTTATGAGTGAAACCGGTCTTACGTCCATCTTCCCTCCTACACAGAGGACAATCTCCTTTTATTTATCTTTACACTCTATATTATGGTGAAAATCTATATGGGTGTACATTGTCATTATGTATCCCTCTATGGTTTTTTTTTTGCACAGAATGAGAGCCTTTAGGTTGTTTCCTCTTTCTGTTTTCCTATATTGATTATTGGCTTTAATGCACTGATGTCTCTGTCTGGTGTTTATAGTTACTTTTTTTTTTGCATATGTTTTTTTTTTTATTCTCTTACTGTAATACGGGGTGCAATATTTTGTAACATTAAGGCCTCATACTCACAGGCGTTTTTTGACGCCACGTTTTTTGGCAGCTCTCCAGGTTATTCAATGACCCCATAAAAACGCAGATGTTTTTGAGCTGTAGATGGCGTCAGCGAAATTAGAACCCATGGCCAGCGCTTTCCAAGGCTGTAACGTTTTGGCGTTTTTGACACCGAGCCGGCTGAACGCTCACCAACGCGCATTAATGCCGTACTGGCGTTTTTGAAGCCGGCGGTTTCAGGTTAAAAAATAGCGTTTTGCTTATTTTTTTTAATACGCCCCTGTGTATGAGGCCTTAGTATGGCTTTTAATCAATGGATGTTTTTTCATGCTTGCCAGGTGGTGGCGAATTAGGGTGATTGGATTTGGGTGTGAATGGGTGTGTTTTATTGGTATCCTGTTGAGGTATGCTGCTGCCAATTCCAAGTTTCCTTGTTACAGTGGTGAGCCGGGTCAGCACCTATGGGGTTACTTGCTGTGGATCTCCTCGGCTCACATGGAGCAGTGATTTCTCCTTTGCCTTCCTATCTGATCCACTTAATGTCATCTTTGCCAAGTTACCTGCTGTTCTGTTCCTCTATCTGGGTTCCAACCCTGTGTAAGATGGTGTTGGAACTTACAATGGTGTTTATACGACTGTCCTCATTTGGTGGCAGGTGGTCAGGGATGGCGAATGTTCACTAACTCAAAGCACTGTATCCTGGGAGCAGACCACAGGCTACCCCCATATCTAGAAGAAATATAGAAGCACTGGGTATTTGTGATGGCTCCAAAGAAGAAATGGATTGGTGGAGCATCTGGAATAGGCAATGTAATATAGTTTCTTTAACCGGTGGCATAATATTTGCAATTCATAATACCTAATAATTAGAAGAATGTTTGGTGTTCTGGGTTGTATGAGAGGGATCAGTTTTCATGCACTGTAGTAGACCCCTTTAACAGACTTGAAGAAATGGGAAATACTCAGAAGAAATGTAGTTTGATCATAACCACATCCCCTAAAACGGCATGCAAGATCTGAGTGGTCTACAAAGTGTAGCTGTTGGGGATAAAACGTATGGTGACATTACTCAAGTGCATTTAATTAGCCGGCAGTTACTACTTATCTTCTGCTGAGCACGCTTAGACTGGCATAAGTGCGATAGCTTATGGCAGTGCCTCCCACATCAACCTTGTTGTAAAGCACAACGCTGCAAATAACACTTTTATTACCCAATTTACTGAAATAAATGAAACGGCAACCACAGAATGCCGCCAAGAGGTTAAGTAGCCGCGATTCTATGCGCATGAAACGGATATGGATTTCGAAGAATACTTTATGTTTATATGACCTGGAAAGAGCAGATTTAGCCGCTGTATTAATAGCAGATGGAAACACAATTATCTGAAATAACTTTGGCACTCCGTTTTACGATGCAAAAATAACATTCTTGAGTGGATAAACTATTTAAATAAAGACTACGTATCGAAGTTTAATTAGGGAATCTGCACTCATTTGTCCCATAAAGTCAGGATTGGTTGATAAAATGAATTTCACTATTCTCTTTCTCTGGATAATAAAACCTGCTGAAGTGGATTTCTTTTAAAACAGCTCAATTTTGGGCCTATGAGCTGCTAAATTAAAGTTCTGCTGATATCCAGAGGGCATACATAATAAGAAATGAAAACATACTAGCACAATTCAAGTAGTGCCACAAATCTAGAAAATATTTATATGCGAACAGCCAATATTACTCGCTGCACCCAAGTGTTTTATCCATGAAAACTACAGAAGAGTTACATATGTACTGTGTAATTGTCTGCACAGTATATTAAAGTGGTTATAAAGGCAGAAGGTTTTTTTTATCTTCATGCATTCTATGCATGAAGATAAAAAGCTTTCTGTATACAGCAGCCCTCCTAATTATTACCTGAGGTCCCTATAGATCAAGGGTATGCAACCATAAAGTGGTGGAGATCTACCTGAACAACACGGGAGGAGTCAAAGATCACCGGGCACAGTGTCGCCTCCTCACACCTGATTTAAACCTCTAATTGCTGCACTACAGTTTCGCAAACACGTGCTTTAAAACGGCAAACATTGGTTTAACCCCTTGCCGCAAAGTCACATCATATGATGTCGCTGATTTTGAGTGGTGATATCTGAATGGTGCCTGCAGCTACAGGCACCATTCAGATATCGTTTTTTTTTTCTGCCGGCGATCCTGTGTACGATAAAAGTGGTCTCCGCAGCGGATTCGCCACAAGATCACTTTCCGCCGGTTTCCGGTCATCTCCGCCGCTTACCGGACCCGCCAGCAGCGGCAGAGATGATCGGTCCCTCTCCCCCCAGTATACGCAAACCGAGTAAAGCCGCTCACTCGACTCCATAACATGGCAGGGTGGAAGCGACGTCACAAGTCACTTCCGCCCAATGCTTTTTTTTTTTTTGAACTGTCATTTTTTTTCAAATTATTTCTTTTTTTGCACTTTACTGACCCCAGATCTCATATTTAAGAGGTCCAGGCATGTTTTTTTCTATTACAAGGAATGGTTACATTTATTGTTATAGGAATAAAAGTGATCATTTTTTTTTTTTAAAAAGAACAGTGCAAAAATAAAAAATTAAAAGTAAAATAAATAAGGAAAAAAAAATTAAAGCGCCCCATCTCGCCGAGCTCGCGCGCAGAAGCGTAAGTCCCGCCCGCATATGAAAACGGTGTTCAAACCACACATGTGAGGTATCGCCACGATCGTTAGAGTGAGAGCAAGAAATCTAGCACTAGACCTACTCTGTAACTCAAAACTGGTAACCTGTAGAAAAATTTAAACTTCGCAGATCGAGATTTTTAAGTGCCAAAGTTTGTCGCCATTCCGTGAGTGGGCGCAATTTTGAATCATGACATGTTTGGTATCAATTTACTCGGCGTAACATTATTTTTTACAATATGGAAGAACATTGTCCTAACTTTACTGTGGTCTTATTTTTTTATTCAAAAAGGCGTATGGTTTCCAAAAAAACTGTACTTGTACGACCGCTGTACAAATACGGTGCGACAAAAAGTATTGCACCGACCGCCATTTTATTCTCTAGGATGTTAGAAAAAAAAATATATAACGTTTGGGGGTTTAAAGTAAATTTATAGCAAAAAAATCTGGTTTTAACTTGTAAACACCAAGTCCAAAAAATAGGCCCGGATATGAAGTGGTTAAATCAGGTGTTGAGGAGGCAAAATATCGCCTCCTCACCAATTATTAACACACACTCGGATCACTTTTTAGTGGAGCAGCACTTGAATGAGCCCTTAGTTGCATTCAGCAATGGCTCCCTTCTATTTATTATTTATTTCAGGTACATATATAGTGCTGTCAATTTACGCAGCGCTTTACATATACATTGTACATTCACATTGGTCCCTACCCTCAAGGAGCTTACAATCTAAGGTCCCCAACTCACATTCATACATACACATACTAGGGGCAATTTTAGACAGGATCTAATTAACCAACCTGCATGTCTTTGGAATGTGGGAGGAAACTGGAGTACCCGGAGGAAACCCACGCAGGCACAGGGAAAGCATGCAAACTCCAGGTAGGTAGTGTCGTGGTCGGGATTTGAACCTGCGACCCTTTTGCTGCTAGATGAAAGTGCTATCCAGTACACCACTGTGCCGCCCACCCCTTCTACTGCTCTAACTTTAGAAGTAGTCCTTTTGCCTTGCAATGTGTTTGACGTGTTGGAATGGCAGGTCAGCAAAACCAGATCGCAATCTACCAGTCACCTATCCGTAATCTACTGGTAGATCGCGATCTACAGGTTGCTGACCCCCACTCTAGATCCAGTGATTTTGTAGGAATGTCTCGGCTGCCAGGGACTGCCCTCGTCATTGGCGGAGACAGCAGCGCGGCGCCATTGGCTCCCGCTGCTGTCAAAGTCAGTCAGCCAATGAGAAGAGAAAGGGGCACGGTGGGGTGAATGGAAATGTACTGTGCACACCTCTGCATGTAAGATGCTGTTCACACCTATGCAGGTGAAACATTGCACGTGCGTTTTGTGGCCAATTCTGCACATCACGTTTAGGGTAGCTGATTAATTTCAATTCCACAAGAAACGCTCCTGACCCTTTTTTTTTTTCAATAGAGCCGCACCAAAACAAATGGTACTTTGTCATATAGAGCATTGCGATGCACCACAAAAGAGTATGCATTAGTATGCTGCATTGGGGTGCCATTAATAATTAATGGCACCACCACACGCCTGTGCAATGCACAAATGTGAACCTAGTCTCAAGCTGGACTCCAGCTATACTATATAAAGTACACAATTTATTGCAGCTGTTTACACTAAAACACCATTAAATGTTTGTTTGTTTTTTAATTCAGTAGCATTAAGTACCTGAATCTGTCTTGGTAACAGTCTACTGCAGTTGCTGTACAGCAAAGCTTAGAATAGGGGAGGGAGAAGCAGCATAAGGAGCCAGTCAGGAATGTTGCTGATAAAAGAGATTCGAGTGACAGAGATGAGCTCATTAGTGTGCTCTCTCTCTTGATAAGGCCCTTTCGCACTGATAGATTTTTCCTGGAAAAATGTTTCCCTTTAAATCCTAAAGGGGCTTTTCCACACCACTACGCTGTGGGTGTGGTGCGTTCTGAATAGTCCTGCATGCTGCATATGTGGTTTTGAAAACGGTACCAAAAATGCAGCTTCCCATTGAAATTAATGGAAAATGCAGCAAAATCGCTGTGAAAACGTACCCACAATTTACGTTTTTGGTGCATTTTTGAGTCACATGTCTATTTTTCACAGGCACAGGCGGCCCAAAAACACACCAGAAATGCAGGAGAAACACATCTGAAACACAGCAAAATCGCAATAAAAATGCACATGCGCTTTTACTGTGATTTTGCTACAGAGCACTGTGAAAGGGGCCTTACTGTCAGGTCACAGTGTGGACTGACAAGAAGAAGGCAGGTGTGCACAGCACACAGTCCCTGAACCAGGCCCTGGGGGAAGGTGGCACTACAACCCTGTCAATAAATCTAACAAAAAAGATTGGCAGTGGCGTTGTGGGGCAAGTGGCTGCTCCATCCCTAAAAATTAAAAAGCATCTCCCATGGGACTTTGTCGCAGCAATAGAAATCACACAAACATATTTTTTTATAAAGAATTCTATATCTTCATTATTCATCATGGTACAAATTCTTAAAAAGAGGATTGCTGGTTAAAATGCACATCATGTCCTGACGGTTTGCATGGTGATACCTAAACCGCCCACCTCCCAGGTGGCAGAGATCTACCATACATTCATCAATTTAGGCTATGTATTCTTCTACATATTTTTGGTAAAAAACAAAAAATCACAATTGGTGTACATTGATTGGTTTGTGCAAAAGTTATTGCATCTACCAACTATGGGATAGATTTATGGACTTTTATTTTTTTTTTTTATGGTTTTTACTAGTAATGGCGGCAATCTGCGATTTTTAGGGACTGCAACAATGCGGCAGACAAATCTGACCACAAATGACACTTTTTGGGGACCAGTGACATTATTACATTGATCAGTGCTATAAAAATGCAGTGATCAATGTAAAAACGACACTGGCAGGGAAGGGGTTAAACTCTAGCGGGCGATCAAGGGGTTAAGTGTGTTCCCTAGGTGTGTGCTAACTGTGTGGGGGCTGGGCTGGCAGGGACATGACAGAGATCACTGGTCCCGATGACTGGGAACAGTAGATCTTTGTCATGTCCCCTGTCAGAACGGTAATCTGCCTTGTTTATATTGGCAGATCACCGTTCTGCCTGTGTACTAGGCGATCGCGGGTCAGTGGCGGACATAGAGTCCGCCCGAATCGATGGCACGCTCACGCAGCGTGTAGCAGGCTCGGGCTTGCTCCGCCAGCAGAGCCCGCACGCAACATCACCTGCGCGAGCCGGCGTATAGCTACAGCGGTTTGCACAGGAGAGCCAACCTGCCGCTGTATAATAACAGCAGCTGGTCGGAAAGTGATTAAATGATGGCAGGTGTGTACTGACTCCTATTTAACATGCATTTGAATCTGATCAATTTCTGAACACAGCTACATCCCCAGTTATAAGAGGGTGTGCACACTTAGGCGACCACATTATTTTAGTTTTTATATTTACTTCCGTCCTAAAAGATTTCAGTTTGTTGTTCAACCGAGTTGTACAGTTTATAGGTTACATTAACCACTTGCTTACTGGGCACTTAAACCCCCCTTCTGCCCAGGCAAATTTTCAGCTTTCAGCGCTGTCACACTTTGAATGACAATTGCGCGGTCATGTAACACTGTACCCATATGACATTTTTATAATTTTTTTCCCCACAAATAGAGCTTTATTTTGCTGGTATTTAATCACTGCTGGGTTATTTTAGTTTTTACTAAAAAAAAAACGAAAAAAAGTTTGTTATACAATTTTGAAAACAGGTAATTTTTCTCCTTCATTGAGGTGAGCTGTTGAGGAAGCACTGATGGCACCAATAGGCTGCACTGATGGGCACTGATAAGGCAGCATTGATGGGTGGCACTGATGGGCAGCACTGAAGGGCACTGATAACACTTATAGGCAGCACTGATAGGTGGCATTGATGAGGCACTGATGGGCCCTGGCTGGCAGCACTGATAGGCATTGATAGGTGACACTGGTGGGCATTGATAGGTGGAACTGCTGGGCACCTGTAGGTGGCACATGTACACGGGACCGATGTCCCTATGTCCTCAGCTGATGTTCAGCAGAATACCAATCCTTTATTTACATCACATGATTAGCTGTCATTGGCTGACAGCTGGTCATGTGGTAAGGGGCAGGGACCGGCTCCTTACACCGATCTGTGATCAGCCAAGTCTCATTGACTTACTGATCACAGAGCACGCCGCGCGCGCTCAGCAGGCGACTCATGAACGGGAGGACATCCATCCCGGCAATTCAGGTCGGGAAGTGGGAAGTGGTTGAAGGTGGAAAAATTCTGAAATTATTTTCTTTGTCTCTTTTTTTACTTCACAGAAACCAAACATTAACAGGGGTGTGTAAACGTTATATACCCACTGTATATTTGTGAGCAACTATTTTCAAGGATGAAGCACATGAAGGGCAAAATTAGAACCAAAATATCTGATGAGCACCTTGAGAATTAATTGAGAATTGCTATTAAATCCATCGAACCAGATATTGTGTCATTTAAAACAGATACAAAAATAGTCCAATGTCTTTTAAACAAACAGCCAGTATCCATAGCAGCGCTTCCTCACATTGTTAAATGTTATAGCAATTGATGACAGTTCATAGGTCAGGATAGAGCACCGTGAAGAGAAGGAGTGAATAAATGAGGATAGAAGAGTCCCTGATCTTAAATAATGGTTGTGCAATTTCCACCACCAAGCTGCGCCACGTGAGGCACTCCCCTTAGACCTGCACTTACCAGAAAATGGAAAATAAAATGCCTTTAAACATTTGAAAACTCTCCTCCTCCCAATTGTAATGTAATGCTCAGTCACATACAGGTGTAGGCATGTGAGAAAACAAACCGCTATATATTGTAATAAATTCACGGTTTATTCAAACATCCCCGCTTAAAATATTTCACTTGCAAGATACATGAAAAAATTGCGCATGTAAATAGATAACACTGTTGTGTACATCACCGTCACCATAGGAGGTCGAACTCCGGCTTCTCTCACAAGCTGAGAAGTGTCACTTCCTACTGGTGGACCGCATACTTCACTTCCTGTTGCCGCTGGGTTACGCCCTGAGCGTTTCGTCATCACGACTTCGACTGGGGGTGTGACCCAGCAGCGCGGCTCAACAGTTTAAGTACAAATATCACAAGGACGGAGCCGCCCACCCACACTGAGGAGGTGTCAGTGGGTGTATCAGCTCTGCACATCCATCGTCCACTGCCTTAAGTTACAAGGCTTAAGTGTATTTTATATGTGGCCCAAGACTATTCCTCTTCTTCTAAAGTGGCCCAGGAAGGTCAAAACGTTGGACACCCCTGCTGTAGAAGAAAAGGATTTCTATATCCTGTTTATATTGCTTTCAGGTCTCCCCCTCAAAAACATTTACTGCTATTTTCTGTGTTAGAAGACACTCTAGCACACACATTTCACCATTTGGAAAAAAAAAACTGTCAGAAAATGAAGCCTATATCACATACATAGTAAATCTTCCTCCATTAACAATTTCATTTGAAACGTACCCTTACTTTTAAATCACTAATTTGTAAATTAGTCGTTAATAATTGGAATTGTAAGTAATACAAAAAGAAAGCAACAGCAAACACAAATAACTTTATAACTATGTATGGTATTGGTCATTTTACACAGGCCGGTGTTCTACCCTAACGAACATTTCAACCAATTTAAGAAATTAATTTTCATAGCAGTGCTTGCTTTCAATAGTCTGTTATTTTCTACATCAGCAAAACCAAGACAGGACATTTAAAAAGCCGCGTATATAATTATTACACCCTGCAGCTAACATGGCACCTTACAGCTACTGCAAAGTTTGAGTCTATTCCACAGAGCGAGTGACAGCTCTTATGGTGTCTGGAAAGCTCACAGTGGTTTCTTCTAGGGAGACATATAAGAGCTTAAAGTGAGTGCAGAGAACCAATTTATCAAATAAAAATGTGTGATGGACATAAAAACCAAAAAATCCTATTACATTACATCAGCGGCTTAGGAGTTATAACCCAACTCCTATTTTTTTTTTTAGGTTTTGCATTGTAGGTCAGAATTTAATGCTGTCTGTTTCCTGTGAGGAGATTCCTGTTCAGTTTCTGCCTACTTGAAACCTGTAACAAGAAACAAGGATCCTGGGCGAGGGCTGGAGCTGTCAATAACAGCCTGAATTGTGAGCCATCAGCCATGCAAAATACTGGCTGGTGGCTCTCAAAGGCAGGCCATTTATTAATCCATGGATGTACTGGATTGTGCTGGGGAATGTTAATATACAGACTGTGGGTGGGAATGGATTAATAAGCAAAGATTTTACTTCACTATCTGATGGACAAGCTCATGCACAAGTTCCCATTTAATGGTCAAGTTCGCCTTCGGGAACATGTTCCGTTTCATCCGTTTCTAGGCTGGAACATGTAACATGTTCCCAATGCTGCAGCCTCTGCCAGACCATTTCTCCCTTCCCCTGCCAGTGACAGCACTATGAGGAGAAGTTGCCCGTATGGGCACGGCAGTACACTGACAGTCCTGCAGGAGACCTGCATGGCACCATCTGCTGATCACTGGTGCCATGCCTTCGTTACAGGCTCCAAAAAAATAAATAAAAAATGCACTTTTTTTTTTTACCTGCAAAAGTGAACTTATCCATTAAAGGGGTTGTAAAGGCAGAAGATTTTGTTTACCTTAAAGTGGATGTAAACACGAAAAAAAAAAAAACGACTAATTCTGCCTAGTAGAGTATAGCATGTCATGTCATCTGTGCCCAGTCTTGCCAAGAAGCCTTAATCCAGTTTTGAGCAATCCTCTTTTTTCAGTAAGAGAAAGATGGTCTAATTGGGAAATAGGAGAGGAGCCTTTCTGTGCTGTATGAGTGACAGGTCATTTCCTTATCTCCTGCACGGAGCATACAGAGCTTCACGCTCCCCCTTCCTTTCTTCTCCAGCTCTCAGTATAGAGGTGAGTGGGAAGTCTTTTCAACATCTTAACTGCACCCCCCAGCTCCAGCAAAGAGAGCCACCCACTGATTCTAGAGTTTTACAAGGCTGCTACTGCTGAAGTGGATGACATTTGCAAGTTAGGGATACATACAGGAGGCTTGCATGCAGTGGCGTAACTAGAACCCTCAGGGCCCCGATGCAAGAAACCATGAAGGGCCCCCCTGGCAGGGCCCTTTCCTCTGAGCCCGGTCGCAAGTCACTTGTGCCTCTAATCACCCCCCCAGCCCACCCACTTATGCCTCTAATCACCCCCCAGCACACCCACTTATGCCTCTAATCACCCCCCCAGCCCACCCACTTATGCCTCTAATCACCCCCCAGCCCACCCACCCGACCCCCCCACTAATCTCC
>BLSH010059085.1:191177-238824 GCA_018402905.1 Glandirana rugosa | reverse complement strand
GTCATCACGTACATGATGAAAACCACTAGTAGTACATGCACTACTGTGCCCCCAACCTCACCAAAAGTAGTACATGCACTACTGCACCCCCAAACCGCATCAAAAGTAGTGCATGTACTACTGTGCCCCAAACTGCACTAGATGCATGCACCACTTTCTGGTGTGAACTGGTTATAAATCTATATTTTCTCTTTATGGGTTTCCACAGCATACTGGGCGGTCTTCCAATGATACAAAAATATACACAAATGGTTATAGTAAAGTCGGATGTTTTAATTAAATCCCATTTGTGTTTCTCTTTGATTCATGTGTCCATATGCAATAAACCATACTGGTCACACAATAATTTTCTTTCTGGGACCCAAACAGATCAGTGATGGTAATAATGACGCAATCTGCTTAGTTTCGTCAGTGAGATCAATGAGAGCTATTTAGGGTTGTTCAGTCTCCATCAACTCAATTCCCGCCCCCCACCCCCCAACAATAATGTGTTTTAATATAATAACAGTGGTTTTATTTAGGCTGTCTTTTACATGAGCTTTAACTAACGACTATTTTGTTTACAAAAAATATACTTTGAATCCAGGGACACCGAGAATGCATATATATGTATATCCTTAGACAAAAACACTATTGTTTATTAATTATAGCAGAGGGTATTTGAAAAAGTGTTTAGTGAAACACTGGATACCGATCAATATTGCAATGCTGCATAATAAATCATTAATAATGGGATAAATGCCTGTTACTTCAGGAATCTCAAATAAGCTATAATAGGGGTCATAGGAAAGTTTGCAATAGCCTATATATATTGTGCACTACAGCCTTGCAGTGGCACAGAGATGATGCATAGACGAAGATAATTATTCTTTTAGTCTTGGCTAAATTTAGTCATGTAGACAAGTGTGCTTTATAAAGCAACACTTTAATCCTGCTCCAATCCCTGCTGTCATCCATAATAGTCATTTTCACCTCTTTTCAGCTGCTCCAGCAATCATTTCAGGCGCAAGCCAAATGTGAGGATACCTGTCAATCAAATCACAGCCTTTTCTTTAACTTACATGAGAGGCAGTCATTTTATGTATAGGACTCTTACCCCTCAACCTAATCTAGAGAAGAGGCTCTGGTGCGAGCAAAATGGTTTCAGCTGGAATGCAGATGGCGAAAGGTGCAGTTTAAAGGTAGAAACCCTATCATTGCTACTAATTAACAATTTTGAGGAAAAAAAAACGCTGCGGGAGTCTTAGAACTGCAGCTTAGGTATGGTAATCGTTACATATTGGTCTAGCATGGATGTAAATATGTATGTGCCATACCTGTGGAAAATCCAGAAATCACTGTAGTACGCACCACTATTACAGTGATCTCCACTAGCTTCCGGGTCCAAGCTGGACAAACGTAACCATGTAAAAAATTGTCATACCTCAATTTCAGTGGTAATAAAAAGATTTTTGAATGGGTGCTTAAAGCAGAATATTCAGTCGACTGATGTGATGTATTCCAGTCACAATAAAAATAAAATAGAGTCCCCTCAATGTTCTTCACCAAAGTTTACTTGGTATACTCATGGGAAATAAATAAATATAGCTTGACGGGACCCTGTAAGTTGCCGCAAAATTTGTAATGAAAGTCTTCTGCAAAAGAAAGGTATAATACTCATAACTCTGGCAGCCTGCATCTTCTAGCTTCACTCCTTTTCAGTGCTGCAGCCTCTGATTCTTCAGCATTAAATACTTCTGGGAGTGTCACATGCCTACTTTCCCCTGCCCAGCACCATTGTGCTAACTGGGACAAAAGTGATGGTGCTTAGTTTATTGAAAAAGCTGGTGAGAGGTGACTTTCCAATCCAAAAAATATGTGCCACCATCTTGACTGTGGTGTCAGTGTATGCAGAGGCGTAACTAGAACCTTCAGGGCCCCGATGCAAGAAATTATGAAGGGCCCCCTGACGCCTGGCCCTTCTTTCTTCCCACTGATCCTGGGGCCCTTTACTCCTATCACGGGTCCCTTTATTACGGTACGCAGGGACCCTGGGAACAGCACAGAAGACAAGTAAACTGGATAGAAGAAAATGCCACCTCCACCATCCCTCTTATCCAAGTGTACAAGGGAGGCACATGGGCCCCCTGGACCATGGGGCCCGGTTGCAATTGCAACCCCTGCAACCCCTATCGTTACGCCCCTGAGTGTATGTAACTCACAAATGTGGCCGAATAAAATTTTAAATCTTTTGGCACATAAAACCGTAAGCATATACACTGGTAAAGTGCCCATGCTGACCTGTGTTCACAATGGGCACGGGAGCATCAGAACTGGACCACAGAGCAATGGAAGAAAGTGGCCTGGTCTGAGGAATCATATTTTCCTTTGCATGATGTGGATGGCTGGCTGCGTGTGCGTCACTTACATGGGGAAGAGATGGGAGCAGAATGCAGTATGGGAAGACAGCAAGCCTTTGTGATGCTTTGGGTAATGTTCTGCTGGAAAACCTTGGGTCCTGCTATTCATGTGGATGTTTTTTGGCACCTACCTAAACATTGTTGTTGACCAAGTACTTCCCTTCATTGAAATGGTATTCCCTGATGACAGAGTCCTCTTTCATCAGGATAATGCACCCTGCCACATTGCAAAAATGGTTCAAGAATAGTTTGAGGTGTTGAATGGCATCCAAATTCTGCAGATTTTAATCCAGTGGAACATCTGTGGGATGTGCAGGAAAAACAAATTCGATCCATGGAGGCCCCACTTTGCAAAAGTACAGGACTGGCTTAGTGCCAGGTACCACAGCTTAGACGTCTAGTGGCGTCCTTGATGGGTCAGGGCTGTTTTGGCGGCAGAAGAGGGATTTACTCAATAATAGGTGGGTGGTCATAAAGTTATAGTTGATCTGTGCATGTACCGACTGTGTATTTAGCAGTTTGCCTACAGTTCCACTTTAATGAGCTTAAAGTGGATGTAAACCCGAAAAAAAAAATGTAATTAATAATTCTGCCTGGTAGAGTATAGCATGTCATATCATCTGTGCCCAGTCTTGCCACAAAGCGTTAATCCAACTGTGAGTAATGAGCTTATCTTTTTTCAGGAAGAGAAAGTCCGACTAACAGGGAAATACACAGTCGATCCGCCCCTTGTTCTGTGAGTGACAAGCAATTTGCTTATCTCCTTCACACAGAGAAAGTTTTACACGCCCCCTCCCTCCCTCCTCAATGTCTCAGTATAGAGGTGGGTGGGGAGGCTTGTGACATCACAACCCCACCCACCAAACTCCAGCAAACACAGACACCCTCTGATTTCAGAGATTTACAGAGCTGCTAGTGCTTACAGGAAGGGCATTTGAAAGGTAGGGATAGATGCGGGAGGCTTGCATGTATATATACATTAATAATATGTCATTAGTTTATACTGGGTAGGTGGTGGGTTTACACCCATTTTAAGTCAGTTTTACATTTCAACAATAGACAGTGCTAGGTGCGAATAATGAACACATAACACGATGATGTATAGTCTTCATACCATTTGCGTTTTATGTCAAAAATAAATAGCAAACATGCTCCATTTTAAAGTCAATCAATTTTAAAGTGAGAGCTAAAAAATCCTTCAGTGTCATATATTCCACTTTCCACTCCAGTGCAATATAGCGTGCAGATGCCAGTAGAAATTCATTTTTCTACAAAAGTAATTCTTCCTCCTGTGTACTTCCAACACCCAATTCCCCCTGTGTGTAGCAATCACCAGATCTCCTTGAGCACCTAATGTAATAAGCAGGTCCAACGAGCTTCTATATTATATGGAAACGTCACTGCCTCAGTTTATAGAAAAAGCAAAAAGATAGGAGACATATTGCGTAAAACGGTTTATTAAAAAAAAATGACATTAAACGCATCAGACACACTCACATGAAAGGAGCGTGGTTTTTTTTAGCTACACACTGTCACTTTAGAGTTGTTGCACTTTGAAATAGAGCACAATTGTTATTTTATTTATTTGACATAGAACACAAATGGTGCAAAGATTATGCATTTTGTATCATAGCCCAGTATCTTGATGAAATACAGCATAGCATATACTGAAAATATTTGGGGATACTGATATAGCAGATGGAACATAGAATTTGGGATTGATAAAATTAATGTATCACAAATTTGTAAATAATCTTTATACAACGTAATAAATCTGAGTTTTGGCCAAAAAAACCCAAGTAGCTCAAAGATCTGCAGCTGTATTTTTATCTAGATAAAGCAAATTAGTTGAGAACCTGAGCAGGAAATGTTGTTACTATTTAAAGTGGAAAGCCCCTTTATTAAAATCCTTTTATAAGAAACCAATGCCAAAATAAATACAACCAAAATACTACTGGTTAGGCTATCCTATTGTTTCTCTGACATCAATACCTTGTGAGTCAATAACCACTAAAAAGTAGGTGGCAAGTGAAGCTAGATATGTACAATGCACATACTTGTTCTGGGTTACTAAACACACAACAGTAAATTCAGTCTATATATGCAGTAAAGCAATCCCCATGACTAAGCTCCGGGGGGCGGAGAGAAATGTGTTGTGGGCGTGGACTGCTTGGAGTCCAGGCTGAGGTTGCCACTCTAGTCACCTCTCTAGGTTATCTTGGAAGTGCGGCTTCCAGGGGCTACCCCTTTCTTCTTTGCACCTATGCAGTAAAGCATGCGTGTTATACTCACTGTGGAACCTAAGGGGTTAATACTCTGCTATGTGTAAAAAGGCTGTTTGATCCTGTCTTTTCTGATCCTCCCCTTCTTCCAGAGTCCCCAAATCATCTGCTGATCGTACAGAGCCTCGGGGGCAAGTTGCACATGCTAGGTTTGGTGTGCATTGCTACTTTTTCTTGAAAGAGTGCATGTGATCAGCACAGGGCCAATCAGCACTGTCCAGACAGAGGACCAGGGGTCCTGCATCCTCATAGAACAATCAGGGGAGAATGGAAACTCCTCCTATAAGCTTTAACCAGACACTAATAGAAGTCACGAAACTGCTACAGTATATACTGCTAATGAGAAAAGGTATTTAGCATTTACTAAACTAATTGCATTTCCATGTTCTGTGTACTGTGGGAGACCAAATATAGTGAATGCAGGATCCTGGGTTTAGTAACACTTTAATTGACTGAAAGAATTCAGTTTGTGTTAGAATGTCCGCCGCAATATCACAGTCCTACCATAAGTCATTGATCGCTACCATTACCAGTAAAAAAAAAAAAATAGATAAAAATACCAATATATATATACCATAGTTTGTAAATGTTATAGCTTTCATGCAAACCAATTAATATACGCTTGTAGGGTTTTTTTTTTTAACCAAAGACCTATAGCAGAATACATTTTGGTCTAAATTTATGAAGAATTTTTTTTTATTTTTTTTTTATTGGATGTGTTTTACAGCAGAAAATAATATTGCTTTTTTTTTCAAAATTTTCATTATTTTTTCATTTTTTTTAATAAAAAATAAAAGAACCAGTGGTGATCAAATACCACCAAATCGTTCAATTTGGTAGCTGCATTAGTTTTCTTTTTTAGGCTTTTCTCCCTATGTTTTCACCTGGTGCCTACAACTCTGGATGAATGAGCAATGGGACACATTTGGACAGCTGCATTGTTAATCTGGGGGAAATGGAGTGTTAGGTGTACTAGCAGATTTAGATACACTAACACATTAAAGCAAAAGGTTTTACATAACAAATAAAAGTTGATCATTGTTTAGTACCCCTGTTAATGGTAAATGGTTTGTCTCTGCCATCTAAATCATCCTTTCCCAACCTTTTCAACACCGAGGAACCCTTGAACTAATTCTCAGGTCTAGGGGAACCCCTGCTAAAAATTAAAAATCTACAACTCATGATACATTAGTGTGATGGTCAATGGGAAGAATGCTCCTTACACTTGTGGTCATTGGGAATAATTACCCCCTTACAGATAGCTACAAAGATTGATGTCATTGGGAATTGACCATTGCTCAAGGAACCCCTAGCAACCTCTGAAGGAACCCTAGGGTTCCACGGAACCCTAGTTGAGAAACCCTGGTGTAAATGTTACATCTGCAGAACAGCTGGGTATTGGACGTATTGGCAGGAACACCAGGTGACAATAAAGGAATACCTGCCTAAAAAAAGGAAACTAATGCAGTCATCACATCTAAGATTTCGTAAGCTCCAATATAATAAATGTTTGCTTTTGGGTTTATTACGGCTTTAAGCAAAGATTTTCTTTAATTCAAACTAAAAATCCTGCATTCTGCATTGTTATTGTATAGTCAAGTCAAATTATACACTTGCCTAAATGGAAGTTGTATTATTGAAATTCACTACAAAAAGCGGTGTACTTAAAAGCACTTTTACCTGTAAACCATAACCGACAGAACTTGCTACATACTAATGGCTATGCTGAAACAAAAATGACATTTGAAGTCTTTCTAATCATTAAAACAGCTCGATGTAAAAGTCAGACCAGACCGCGATGACGGTTACCCTTTCCACCCTTTTCAAGGTCATGAATTTAACATTTTAAAGTGCAACCTCAAAACTGTACTGATCACATAAAAGAGTCTCGGAGGAGATCTCAAGTTGAATATTTAACACTTACACGTCACTTGGGGAACGCATAAAAACTGCTGTAGGACTGCTGTAAAATATCAACAGCTTCCTAAGTAGGGCTCTTCACAGGAGAGTTACAGTGTTTTCGTTTTACATAGGTTCTTAAAAAAATGATGAATTCAGTTTGTGTCTCCTGGAAAGTCCTCATGACACTTGTGGAGAAAATCCATTTAGCCACAGTAAGCTCACCAGAGTGCCCACTGAGAATCGACTTACAGCAACTAAAGTGTTTCAACGCTTGACCATTTCACAACCAGAAGAAAAGGAGAAAGGACCGGATGGGACTAGGCACAAAATACCAATGTACATTTCTGTCTTGGCCACAAAATGATTGTGTAGTTAAGGCTTTACCCGCTGACTGGTATGAGATGACCCTATAAATACATAATCTGTGCTCAGGCTTTTTGTATTAAAGAATAAAATATCTTCTGGAATACTTAACCACTTCCAGACCGAGCCTCTTTTTGGAGTTCGGTGTTTACAAGTTAAAACCAGGTTTTTTTGCTATAAAATTACTTAAAACCCCCAAACATTATAAATATTTTTTTCTAACACCCAAGAGAATAAAATGGCGGTCACTGCAAAACTTTATGTCACACCGTATTTGTGCGGCGGTCTTACAAGCGCAATTTTTTATTTTTTTTAAAAAAATCACTTTTTTGAATTGAAAAATAAGACAGAAAAAGAAAGAAAACATTACTTTCTGCTGAGGAAAGGAAAATGGTAGTGCGCTGCTATGTGATAGTAAACAGCCTGGTTGCGGCTTCCACCGAATGTATGTCATACAAACAGAATAATATTCAATTCAGATAGTGTGGATGCGCTACCAGCTAATAAATATTATATATATAACAAACGTGGATGAGTGAATAAATACTGCTGAAGAGTTGACTCCAGACGAAGCCACGACGGCAGGTGGCGTAACGTGTAGAGGCATAGCCTGGCGGTGGTATCCTGTATTTTAACGTGAGAGATCATCTACTTGTTTATATGCTGTTATTCTTCTAATAAAATGTGAGTAGTTTTTAAAGGGGTGGCATGGTTCATTCATATATTGCTGTACATACTGCACTATTTAATCTTTCTATATTACATGCTTACCTGGGAGCTACGGTTGAATATAATCATCTGAGACCACTGAAGTTTCCCGCACCAAGGGTATTTGTGTTAAAGTCCCCTGCACAAAGTAGCTTTTATATGCTGAACTTAATTTTTTATCAGGTCCTGTGCGGTTAGCACTTTTTAATCATCTCTCAGGTGTGATTAGCATCGCTATTTAATATCTGTGCGATTAGCACGTTTTAGTTTATTTGGTGCGATTAGCACGCGTCTTTATTATGTGCGGTTAGCACTTTTATTCCAGCTTTTGTGCGGTTAGCACTTTGAAGAGTTCTGGTTCATTTAAAGTCTTTTCCATCCAAACAAGAGAAGCAGTACACATCCTAAACTTGAATTGACCCGAGTGGGGGGTCGCATAATAAGGTGAGAGTCCAATTCACCTGGTGAAGGGAGCACCTTGCATTTTGTTGGTTTGTTTGCACATCATTAGGAAGGATCACAGAAGTTGCACAGAAAGAAGATCACTAGATATTAGATCAGTATTGACATCATTATAGGAGGACTGTTGTTCTTTCCACATATTGGACTATACTTAACTTTAAATGCATGAAGTATTCACACATGGTGTGTATTATACCAATCTAGCACTCAGCACTTTATGTTAATTACAGGGAGAATTAATTATTAATTACTAAGTGTGAACACGTTTTTTCCTTTATTTTTGCTTAATAATTGTGAATTCCTAATTAGAATCAGCAGTATTTATATTTGTATAATAATTGTGAATTCCTAATTAGAATCAGCAGTATTTATATTTGTATAATAATTAGCAGTATTTATTCACTCATCCACGTTTGTTATATTTATTAGCTGGTAGCACATCCACACTATCTGAATTGAATATTACTTTCTGCTGGTTGGCAGGTATGGTTATGTACCCCTCCTAGATACGTTGACATGTTCCGATTGGTCCCCGTCTCCTCTTGAGGCGAGGGAACATTCTCATGCCATGTGCCAAGTTGTAGAATCACTGTAATGTCTATACGTGCCAGGCCTATTATCTGACTGTTACTCACCTACTGACTGTTGATTGAAGACTATTCCGATGCCACACCTGGCTACATGCTTCTACCTTGGTTGTATATGTTTGTTCAAGTGATATTTGCAAGTAAATAAAGGAATTTAAAAAAAAAAAAAAAAAAAAAAAAGATAAAACAGCAGTAAAGTTAGCCCAATTTTTTTTTCCATATTGTGAAAGATGTTACCCCGAGTAAATTGATACCCAACATGTCATGCTTCAAAATTGCGCCCGCTTGTGGAATGGCGACAAACTTTGCAACTTCAAAATCTCCATTGGCGACATTTAAAAAAAAAGGTTACCAGTTTTGAGTTACAGAGGAGGTCTAGTGCTAAAATGATTGCTCTCGCTCTAACGATTGTGGCGATACCTCACATGTGTGGTTTGAACACCGTTTTCATATGTGAGCTCGTAAGGGGGCTTTAAAAAATTTTTTTTTTAATTATTTATTTTACTTTTTATTTTTACACTGTCCTTTTAATGAAAAAAATTGATCACTTTTATTCCTATTACAAGAAATGTAAACATTCCTTGTAATAGAAAAAAGCATGCCAGGACCTCTTAAATATGAGATCTGGGGTCGAAAAGACCTAAAATCGCAGATTTACTCTTAAATGCAATAAAAAAAAAAAAATAGCAGTGAAAAAAATGTCCCCTTTAAGAGCTATGGGCAGAAGTGGCTTGTGACGTCACTTCCGCCCTGCAATGCTATGGCGGCATCTTCCACTCTCTCGGCAGTGCAGGGGGGGACGGACCCGATTGTCTCCGATGCTACCGGTGGGTCCGGTAAGCAGCGGAGATGACGGGGAAACGGCAGGAAGGCACCTCTCTCGCCGCTGATAAAAGTAATCTTGCGGCCAATCCGTCGCTGAGACCACTTTTATCAGACGTGGAATTGCCAGCTGAAAAAGAAAATACAAGGGCTATGGTAGCTATCTGCTACCATAGCAACGGTATTCCACTAAAAAGATATGAAGGCGACGGTCCAGAATTGGTAAAAGCGGAGTTCCACCCAAAAGTGGAACTTCCGCTTGTCGGATTCCCCCCCTCAGGTGTCACATTTGGCACCTTTCGGGGGGGAGGGGGGGGGGAGAGGACACTGTCTTTGACAGGTGTCCTTTTCCCCAACATCCGGGAGCCAAGGGCCATGGCCGCTGACGTCAGCAGCCCAGCTCCCTCCTCCTTCGCCGCCGGCCAGTGAGAAAGCGCAGTGGCGGCTCATCCATGCGCATTAGGGACCCGGCATGAAGCCGAAAGGATCCATTATCGGGTTCCCTTACTCTCAATGGCGGCGGCAACACTCGGGGCAGCTGGTCCGAAGATCGGTGGCGGTGCCCACATCGCTGGAATCCAGGACATGCAAGTGTCTTAAAGTTAAAAGACAGCTACTGTATGGGTAACTGCTGACTTTTAATTTTTAAAGGGGGGAGCGGCGGACCTCTGCTTTAACTTAGAAAAAGCAAAAATACAAAAAATAGTGGTTGATCAAAGCAACAAGACAGAACCTCATTCTAAAAAGGAAAAGAAAAAGTGGCATTGGGAACTTGATTAGTTCTTACAGACTGTTGGATAGAAAAAAAATATATATACAATTTTGCTGTTAAAAGGATAGGTTCACCAATCTCGCCCCACCCCGGGAGAGGGATGACCGATTGACCCTTCCGCCTCCCTCCCTCCCTTTTTCCCCCAGTCGGTCCTCCTTCCCAGGTTTCTTTTTTCTTGTGTTTCTTCCCTGGTCCCATCCTCCCTCCCTCAGCTCCACTTCCTTTATCCCTCCTCCCTGTTCTTCATAATTTCAGACCAATGGATATGTGGAACGCCCTTGCTCACTCAAGGTCCACCCCCCATCTCCCCCTTTTTGCTGCAATTTTCCTAGTTTCTTTTACACAAAATACTGGCAAGATTGCTGTTTGTATACTGTGTGTGATGGTTAATTTGTTTATGTGATCCTGCCAAGTGTGCCTTTCCGATTTCAAAGCCACTTGAGGTTTGTCCCCCAGCAAAATAAGTAAGCAGTACTATGTTGGTCGTGGTATTGGATTGTTTTATTAAATCTCTCTTATGGGACCATTGTCCTAGTGATCTGTTAGCCTTTTGACTCTTGTCTTGTCTCCCATTCACGGATCTCTGAGAGTGACGCGGCCAGATGGGTGGAGCCCCGCGCAGCCACTTTTTAAAGAAAAATTGTGACAGCGAGTTTGGGGAGAAGATCCCCGGCTCGCTGTCACTAGAGGCGGCAGTTCAGGGAGAGGCTGCAGCAGTGGGAGCAGGTTACATGTTCCACCCTAAAAAAAGGAAGAACATGTAACATATTCCTAAAAGGGATTGACAATCCCCCTCTGCCAAATATGCGGGTGCCTTGATTTGTAGGATGATTGTAATTAAGGTAGTTGCCTATATATAATACTCTAACTGCTGATGGCTCCCCACCTGCTGAAGAAGCTTAGTTGAGCGTAACGCATACAGGTGTGAGGTGCCGCCATTCAGGACGTTTTCTTCTGGTTTATATTGATGATATGCGTGCTTTACACATTTTTATGTGAGTATTTTTAATCCCGATGTAAAGTTTTAATAAATGTTTGAAGCAGAGAGCACTATAGTTTGCCCTTATCATTTCATGGCCACACACGAGTAATCGTGATTCCATGAGGAAGTTGGTGTGATCCAGGGACAGTGGGTTGAGGATCCATTTGCTCGTGTCAGTCTGAGAGACATTTTGTCAGGCACGTGAGAAATGTAGTGGGGTCAATACTCTGAGGTGAACAAGCATTTTAGCAGAGGTGGAGGTCACTGAAGTCACTATATATCATGATGACCCTATGAACTATCACTTTTAGTTGCACAAGGGTGGAATGTTTTCACAATATTTGGACTTTTATTAACTTTTTATGTTTGGTTGCGCTACACCAGATTTTGTTTATTAGTTTTCTATAATAAAGCTTACATGTAGGTACAGTAAATATCTCCTAAACGTGCACCACACTTCAGTATGCCATCCATTGAGAGTGCTGTGCCGTGATTGTGGTTCCCGCACACATGTGTGGGAGTGATGTCTTTGCAGGAAATGAACGGAAATTTCACCAATGGGACAATGGTAGGAAAAAACTGACAGGGGTTATAACCCTCCCTTACTGTATTCAAAATGAAAGCTGAAGTTTTAATTTAATGATTATTTTAACATGCAGGCTTCACTTAATATTATTACTCATTATGACTAGCCTAGGTTTGTGACATGTTTAAAGCCTAACTCCGGAAAGTTTAAAAATATCCCTTGCAGTAGGGCTGCACCCGCAGGGTTAATAGCTCATTATGTCTAGGGGAGCGGGAAAACAATTTTACCTATCTGATTATCTGCTCTCCTGGTAAACTGTGCTCCCCCATGCTTGGCGTTGGACTCTCCCTAGGAGTAATCGTGTCAAATGCAGCTCTATAAACCTTGCTTTGGTCTTGATGATGTCAGGACCTTAGACTGCTGGAGCGTGGCGGAGAACAAGCTGTGGGGACCGGTCTAGCTGTGGGGAGGAGTGGAGGAAATCTCCTTTTTTTGTTCTCTTAGAACAAATTGAGCTATTAACCCTTGCCCCTCTGCAAGGGAAGATTTTTTTGTTGCCTAGAGTTGGGCTTTAAGTATGATAAGATAGCTTAGAAAAGAAACCACAGCAAAAAGCTTTATTTCTTCACAGGTTGTACTAGAAGGAAAAGATTCTCACCTGATGTTGGGATAGGCTTGTAGATTTCAAGGTACTGCTCTCCATGAAGAACCTGGCCATATAAAATACATTTCATTAAACTTTTTATAAGTATTAATACAGGACCATTTCTGATATCTGAACTATAACCCAGATCTAAAAATATTTTTAAATGTAAGTAGATCTAACCCTTCCAAATATGCACTTCCCATTGTTTGATTGAACCTTGGTCCCTATAATACTATGTCCATCATTCAGTTATACTGGAATATACTGTGTGCCCAATAGTTTGCAAATACCAGCACTGTTCAATTCTAAATGTATTTAGCATGCTAAGAGCTGCCACAGAACACAAAGGCCAAGACAGCCATTCATTAAACGTGGCATCAGGCTTTCTTTGCCTAGACCCAGCAAAAGCATAAAACAAAGAACATTGGAATATGTTTATATATTTAAATTAAATTGTGTTCCTTCCACAATGCCCTCTGTTGTATTAGTCCACTGCTAAATCATAGTAGCTTTAAAGGAAAGCCCTAAAGCAGGACTATGATTATGTTTTAGCAAACTTTTTTGCTGGGTTTAATTAACACAGGGAAAAAAGTCAATACAGTACACTACTTACTCGTGTAAAATCTATATTCAGCCCTGGGACTGAGGAAAGCCCTCCACCCATAAAGGCGGCCTGGGATAAAATGACTCCAAACGAGGGCAAGCAGGCAAACTCATCACTGTTTTCAAACAGGAATTTCAGATGATCCGGGTCTTTGGTGGACATACCCACTCCCAAAGCATAGAGAATAGGCTGGATATGAGTGAAACTGTATACTGTAGAAGGTAACTTCTGTCCTATAGCCAGGGCCTATTAAAAAGAAAAAAATAAATAAACACAAAACCAAAATGCATAATACCAATAATACTCACAATAACAATTTATCTAAATTTAGCAGCTATTTTCGTGAAGTGGAGAGCAGAGAGAAATACAGGGGTTGCCATTGTTGATGGTCTTCTGAAGATTTTGGTGGCCTAAACCAGTGGTTCTCAACCCTGACCTCAAGTACACCCAACAGGCCATGTTTTGGGAATTTCTCTTATATAAAATAGCTGTCCAAAATACCAAGCCTAGTCTGCATCTCCCCAAGGTTATACTTAAAATCTGGCCTGTTGGTGCTTCCTGAGGACAGGAGTTGAGAACCACTGCACTAGAGCATATGGGTGGGAAAAGGCTGTGGGGACTAGTCCAGCCATGTGGAGGGGAGCCTGCAGGAGCACATGATCAGGCAAATAAAACTGTTTTTTGTTTAGTACCCTAGACCAGTGTTTCTCAATTCCAGTCCTCAAGGCGCACCAACATGTCTTTAAGATTTCCCTCAGATGAAACGGCTGTGGTAATTACTAAGGCCCCTTTCACACGGCTGTGTCCGTGTGCGGGCTCAGTTTTGCTCAGTGGGAATCGCTCCGCTGATCCCCACTGAGCTGGCGGATGACAGATCCGTCTTTGTTCATTGTGCAGAGACAGATCTGTCCGAGCTCCACTCACCTCTATGGCACCGTCTGTCCATTGTCATCTGATCCAATCCCCAGAGGGATGGAAAAATAGGGTTTACATCCACCAGACTTTATGGAGCACGGATCGAATCAGAGAGCGGCGAATGTCAGTGGACATATCACCGCTGACATCCATGGCTCCATAGAGGAGAATGGAGCGTCCATTCAGGTCAGCCTGAAAAACGGACAGGCGGACCTGAACCCGTGGAAAGGGGCCTATGGCAGTGAAACTGATCAAATCACCTATGCAAAATAATGGAGAGCCTGAAAACATGACTTGTTGGTGTTGGAATTGAGATACACTGCCCTAGACCTAAATGAACATTTAACCCTTGCCTTTCAGGGGCAGCCCCACTGCAAAGGAGAAGTTTTGTTTTCCCAGCAGTTACGCTCTTACAGCTCATTAATGCTAATGATAGGTTAGTGTTACAGATTACAGTAAGCACTCATGATGCATGCCCCATTTCAGCTGGAATGTAGAAACGAGATACAAATAAAAGATTTCAAAAAATTGCACCCTTGAAACGACAAACAATGTGTATGTCTTTTGAAGAAATACATATAGAAACTAAAAGGAGTTTATACATAGTTGTCCGTAGTGTTTCTTTTAACAGCCTATTCCCCACTATTGTCAATTTACAAATTAAGAGAATAACAAAAAATGTCTACATGCTCCTGGCTTTGAACTCACACACATTTCTTTGTGCACAGAAGCATACATTGTATTGAATATATGAAAAAATACAAGCTTTGAGGCCCCCAAACCCCCCATGTGACATGCAGACGTTATTGTTGTGCACAGCATCTGTCACAGCAATATTCTGATAAAGCACAGCTGAAGACTGGAACAGCAGTTTATACTGGTAGCAGTGAGCTCAATAATTAAGCAAATTTTCTTCCAGGATTCACATACTGGGAGAGGAAATTGCTTGGAGGTTGTGAGTCACCTTTATTTACAGAAAAGGATGTCTGTGTGAGTTCCTAGCATATTATGCTTCTAAACCTTCAGGGGCAGACTGGACCTTTATCAAGAAACCATTCTACCACTAAACAGGAATAAGAAAAAAAAAAAAAAGAAAAATAATTAAGATTTGATTTCTAAGACTGAACCTGTGGAGCCCGCTCTGCAAGATTCACATTGAAAAACACTTTCAATAGGACATGATGGGAGATGCATGGAATGAGTCCTAGGTGTTCTAGGGGCACACATGATAAAAAGCCTTCTTAAAGGAAAATGACAGTATATTTTCAGTATTTACAAATGACGAGTTACTACTATGAAGCTTATGTACACATCAAATTTGCAGTGCTTTGGGGAAAGAGTATTTCATTTAATTGTGGTACACACCATCATAAGCTGACTAGCTGTCCTATTTTGGTTTCTTTCTTAGCCTTTTACTTCATAAAGTCATGTGTTACGTGCATTTACGAGGATTAAAACAGCAAGATTTTACAAAGTATTTGCAACGCTCTCAACAAGCTTTTAAAGTACCATTCAGCTCTCCAGTTTTGGTAGACACACATCCTAATGGGAGTGCTGATTGCCACATTAACCAGTTCCCGTCCATGTGCCGTATATTTACTGTGGCAGTGTGGCGCTGTCTCACGAATCGCCGTATACAAGCGGTGATCCGTGCGAGCACAGTTAGCGGGCAGGAGCCCACCGGCGGCAGCGCGCTCTCATGCCCGCTGCACTCTGCAGGAGCGTGCCCATGGCTCGGGCAGACCCTGTGTCTGTCGGCGAGCCGCGATGACCTGCTAGAGAGAAAGAACAGGGAACCGCCGATGTAAACACAGCGGTTCCCTGCTCTGTCAGTGGGCATGTAAGAGATCTACCAATCCCTGTCACTGGGATCAGTTAGATCTCTTATGCCTCTGGTAGCCCAGCTCCCTCACAGATAGAACACGCCTAGGGAACACAGTTAACCCCCAGATCACCCCCTGCAGGTTAACCCCTTCACTGCCAATGACATTTACACAGTAATCAGTGGATATTTAAATTTCTGATCGCTGTATAAATTTCATTGGTTTCAAAAAAAGTGTCAAAAATGTCCGACATGTCCGCCCCAATATCAAATTCCTGATAAAAATCGCAGATCGCCAAGATTACCAGTAAAAAAAAACATTAAACACCAGAAATGAATTCTCACGGTTTGTAAACACAGCAACTTTTGCGCAAACCAATCAATAAACAATTGCGATTTTTTTTTTAACCAAAAATATGAGGAAGAATATAAATCAGCCAAAACCGATGAATACATTTGTTTTTTTATATTTTTATTGTATTTGTATTTTAGCAAAAAGTATGAAATATTGTTTTTTGTGCAAAATTGTCTGTCTTTGTTTATAGCGGTGATCGGAAATGACGCAAAGGTGATCAAATACCACCAAAAGAAAGCTCAATTTGTGGGAAAAAAGGACACAAATTTAGTTTGGGTACGTTGCACGACCACGCAATTGTCAGTTAAAGTGACACAGTGCCAAATCGCAAAAAGTGCTCTGGTCCTACAGTGGGAAATGCTTCCGGGGGTGAAGTGGTTAAGCAAGCTGTCAGCAGGCTTCAGCACTACTTGAAGCTTGTTGAGAGCCTACTGAAGGCTGCTAGCAGCTTGTTTACAGTGACAATCAGCATAAGATATGTGGATAATATTTCCAAAGAGGAGCTGAAGGGCACTTTAACCACTTCAGGCCCGGAAGGATTTACCCCCTTCCTGACCAGAGCACTTTTTGCGATTTGGCACTGCGTCATTTTAACCGACAATTGCGTGGTCGTGCAATGGTGTACCCAAACAAAATTGACGTCCTCTTTTTCCCACAAAAAGAGCTTTCTTTTGGTGGTATTTGATCACCTCTGCGGTTTTTATTTTTTGCGCTATAAAATAAAAAAATGGCAATTTTGAAAAAAAAAAACAATATTTTTTCCTTTTTGCTATAATACAGATCCAAAAAAATATATAAAAAACAATTGTATTCATCAGTTTAGGCCGATATATATTCTTTTACATATTTTTGGTAAATAAAATCGCAAAAAACATTTATCGATTGGTTTGCGCAAAAGTTATTGCGTCTACAAACTATGAGAATTGGTTTATGGTGTTTTGATTTATTTTCCTTTTTTTTACTGGTAATGGCGGCAATCTCCGATTTTTATCTGGACTGCAATATATCAGACACTTTGACATTTATAGCGCGATCAGAGCTAAAAATAGCCACTGATTACTGTGTAAATGTCACTGGCAGGTAAGGGGTTAGGCTGTAGGGGGCAATCAAGGGGTTAAATGTGTTCCCTCACTGTGTTCTAACTGTGTGGGGGCTGGGCTGGCAGGGACATTACAGATCTAACTGATCCCGATTACAGGGATCAGTAGATCACTGTCATGCCGCCTGACAGAACGGGAAACCGCCGTGTTTACATCAGCGGTTCCCCGTTCTTCCTCTGTAGTAAACGATTGCGGGTCGCCGGCAGACAGTCTGCCCAACCCGCAGCCACACTCACGGAGTGTGCGGCGGGCACCAGAGCCCGGCCGCAACTGCGCAAATCACTGCTTATATACGCAACACGGACAGCAAGTGGTTAAAGGCTTAGAGAAAGCTGCTTGAAGCTTTCAGAAAGCTTTACAAAAGCTTGCTGAATTTTTCATGAAAGCTTGCTATTCACACTGCTCTTATATAAGCTGAAACAGGCTTTTAAAAAATGTGTAGTGCTTGCTTTGCTTGACATTGCTGATTGTCAAAAACAGCGCTACATGTGGAGTCTGAGAGCTGATCACGCTTGTCAACTCCTTCTATTCAAGTCTATAGTAACACACCGTAAGAACCTACAGGGAGTGTTGATCTCCATTTTATGCAAGCTGCTAGCAGGCATCAACAAGCTTCAAGTAGTGCCGTGCACTGGTAATTGACACTCCCATGAGGATCTGTGTTTGACATTTACAAACTGGAGCTGAATAGTACTTTAAAAGCTTCAACAAAGCTTGCTGAAAGCTTTGCAAATGTTATGTAAAAGATGCTGTTCACACTGCTCCTATACAAGCTGAAGCCCATGTGAAATAGGCCCTTAAAATGTGTAGTGCTTGCATTGCATCACTTTGATGTGCAGCAAAAACAATCCTACATGTGGAGTCTGGAAGTCTGGTCAACTCCTTCCATTCAAGTCTAGGGTAACGAACCATAAACATGCCTGTAGCATTTACAGAGCATTTACCACTCCTTTACAGCGTGTTTGTTAAGTGTTTATAAGATATCAGTGAGTTGGAAAAAATACTTCTCCCTAAATAGAAAAAAAGAAAAAAGAAAATCACTTGGAGGGCATCTGGAGTGTGCTGTTTAATGCACCTTAAACGCACTAGTCAGTGGCGTATCATCCATGTGTGCAAGGTGTTCACTGCACACGGGCCACCAAAGGGGGGGGGCCCACTGTGACCTGCCACACATGGATGATTGTCCCTTGACAGCAGCGGATGATCGGTGCGGGGGAGGGACAGTTGCAAGCACCGATTTCCCTGCATGGCTTTTCAGTCGCTTCTCCTCCTCTCCCTCCCGCAGCTGTCAATGCCATATAGGGAGGTCGGTGCTAGCAACAGTCCCTCTGCCATAGTGCCGCACCTATCATCCCCCCCAATGTCCGCCGTGTCCTCCACCTCCTTTAGCCCCCATGTTCTCCGGCCCAGTGTCCTCTTCCTCAGGCCCGCTCTGTGCTTCTCCTCTGCCCCCCACAGCCGGAATCCCTCCTCTCCTCTCCCGCCGTCTGCCGAGGATGTGTCAGGATGGAAAGTGGAGGAAGGGGTTGGTAAATATGTCATTTACCGACTCCTTCCTTTTCTGAATTGGACATAGAGAGCGTTCACTACAGATCGCTCCCATGTCCTGTGATAACTGAGCAGAATAAACTGTGTGATTACTCTGCTACAGTTTTCTGAAAGAACGGGAGCCGCTGTCTCCTGTCCATTCATTTGCAATGCAGAAGCTGCAGAGATAGGGACAGGGGAATCTGTGTCCTCAGCCCCTTTCTCTGTCTCAAAGGGGAGATGTCAGGGGTCTGTTTAGACCCCTGATATCTCACCAAAGACCCCCAACTGGGCTGAGAAGAAAAATTGCAATAAACATTACAAAATTAAATTGTAAAAGAAAAAATAAATAAAATAAAATTGGGTAGAAAAATAATATAAAATGAAAAACTAGTGACCCCACACCCTACTGACACTGCCCACAGTCCCAATCCCCCCCCCAAAAGCTTTGTGAAAAAAAAATTGTAAAAAAAATACATAAAAATGAAAAAACTATTGACACTGTCAACTGCCCTACTGACATCGTCCACTGCCCCATAACCCACTTCCCCGGAAGCACTGTGGGGAACAAAAAAAATAAAAAATAAAGAACAAAACTGTAAAATATAATCGATAAAAACAAAAAAATTGCTGACACTGTCCACTGCCCTACTGTCACTGTCCACTACTCTCACCCCCCCCCCCCGCCAAAAAATGAAATTGTAAAAAATAATGAAAATAAAAAAAATCTTCCATTGTTCTGACACCATCCAGTGGCCCCAAAAAACATTTTGAACAAAAAAAAAAAAAAATAAAAAATTTAATTAAAAAAAAGAATTAAAAAAAATAAAAGTAAAGAACTACTGACACTGTCCACTGTCCTACTGAAACACCATCCTGCACATACTACACACCACTCCATACTCCTCTCCTGCACATACTACCCACCTCCATACTCTCCGTACTCCTCTCCTGCAAATAATGCCGACCACAATACATGCTATACTTGTCTTCTACACATACTACCAACCACCATACACTCCACACTCCTCTCTTGCACATATTACCCACCTCCATACACCTCTTCTGCACATACTACCCACTGCCATACACTCCACACCCCTCTCCTGCACATACTACCGACCAACATAGCTCCACACCCCTCTCCCGCATATACTACCCACTGCCGTACACTCTGCACTGTACATTCCCTATTTAACATTACCACATTCTGCACTATGTAAGTCATCTCAGACTCTATTAACCACTTCCCGCCCAGCGATGTCATATGACGTTGCAGACTTTGAGAGGGGATATTTGAATGATGCCTGCAGCTACAGGCATCATTCAGATATCTTCTTTTAGCTCCGGCGATTCCCTGCACCATAAGAACAATCATAGTGGCTGTTCAGCAGCTTGATCATTTTTTTTTTCAGGCTTTCCAGCCTAGAGGCGAGATGTGGGGACTTATTGACCCCAGATCTCGCTGTAAAGAGGACCTGTCACGCACTATTCCTATTACAAGGGGTGTTTGCATACAATGTAATAGGAATAATAGTGATAAAAAAAATAAATAAATAAACAAAAAAAGGTGTAAAAAAAGAAAAATAAAAGTAAAAAAAAAGCAATAAAAGAAAAAAAAAGAAAAAGAAAAAAATTGTAAAACGCCCCCGTCCCTGCGTGCAGAAGCAAACACATACGCAAGTCACGCCCACATATAAACAACATTCAAACCGCCCATATGAGGTATCCGCGAATGTTAGAGCAAGAGCAATAATTCTAGCACTAGACCTCCTCTGTAACTCTAAACAGGTAACCTGTTAAAAATTTTTAAAGGGTTGCCTATGGGGATTTTTACGTTTCCCGAAGTTTGGTGCCATTCCACGAGTGTGCACAATTTCAAAGTGTGACATGTTGGGTATCTATTTACTCGGCGTAACATCATCTTTCACATTATGCAAAAAAATTGGCCTAACTAATTTTATGCATTTTATGCATTTTTTAATGCATAAAACTGCTTTGAAAAATTACTGTGCAAATACCGTGCAAGATAAAACGTTGCAATGACCACCATTTTATTCACTAGGGTCTCTGCTAAAAAAATATATAATGTTTGGGGGTTCTGAGTAATTTTCTAGCAAAAAAATTATGTTTTTTACATGTAGGAGCGAAGTGTCAGAATTGGCCCGGTAGGTAATTGGTTAAACCACATTCCTTTAAGCCACACCCACAATTTGCTACGCTCGCCACATTTTTTTTCCGGGTGGCTGGGGCTGTTTTTTTTTATCTTGCACACGGGCCCACTCATTTCATGATACGCCCCTGGTACTAGTAACTTTAACTAGTCAAAAATGCATGTTAACACTACAGCCACATTTATTCACTTTAGTGTCTGTGTTGGCATTTTTTTTCAAGTGTGAAATTAGCCTTCTAAAGTGTTAGCTGGAGTTCAGCTCCAATTTGTTAGTCAGGTCCATCCAAATCTGCTAGTTGCTGTCCAAAGGTGTCTCTGTTGCTCATTTATCCAGAATGCAGACACCCAAAGGTAGGAAGTGTGTTACTGGACAGCCACCATATCTAAGGATTGGTAAAATGCAATATATTACAATTTTTGGTTTGGGTTTAATACCGCTTTAACGTCTGGTGCAAATGCACATCTGGGCCTTCTATTATCCTAGCAAGATCCAGTTTGTCATCTTCTTTCAGAAGGTAGTAGTCACCTTTACATGCTATCCAATTTCTTGGCATTCTCACGCAGAAAAAAACATTTTATAAAAAACAGCAAGCAAGACATATATTTCTAAGAAAGCATTTCCATGTTGGCACTTTTTGTAGCATAAAAAGAAAATGTACTTGCTTTTTTTTTCCAGTTGCGACTAAACAAATACTTCTTCTTAAATAACCAATTATCAGATTATCAAGCATGAGCGAAGATGGTTTCTAAAGTTGACTATAGATTTATTTGCTTTTTTTTTCGTTCAGCCATAGGGCAGAATAGGGAAAAAAATGAACAGATCTTTCTAGCCACACAAGTAAGGTGAATGAAGGAATCCTACCCGCGTGGCATTGCATTTTGACAGAGAGATTCTCTGCTGTCAGAATACACTGATCAGAGGCTGCAGTTGCTGATCGACCAAAGTTTTCCCAACCGCCCCTTTCAACAGACAAATGGAAATGGCCATACATGGAACCAAATTCATCACTGCTGAAGTAGCCAAATTTTGATCCATCTATAGTTAATGAAAATAATATTCAGAAGTGTATGAAAAGGAAAAAAATACATCAACCCGCTCTGATGGAGTTGCTGTCACTCTGTGCCCTGTCACATGGGCGATTACAATGCTGGTGACACAGCAGCAGCTGCAGCAGAATGGTCAAGGGGAGCCTTCCACTTACCCCTATGGAATTACTCCCTTGATGGCCCAGAAATCTGTTGAATCTGCTCTGCTACGGATGCCCCCTTGCTGGCCCGGCTAGTGAATGAGCTATACAAGTAGGCAGCCAGTTTGTGATCCTGTTGCTGGTAAGTTGACTCCAGTGACGGGATCATTCATTTGACATGACCCTAATGCAGTGGTTCTCAACTCCGGTCCTCAGGACCCACCAACAGACCAGATTTTAAGTATTACCTTGGGGAGATGCAGACTAGAATACTGCAATCACTGAGCAGCAAATGATATCACCTGTGATGTATTTCAGTTATCCTGCAAACCTGGCCTGTTGGGGGGTCCCGAGGACTGGAGTTGAGAACCACTGCCCTAATGGATGGTGAGCTCTCCTTCGACTAGGTCTAAACCACATTCTGTGCATCAGATCAGGAGCATTCAGCACAGGGTGAAAATGCCCTCATGCGTAGAGTCTCACTGAGTGTGCACTGTCACTCTATGGCCAGAAGTACATCAACAGACTCTGACAGGATTCAGGCACAAATACAACCAATGTAATCCTGAAGAATAAAAGAATTAACCTAAGCATTTTTAATAGAGGATAAATCAGCAGGTTTTGATTTTTTCATTTGGCTTTACACTGGGTTGCTTAGATTTATAAAGTTAACAGAAATTCTGGTTATCCTTTAGCCAATTTATAAAGCTTTATGCATGCAT
This sequence comes from Glandirana rugosa, assembly GCA_018402905.1. NCBI lineage: Eukaryota > Metazoa > Chordata > Amphibia > Anura > Ranidae > Glandirana > Glandirana rugosa. The sequence goes on along the minus strand of BLSH010059085.1, from coordinate 215,968 downwards.
TCACATTACATATAGAGAAATAAACTTGTTATCAAGAGATGTGATTAAAATGAGGATGAAAACGAAAGCCAGCGAAGGTCAAGATACCAAGGGTCTTGGAGCTCCCCAGCAGGAAAATGAGAAGGCAGCACACTGAGTAACACACTGTTTATTACTGGAAGAATGAAAAATTTAAATATACTTACGGGGTCAATACCAGAAGATGAGGATTTGTGACTTGTGGGATTCATAGAAATTCCTTTTCCTGAGTCGATGTTTGACAAAACTTCATACAGTGTGCCAGTGGACTCTATCATTAGAAAAAAAAAATTGAAACTTGTAAAAAAGAAACAAAAAAAAATACATAGTAAAAAGGGGGACACTCATTCCCTTTACAGTATGTCAAAACAATAAAATTTTGCAGAGATTTTTTGATGGTCTCAGCACATTTTAGTATTTTGGGCAGAGGAAATAGGTATGCAAACAAGAGTTTAAGTTTACATAAGGTCACTTTCACACTGGGGCGTGGGGGCGGTAGTGATAAAGCGCCGCTAGTTTCATTTCAATGGCAGGGGTGGTGGAGGAGCAGTGTATACACAGCTCCCACACCGACCCAAAGCTGATGCTTGCAGGACCTTTTTTTCCGTCCCGCAAGCGCACCGCCCCCCCCCAGTGTGAAAACGCTTGGGCTTTTACACCGGGGTGGATTGGGGGTCGTTTTTCAGGTGCTTTACAGGTGCTATTTTTAGCGCTAAAGTGCCTGAAAAAAGCCCCAGTGCGAAAGTGGCCTAAGGTAGGTTTGGTGTTAGGTTTGGGTTACAAGGAGAGATTAGTGTCAGAGTCCGGGTTATGGCTATAAGGAAGGTTATTGTGAAAGGAGTGGGGCCTAAGGCAGGGCATCACTGTCTGCACTCAGAGCTCGGTAAATACTACTAGACCCAATTTTCAAGCACCAAAAGACAATTTACTACTATATACTGCATATTATAAATACCTTTTTTTGTTATGCATAAATATATATATATATTTTCTTTTTTTTTTGCAACAGTCCTGGAGGTACTCCAATACCATGTTGATGCATGCAGTAGACAGAGCAAGCTCTTCTTCCATATCCTTGTTCTAAAATTCCATGTAATATTTGGTCCCCAGATAGGGGACGTATAAGATATTAAACTGATGAGAACAGATACTACACTTACCCTAGGTTCACACGTATGTGTTTTTTACTGCGTTATGCAGTTTGCAGAAACGTACTACAGTCCATTTAACATGGTTTCCTCTGGATGTAGTTCACATCTGTGCATTTTGAGGTGTTACGCTTTCTGGAAAGATTCATATACTTTTTTCCTCACTGCAGTTTGCATGCAATAGACGTCAATGGAGTTGCAGCAGAAACGCAAGTGTTTTTTTTATGCGTTTTTGCTGCGATTTTGCTGGGATTTGCATTTTTAAATCTACCTAGCGACAAATTTCCCCGGCCCAAAAAAATAAAAACCGCAAATCGCGGCAAAATCAAGGTAAAAAAAAAATTGAAAAAAAATGCAGAAAGTACAGCCGCATAGGTGTTAACCTAGACTTAATCTTAGCCAAAAGGCCAAGAAGCAATAAAAAAAAAAAACCTAACTATAGTATTACTCACATTTTTAAGATTTACAAACACGAGAAGAAGAAAAAACCCAGAAGATTCACATTTCCTCTCGTTACCATATGGAGTTACTTTCTCATCACATAGCGCTTAGCCTGCTGCTGTGGATACTATCTTATTATCTTTATATCACGTTATACGGTATAGCTAAGTTACCATGGGAGAGTTTCTGCAATAAGATGAAGCAAGTTCCTTGGTGCCATGTTGTTTCTATTTTGAGACATATCCTGCCATATAGCCAACGCAAATGAATAACACCAATTAGCTCACAACTATTATGAATAATCATTCACAAGCTGCTCCGATTTAAACTAATTTCCAAATAAATTACACAGTTTAACACATAGTGGCACAAGCATTCACAGTACATTCAAAAGCTACAAAAACATGGAATTCAATGAATTGCAACATATCCAAAAACATTTGTTTCTGTGCAATAGCCATTTAAACAGGCACTGGGTAACCTGAGGTAGTCTGAAGGTCTAGATTGAGGGTCAGCAGTAGATCGTGACCAGGTGACTGGTAGATCGCTGTCTGGACTTGCTGACCCACCATTCCAGAGCAGCAGAATGCAATGCAGAGGGACCACTTGTAAAGTTGGAGCTGTAGTAGAGAGCAAGAGCCGTATAAGCTGATGTCTCCTCTGCAGTGCCGGCTCCTGTCCCATGCGGAGTGAGAAGATCTGCACTCCACCTCTTATCCCGGCTAGCGTTCTCCAGAGTGGTGCCAGCAGCAGGAAAGAAGAGATCTTCAGGTCAGTGTGAAGCAATACAGTGGGCATAATAATATAGGGCACCTTTCACACAGAAGTGCTGCAGTTTACCCACACCATGGGTGCAGTGCACCTGCACCTTTCCTGCGTGTTTGCTGCGCTTAGCCGTAAACTTCTATTATATCTTGCAGGTTTGGTGCACTTTCTGAAAGCACACCAAAACTCCTGAGTGCACGCTTTCAGAAAGTGCACCACACCTGCAGGATATAATAAAAGTCTATGGCAAAGTGCAGCTAACTCAGGAAGGCCACAGATGCATTGTGCTGCACCTGCGGTGCAGGTAAACGGCAGCACGCCAGTGTGAAAGTAGCCTTATTGGAGGGTCAGAGCAGTAAGGGCTCATTTAAATTTGTAGTTTGGGGGTGGTAAAACCCAATAGTTAAGACATTATTTTACCACCACTGCCCCAACCACACCCCTTTTAGCTGCAGTGGCCAGGGGTGTACACATGTCACAGCAAGAGTTGTATGCCCTGTCATGGTTGGTGGGTGTAGCACCTGCTAATCATGTCCCATTCCAGTAAATGAGGCCGCTCTGCAAATGCCCTGCAACCTTGTGTAGCACCAGAAACGAGGGGTTAAAGCAGGCAGCGTTGTGTTGCTTTCTCACCACTTGCTTTAACCCCTTGGACCTCGCAGAAGCATGCAGCTGCGGGGCACTTGCAGAGTGGCCCCATTTATTTGAATGGGTTGCGTTTGGCAGGTGGTAGCACCCACCAAATGCAACAGGGGATTTAATTCCCTGCTGCTGCCTCAGCAGCTAAAGGGGGTTGGGATTGGGGGCAGTAAATCCGTGAGTCAACCACAGGGTTTCACCACCCCCAGCTTTATGTGTGAATGAGCCCTAAAGAGTGCCGCTACCGAATGCCACTAAAGGCTCATTTACAAGTGCAGCAGGCGCTGCTCGTCCTCTGAAAAGCGATCCGAGTGTGTTTGACAGGTGGTGAGGAGGCAATATGTTGCCTCCTCCCCACCTGAGCTAAACCCATGATTACCTTGAAATGCACGCAATTGCGACACAATAGTAAGGTAGTTCGAGGTTTAAATCAGGTGTGAGGAGGCAACACTGGGAGACTCTGTGCCCAGTGATCTTTGACTTCTTCCGTGTTGTTCGGGTAGATCTATACCTCTTTAAGGTTGCCTAACACTGGTCTAGATGGTGGAGTATACCTAGATTAGAGCAAGTTTGTCTATTAAGCTAGCAAAATAAAGTGTAGTTCAGACTACAGGTTTAATCACTGGTACTCTAGTCTTTGGAGCAGGAAAGCGATGGGCGGTCGGTGTTTCAGAAAGAGGCAGCCATGTGAGAAGTAATAATGCACTGACACACTCTGACAACATTTTGTAGGTTCCAATACAACCCTATTTCCAAAAAACTGCCAGCTGTGTAAAATCTTCATAAAAAACAGAATTCAATGATTTTCAAATCTCATAAATCCACATTTTATTCACAATAGAAAATAGAAAACATATCAAATGCTTAAACTGAGAAAAGTAACCACTTTAGGAGAAAAATAAGATCATTTTAAAATTTATGGCAGCAACCCGTCTCAAAAAAGTTGGGACAGGGCAACAAAAAGCTGGAAAAGTACAACCCCAATTCCAAACAAAATTTGGGACAGGGCCATTTTTACCATGGTGAGGAATTTCCTCTTCTTTTAGCAATACTCTGTAAACATATGGGAATTACTAAGACCAGTTGCTGGAATTTTGGGGGAGGAATGTTGTCCCATTCTTGCCTGGGTATATACTCTTAAACCTTAAAATACCTTCCAGATGAGCAAGCTGCCCTCTCCTCTTTATTCTGGAGGATGCGCCATCTATGGTTGCCAAAAAGAATGTCAAGTTTCGTTTTGTCTGACCACAGAACAGTTTTCCACTTTGCAACAGACCGTTTTAAATGAGCTTTGGTCCAGAAAAAGACAGCAGCGTTTCTGGGTCATGTTCAGATATGGCTTGTTCTTTACATGATAGAGCTTCAACTTGCATTTTTAGATGGCACGGCAAACTGTGTTCACAGGCAGTGATTTTTGGAAGTATTCCTGAGTCCACAGAGTGATGTCGATCACAGAATCATGCCTGTTTTTAATGCGGTGCCATCTGAGGGCCTAAAAAGATCACAGGCATCCAATATTGCATTTCAGCCTCATCCCTTGCAAATAGAGATTTCTTCAGATTCTTGGAATCTTTTGAAATTATGTACTGCAGCTGATGATTTGCAATTTCATATTGAGGAACATTATTCTGAAAGTGTACAACTCCGATTCTCTAAGAAGCCCTTTTTATACCCGATCATGTTACTAACCTGTTGCCAATTAACCTTATTCGTTGCAAAATGTTCTTCTAGCTCTTCCTTGATAGTACCGCTTACTTTGTTGGCTTTTTGTTGCCCTGACCCTACATTTTTTGTGACGTGTTGCTGCCATCAATTTCAAAATGACCTTGTTTATTTAAGATGCTACATTTTCTCAGTTTAAACATTTGATATGTTTTCTGTGTTCTATGGTGAATAAAATATGGGTTTATGAGATTTGAAAATCATTGTATTCTGTTTATAGATTTTCACAGCGTCCCAACTGTTTTGTAATTGGGTTCATGTTAAGCTTTGTAACATACAGGTATCTTTAAAAATCCAAACAATGCAAGCAAAGGTCATCGACACTGCTGCAAAGCTGATGACAGACACTAGATAGTAGTGTGCTAAACAACTGATTGTCCAGTTAACATGTCTGCTAGTTTTCTCCAAGTACCCATGTTTATGGAAGAGAGAAGGGAAGATACAAGTTAACGGCCTTTCCTAAGAGCCCTTTCACACTGGGGCGGGCAGGGCAGTAGCGGTAAAGTACCGCTAGTTTTAGCAGCGCTTTTTCATTGTTATAGTGGCGCTTGTGCGCTATTCGGGAGGTAGTGGGGGTGCTTTTAACCCCGCGTGGTGCTTCCAAAGCATTGTTCAGCCGCTTCGGAAGCGCTGGCCATTCATTTCAATGGCTGGGGCAGTAGAGGAGGGGTGTATACACCGCTCCCCCACCGCCCCAAAGATGCTGCTTGAAGGACTTTTTTCCTGTCCTGCAAGGGCACTGCCCCAGTGTTTAAGCACTCGGGTTTTCACACTGGGTGGATTGAGGGGAGTTTTTCAGGAACTTTAAAGGCTCTACTTTTAGCGCTAAAGTGCCTGAAAAATGCCCCAGCGTGAAAGGGGTCTTAGTGGAAACAAAAGCAATTGGTTAAAGAAAAAAATTATATATATATATATAAATATATATATATATATATATATATATATATATATATATATATATATATATATATATATATATATATCTCATTGACAAGTTGCTGACCGGGCCATAGCAGAATGATGGCTACAGCATGGTTGGATAACTCTGGGGGCCGTCATAGGATGTCCTCCCAGAATGGCGCTCCCGGGACCGGGAATCTCGCAGACCCGGCGTGTCACAGATCAGGGTAGAGGGCCAATGACAGCAGCACTTTACCATATGATCACTCTGTCCAATGACGGCGTGATCACTTGTAAACAAATCAGAGCATGTCTGGTTCGGGTCGTTCCCTCTCCTCACACCGATCGGTGCAGCATGTGAGGAGAGGAGGGAGCGGGTGCAGCAGTGCCGTGGGCTAGATCTGAAGTGCCCACAGCACTGATCTGTGCCCATCCCTGGCTCATCCATCCACGCTCATCCATGCTAGGTCCCTGGCTCATCCATCCCTGACTCATCCATGCTCCAACCCTGGCTTATCCGTTCACATCCATGCTCCATCCCTGGCTCATTGATCCCTGACTCATCCATGCTCCAACCCTGGCTTATCCGTTCACATCCATGCTCCATCCATGGCTCATCCATGTTCCATCCCTGGCTCATTCGTCCACATCCATGCTCCATCCCTAGCTCATCCATCCACGCTCTGGCTCATCCATCCCATCCATGCTCCATCCCTGGCTCATTCGTCCACATTCATGCTCCATCCCTGGCTCATTCGTCCACATTCATGCTCCATCCCTGGCTCATTCGTCCACATTCATGCTCCATCCCTGGCTCATTCGTCCACATTCATGCTCCATCCCCGGCTCATCCATCCATATCCATGCTCCATCCCTGGCTCATCCGTCCACATCCATGCTCCATCCCTGGCGCATCTGTCCACATACTTGGTCCATCCCTGGCTCACTCATCCACCATCCCTGGCTCATCAATGCTCCATCCCTAGCTCATCCGTGCTCCATCCCTGGCTCATCCATCCACGTTCACCCAATCCTGTCTCATCCATGCTCCATCCCTGGCTCATCCATCCACATCCATGGTCAATCCATGACTCATCCATGCTCCATCCCTGGCTCATTCGTCCACATCCATGCTCCATGCCTGGTTCATCCATCCATGCTCCGGCTCATCCGTCCACATCCATGCTCCATCCCTGGCTCATACGCCCACATCCATGCTCCATCCATAGCTTATCCATCCACATCCATACTCTATCCCTGGCTCATCTGTCCACATCCATGCATGCTTCATCCCTGGCTCATCCGTCCACATCCATGCTCCATCCCTGGCTCATTCATGCTCCATCCCTGGCTCATACATCCACGCTCCAACCCCGGCTCATCCGTCCACATCCGTGCTCCATCCATAGCTCATCCGACTACATCCATGTTCCATCCCTGGTTCATCGGTCCACATCCATGCTCCATCCCTGGCTCATACATCCATGCTTATCCATGCTCCATCCCTGGCTCATCCGTCCACATCCATGCTCCATCCCTGGCTCATCCGTCCACATCCATGCTCCATCCCTGGCTCATTTGTCTACATCCATGCTCCATCCCTGGCTCATTTGTCCACATCCATGCTCCATCCCTGGCTCATTCGCCCACATCCATGCTCCATCCCTGGTTCATCCATCCACACTCTGGCTCATACATCCACATCCATGCTCCATCCCTGGCTCATCCGTCCACATCCATGCTCCATCCCTGGCTCATACATCCACATCCATGCTCCATCCCTGGCTCATCCGTCCACATCCATGCTCCATCCCTGGCTTATTCTTCCACATTCATGCTCCATCCCTGGCTCATCCGTCCACATCCATGCTCTATCCCTGGCTTATTCTTCCACATTCATGCTACATCACTGGCTCATCCATTCACATCCATACTCCACCCCTGACTCATCCATCCACATCCATGCTCCATCCCTGGCTCATCCGTCCACATCCATGCTCCATCCCTGGCTCATCCGTCCACATCCATGCTCCATCCCTGGCTCATCCGTCCACATTCATGTTCCACCATCCCTGGCTCATCCGTCCACATTCATGCTCATCCATGCTCCATCCCTGGCTCATCCATCCTCATTCATTCCCATCCATTGCTCATCCGTGCCACATCAGTGATCATCCGTGTCACATCCGTGCCACATCAGTGATCATCCATGCCACTACAGTGCCCATCAGTGCCTCACAAAATTGTAATAGGTAGTCAAATTAAATTTAAAAATGTATGTTGGCGACAGTGCTCCCTGCATGTTGGGCCTCTGTATGTGGCCAGGCTGTGGAAAAGTATGACATGTGGTATCGCCATATTAAGGACAAGTAGCAGAATATATTTTGGGGCATCATTTTCACCATGTACATGCTATGTGTTAGAAATATCTTATTAATGGATAACTTTGTGTAAATAAATGTGTTTTCATTTTCTTTCCACATTTTCCAAAAACCTGTGGAAAAAAATGACATGTTCAAAAGACTCTTTAGGCCTCATACATTATACGCCAGGGTCTTTGCTTTCCAAAATGGGGTCATTATTGGGTGTTTCCATTGACCTGGTGCTCCAGGACCTTCAAAAGTGTAAGAGGTAGTCTAGAAATGATGTGTGTAATTTATATCCCTAGAACGCCTGACGGTGCTCATGGCATGTTTGGCCTCTGTATGTGGCCAGGCTGTGTAAAAGTCTATCAAATGTGGTATTGCCATACTCAGGAGGAGTAGTATAATGTGTTTTGGGGTGTAGTTGCAAGAACGCATATGCTTTGTGTGAGAAATAACCTGCTATGACAATTTTGTGAAAAAAAATCTTAATTTTGCAAAGAATTGTGGGAAAAAAATTACAACTTCAAAAAACGCATCATGCCTCTTGCTAAATACCTCAGACTGTCTACATTCTGGCATCATTTGGGGGGTATTTGTACTGTCCTGGCTTATTAGGGTCTCAAGAAATGAGGTAGGCCGTCAGTACATCAGGTGTGATCAGGTTTGGCACCATAGCTTGTAGACTCGAACTTTCACAAAGACCAAATAATATGCACTTATGTGGGTTATTTTTACCAAAGACATATAGCAGTATAAATTTTGGCCAAAATGTATGAAGAAAAATTACTAATTTGCAAAATTTTATAACAGAAACAAAGAAAAATGCATTTTTTTTACAAAATTTTCTCAGTTTTTTCATTTATAGCGCAAAAAATTGAAAAACTCAGTGGTGATTAATACCACCAAAAGAAAGCTCTATTTGCGTGAAAAAAAAAAAAGGACAAACATTTCTTATGGGTACAGCATTGCATGACTGAGTAATTGTCATTCACAAACTGACAATTGAGAGCACTGAAAGCTGAAAATTGGTCTGATTAGGAAGGGGGTTTAAGTGCCCAGTAGGCAAGTGGTTAAGAGAGATCTACTGCTACTAACAAGACTATGGTTTCCAAACCTGACTAACATTAGCAGGATCAAGAAACTACTGTCTCCATCGACGAGTAACTTAACAGCCAAGTTTTATCAAAATAATTGACAAGTCAACATCTTTTATTCTGATTTTGTACACACTGCAAAAAAAAAATCTATAGAAGGCTTCCTACTGCCAAAAGAGGCTTCATAAAAGGAAAACATTGCAGTACAAATATTCATATCATGCCTGCCGAGTCAATCAATGGCTGAAATAAAGCAATTAAGCCATGTACAATATACTGCAATCTCTGCGTGTTACACAAATCATCATTCTTCCAGAAAATTAAAATACAATGGGTAAATGATTTCACAACACCTAGTGTAGTTTATTCTCTTAAAGGAGGTCTATATTCAAATACCAGGCCAGCAAATAATTGCTAAAAGAAGCTAAAGAGTACTTGCCTTCCCTGAAGGCCACCTCAAGCTAGTAAAATAGGTCATTCTCTAACGAAGGTGAAGATCGGTGTTCAAACAGAAATAAACTCACACTAACACTTTGATCTGGTTCAGGGCCATGGTTCAGCCCCGATTGCTGGTTCATTTGTGTAGTGTGAGTGCTCTGAGTCCCGGGTGTGGTTCACTTGTGGTCCAGTCTACTTTAGTGCGAGTGCAAACCCTGTCGGAGCAAAGTTCTCTCCAGAGGGGATGTGTACTGAAATAGGGATCACTAGTTTGGTTAACAGGGGAGTGTACCCGGGAATCCTTGCAGTTCAGTGTCAGTGCAGACCAGTGGGGGAAGCACAGTTCAGTTCAACTGGCCCTAGTGTGAATGCACCTTAAAATGGCAGATTGTGGGAATGGCCATATGACCAGCTGCAGGAGTGAGCCCATAGCCCCCTGTCTGACATGTTTTTTTTTTCATAGCTTCTCTTCCCATTCATGGGTTTAGAAAGGGAAGAGGTTCAGCATAGCTATGAACTGTTTCTTAAATATAGGTGTGCTATAACTACTTGCCCTCCGGAAGGATTTACCCCCTTCATGACCACTGCGCGGTCATGCAACACTGTACGCAATTGAAATTTATATAATTTTTATCACACAAATAGAGCTCTCTTGTGGTGGTATTTGAGCACGACTAGCTTTATTTTTTATCATATAAGCAAAAAAAGACCAAAAATTGTGAAAACAAAAACAAACCAAAAAAAATAAAAACAAAATTCTTTATTTTCTGCTATAAAACATATCCAATAAAAAAATTAAAAAATCTAATTTCTTCATAAAGAAAGGCCAAAATGTATTCTACATGTCTTTGGTGAAAAAAATCCCAATAAGTGTATATGATTTGGTTTTCTTAAAAGTTATAGGGGTTTATTTACTAAAGGCAAATCCACTTTGCACTAAAAATGCACTGCAAGTGCACTTGGAAGTGCAGTCACTGTAGACCTGAGGGGGACATGCAAGGAAAATAAAAAAACAACATTTTTGATTGCACATGATTGGATGATAGAAATCAGCACAGCTTCCTCTCATTTCATATCTTCCCCTCTGATCTACATGACTGCACTTCCAAGTGCACTTGCAGTGCATTTGTAGTGCACAGTGGATTTGTCTTTAGTAAATCAACCCCACAGTGTCTACGAATTATGGTATTTGTATAGGATTTTTTTTTATACTAGTAACGGTGGTAATCAGCAACTTATACTATGACTGTGATAGTGTGGCAGGAAATCTGACACTAGCTCATACTGGCTGGGGGGTACACTGACATCAATAGTGACACTAATACAGTGATCCATGCTAATACTATACACTGTCACTGTACTAATGACACTGGCTGGGAAGGGGTTAACATCTAGGACAGATCAAGGGATTAACTGTGTGCCTAACAATGTGTAATAAGTGCTGCTTTTACTAAGCGATCTTGTTGGTTTTCTCCCCTGCTTTGCAGAGAAAAAAAAAAAAAAAAAAAACACAGCAAGATCACCTCTCAGTGATCAGAGCTCTGTGTTGTTTACAAACACAGAGCTCTCTTCCATGAATGACAGAGCCGAACAGTGGCTACCAGCAATCAATCATTGGCCAGAACCCATTGATCGGCTTGTGCTGTAACAAATCACAGCACAGCCGGGGTGGCAGATGGGATGATCACGTACCAGAAACTAAGAAACCCATATGACAAGCAACAGGAGGCTGCAATTGGTCGCCTCTTTCTGGAAATTCTAGCTGCCTGGTTTTCATATCCCCCTATAACCTTAGTACCTTATTGATACAGAGCAAGTACCTTGTTTTTGAAGTCAGTGAAGTTAAGAGTTCTGAATCTACATATTTTTTCCAGTTCGGTGACTATAAAAAGTACTCAAGCTGTTAGTTCAGCCACTTGATTAGCATTTTAAGAAGTTCTGTGTCAAGTGACCTCTCATCCACTGCAATTTTGGGATATTTTTAATTGAACACAGCTTGTAGTGTAGGAAACCCGCGTTCCCACAGCAACAAAACTTCTGTTGGTTAAAATATCACTTCTGCTCCAATCTTCATAAAACATCCCAACTCTTACTCCAGTTGTCGTAAATCATCTCTATGACATACGAAGTGATGTTGGATGACCCAAAGCACCAAACAAATAGTAGAAGAACAATGCTGCCAGGAACAATGCTATTTTCAGAGTTTTTATTTTTCTTTATGTACATCGGCAGCATAACAATGCTTCTTAACATAAAACCAATATAATAATTTCATTACCTTGTACAGAAAACTTCCTGGACACAAACTGACTTGACAGGGAATGAAAGGCTTTCATTGCATGCATGTATGCAGTAAGGATTTTTCAATTACACACAGCATAATACTGAAGCTCCACATTCACCAACTGCCAATCCAAAACCTTGCATAACAAAGACCACATATTGAACAAACGTATATAGTTTACTGTCAAGTGTTTTCAAAATGCCACCAATATGCTGAGCACAGAGAACACTACAAATACAAGGTACAACACGGCGCATTGTTTTTTCCTATTTCACATCATTCGTTCCCAAGCGTATTTTTTTAACAGATAATGGCATAAAAATCACTTGTGTTGGCAAATTATTGCAATTCATGACCATCATCAGCCACAGAAAAACTGAAAGCACAGCACACCCTGCTGTGACAAGAGGAGGTAATGAAACCATGCAATGAAGAAAAATGAAATCACTTCTATTGTGTTGCAAAGTTGTATGGCAAGGGCAGAAGGACAGCAGACAGAAAACTGCAGCAAGTGAGGAAAGCTAAAACCCCTTATAATGCAGATCAATGGCACAAGCAGTCAAAAAGAAATAAATATATGATTAGATTACACCATATCAATAACAGGTGCTTTTAGGCCAGTAATGACATATAAAAACATCGGAAGGTGGAGTATAAGTTGCTGGAATGCATATCCTAAAGGCCCCTATTAAAAAGGGCTACTCCATCTAAGGGTGCATTACTGAAAATGACTTATTTCCTGGGAAATTAACTCTTCAGTGTACCTAAACATCACGTCTATTCAGCTGCGATTGTCATTATTGGGGTTCTAGCTCTTTCAGGTGGATTATGAACATTACATTGAAAATAATGCAGCAAGCTGAGTGATATACTGTATCTGCTGAAGCAAAAGAACTGAGATATGCAACTGAAATATCATGGAAGATGGGGACTGACCAAGGATCTCTGGGGGGGGGGCATTCAAGCTGCTGAAAGGTACAGTAAAACAAAGTATGTTAGAGATGAACCAAGCCCAAGACATTTTCATCAATTAGTTTAGAGGTGATCAGGTTTGGTATTGGAATTGGTAAATGCATTGTGTACGCACATTAGTCAACGCCTTTTAAAAAATAATAAATGCACATTTTTTTCTCCAAAGGTGAACTTGGCCTTAAAAGAGGTTAAAGTGGTTATAAAGTAAGTCCCATGTATTAATTCGTTTGATTCTCTGTTTTAGGTCCCTATTAAAGCGGAGTTCCACCCAACAGTGGAACTTCCCCTTTAAGGGAAGGTGACCCCCGACATGCCCCAATTGGCATGTCATTTTTTTTTTTGGGGGGGGGGGGGGAACAGAGGATCCTGTTTTCACAGGGTCCACTTCCTCTCCCAGAGCCAGGGCTCCGGAAGGAGGTTCACCTTCCCCACCCCCCTCTCGGTGATCTTCTGGGACACGTCACTGGTACCCTTTTGGTAGCTGCTAACTTTTAACCGGGTAGAACTCCGCTTTAAGTACAGTGTGTGTGTTTTCCTAAAATTATAATACTAAATACCTTCTTTGCAGAGCCCTGCTGTGCTGTCATGTGACTTCCCTCTGCTTTCCTTCCCGATCTAAGACAGCATAGTGGGAGGGGCTGAGATTCCCCTATAATGAATGCAGGCTGGCAGAGGGAGGTCAAGTGTCTGCAAAGTAGGGCTCTGAAAATAAGGAATTTAGCATTATAATTTTAGGAAAACACACACACACACACTGTATTGAACAGGGACCTGAAACAGAGAGAATGAAATTGCAGGGCAACTGCAGGGAAAAGAATTCACAGGTAGGACAGGAGAGGAGAGGATCGGCTCTCACACAGACTATGGAACTGACAGGGAAAGAGGGAGGGGGGAGATGCAGAGACGCTGAGGAGATAGCTGGATGATGGAGGCACGTAAACGGACCACGCTATCAGAGATCAGCAGCTATGATAAACGTGGTCAGTTTACAGAAGGGAGGATAGGATCAGCCAGGTATTGTACAGCATAGAAAGGAACAAATGACACGGCAAAAACACTATGCTATATTTTCTGCCTTAAAAGGAAGGGGTATTTATTTTTTTAGGGTTACAACCACGTTAAACATAAATTGTTTTGGAGTAAATCACTAAGTGAAAAGCATGGTAATGTACAGCAACTTGGGAGAATACAGTTTACTGAATTCAAACACAGAGTACCACTAGAACAGACTAGATTATGACTAGTTTCTAAAGGTATTGCACTAAGCACTTTGCTTCTTGGATGATTTTAGTGAGCAAGTCTGAGAAAGAGTCTATTTGCCCCTACTTATAAGTGGTCAAAGCCATTTCATATATGTGAAACATCAAATCTACTAGGAACTTCAATGCCTGTCACTTCCAAGATATTGGTATGTATGAACCATTTTTTCCATATCCTGTATACCGAAAGTAATAGCACATGAATGTAGAGTAAAAGGGCTTCTGTTCAATAGGCTGTAAAGAATTGTTATATTCTCATTTTTTATGGTAGATTAAACACATTCTCTAACTTAAGACTCCTTTCAAGCAAGCTATGGTTAATAGTAAAAAAAAACAGTAGCAACACAGCATATTGTCCATGTTTAAGACTGTGTCATCATGTCGTTAATGGCAGAGTAATACTTGCATCTTCAAAAACTGTCCCCTATGGTTTCTACAGTAAACGCTCCATATTAGTATTTTTCTATTCAATACAAAGAATGAAAAAGAGTCATCATTAACTCTGAGAGCTTATTTCATGGCTGGATTCTGTGCTACCGTGATACATAATGAATAATCAAGTACTATACAGCAATGAAGAACCTTTGGTTAGTTTCTATACTCTGTTGGTAAATGTTTGGTTTTTGTTATGGACAAATAGGAATTGGACATTCATGTTGCTGGACCCCAATGCTTGCTTAAAAAAATGACATCAACTAATTTCTTTGACAATTCTATATTATTCACATATTTTATTAAGATGTCCATGGATAATATTGCAGAATATTCTTTAAGTCCTAATCAAGCCATGTATAGACTAAATACTTATTTGTACAATTCACACATTCCATTTGGATTTCAACGACTGAGCTAGAAAATCCAGACATAGAATGATAGCGTATTCTGATACATATAGTATCTGCTTAGTCACACTGACAAAACCTCCAAATGTATACACCACAGTATGAATTTTTACTCTGATGTCAGACTGGCGATCCTGACACTGGCAACAACTCACCAGCATCAGGATCACAAAGGGACCACAGACTCTATGGAATCTTATCCTTGCCTATCCAGCCTCACTAATGAGGGAGATTCCACAGCATTTGGGGTCAGCATAGGAGTTATTCCACAAAGGTAAGTGGAAGGCTTTCCTGTGTGACACTGCCATTGCGTCATCCCTCAATGAAGAAAAAAAAAAAAACATCCAAGGGGCACTAGGACTTTGATTTGAATTCATGCAAAGTAGTGAAAGGGCAAAAACATTTGGAGAGAGCACACTGGATTAGATTAGGCTGCTCACGACAAACAGTGCTACCCACCTGCAGGTACCTATCGGGTTACCAGAAAATTAAGCATGCATCGCTGAAAGGAGCCCCAGACCAAAGGATAAAGGTCAAAGTACATTTTTTGGCTTACACTAAAAAACAACCCATCTCAATTGTTCACGCAGATACTGAAATCAATCATTTACCTTTGGGATTATTAAAATCTTCTGAATACTGCTGGCCAGTAACTCTCCTAATTAGCAAATGCCTTCCCTGGTAAAGTGAGAGTCTTTTTTTCTAACCCCCAAAACATGTTGGATTTTTTTTTTAGTGTAAACTAATGTATGTATTTAGACTCACCCTTTGGTCCAGGAATCCTTCCATTGCTGTGTCATCCTTCCACAGCCTTCAGTATATACATGTTTTGTAATTTCCTCAATCCCCACATGTATAAACCACAAAAAGAATCATAAGATATCTCACCTGCTTTGTCACACTGCCAATCATGAAATGTATCCACCAAAACTGATCAATGTTTATGTCATATAAAGTGTATGTCCACCCAAATCTCTATTTTTTTTTTTTTTTCACTGTTATCTGGGAGGGTTCCATTACATCGATCTCCCGTAACGTACTCACCCAGTAACCATGATTTTACTAAACAGGAAGTGAAAACCTGCAACAGGAACCCAAACAGAAAGGGACCTAGGACAGAGTATGTATCCTAATACAAAGTTAAAATGCACTGTCACTGTTCAAAATAGCTTGGATAATTTGACATTCCAGCTAGCACAAGGATAGTAATACAAGAAGAGTACTGTACTGCCAAAAGAAGAAAAAAGTGAAACAATGAGAAAAGAACCGCTAAAAAGAAACATTTCCAGAATGAACAATAACATAAGGTAACATTTGAAGCCTTTAAAATCAAGCAATAGGTTAACTAGAATGGACCTTTTCTTTAATTGAATTGTGCTTTGAAAGCCCAGCTGACATGCCCTCGGCAGGGTGAAATAGATTTTCTTTCTCGCTGAAGCTCTTAAAGCTGAACTCCAAGCAACACACTAAATAAACCAATTAACTACAAGTGCAATTGTGCATGGTTTTACTTAAGCCGATCATACATGGATTGAAATTCAGTCGGATCAGCAGGGACCAGCCAAATTTCCATTCATTTATGGGCAGAGTGGTTGTACAGAAGTCGATCTACCGATTGACTTCTGTACAGCTGTCCTGTCAGATTTTTCCAAGAGCCAGGACATTGCGGGAAGATTTAAACAGGGCTTCCCACATTTTATGCCAGTCTCCTGGCTGTGGAGCAGAGCCAAGGTCATTTTCCTGTTTGTCACAGTACAGGGGGGGTTTGTGTTCTGGTATTATTCAGTATAGAGGAATACAACAGAGAGATCAGACCCTGGGTAGTAGGGATGGTTCGACATCTAGTTTCGAAAGCGGAGGACATTAATGGGTGTTCATGGTATTTGTCTCAGGAACCATGAATCAGACTGAGACAGAAGTGCAGTAAAAATCACACTTTTTAATAAATTGGTAAAATAGTACAAACAGAGCAAATGTAGTCAAAACATAAGCAGGGTTCGGTAACCAGAGCGGGTAGTTGGAACAAGCCAGTGAAACAGGAATTCAGAGATCAGCGTAGTAGAGGCAGCAAACAGGATTAGGAACCAAAAGGGAAGTCAACAGGCTAGCTGGCGAGCAGGAAATGAAGACCAGGTGAATCACTGTGGAATGAAGAGTACTGGCACTTAAACAACAGCTGAGCACTAGAGCTCTGAGAAGGGAGGGCTGAGCCCAGCCTTGACAATTTGGTTAGATATTCTAAAAAGTGGCGAATTTCCATACATCATAAACGTTCAGATTCGGGGATCTCGTGAAATGTCCTGTAAATTTTGGTACAAACAAATTCCCCTGGCCGTGAGCAAAGAAAGAACCGTAGTGAAACCTTTGCACTTCCACCATTGAAAACTTTGGGAATTTTCCAACCCCCTTGGGAACAAAGGAAAGTTAAGTAGTGGAGGATTATGAGGCATGCAGAGTAATTAATGGAATCCCAGACCAACAGGGTATGGGTCAGAATCGGGTTTAGGATGATGCTCAGGGGGAATCCATGGTATGGAAGAAAGAGAAATAAGGTCAATATCCAGGACATCTATATGGGTCCACAGGGGAGCCAAACTACCTGCATAAAATTGGGGGATAGGAGCAACCTGCTTCATCATAATGGGAAATATTGGACAAGCTGAACGCCCAAGTACGTCAGTGAAGGTGTCCACTGGAATGGAAATTGTGCTCGCAAAGGGTTGTAGAGGGAATCGGGGGGAGAAACATTCAAGGCCTGTGATTTGGATGGGTTGATATGAAGACCCGATATGGTCACAAAGTTGCCCATGAAAGAAAAGAGATTTGGCTGATCAGTGTATTCTGATGGTGGGGAAGTCTCTGCACTGTCAGAATAAAATCGCTCCGAAGGGAGAATTCACCCACATCAAATGTGGAACGCTGGTTGAATAGAAAAAAAAAAGGACTCCTCCACCTGCTACCTTACCTAAGGATCTGTAATTCTAGATAGCACAGCATCTTATGCAAACACACTTTTCTCAAATACATAAAAATAACGGATACTTGAACAAGGAAGGATTACCACAATGCAGAAATTAATCCTGTGCTCCATCACGGTTAGTTCTGTTTTGCAGAGGATTACAAGTGGCCATAATAAAATTTTATTTATATACCTATAACAGATGTCTTTAAAACTTAAATATTTTTTAATGAATATACAACCAGACTTAAATTAAGTTTTTATAGCCAACTAAAGATCAGCTTTACATTTTTTTTTAAGTGGCTTTGAACGTAGCATGGCTGTTGGTGCCAGACGGGCTGGTTTGAGTATTTCAAAAACTGCTGATCTACTGGGATTTTCACACACAATTATCTCTAGTGGCTACAGAGAATGGTCTAAAAAAGAGAAAATATCCATCATTATTCCATTACAAACTCTGTAAATTTCCCCTTTTCCCCTATACTCTCCAACATGCTTATACTTTTCTTCTTTGCAGTAACACCCTCTCTCCTCAAACTCTCATTTCTAAACCCCCCCCCCCCTTTGCCACCCTACAGCCTATACATATCCCCCCTCACTTTTGCCCTCTCAATACTGCTGCACTTATCACCTCCTACTCTTTCTGAGCCCACACAATGCCACCACCTCCACTTCACTGCAGCGCCAGCCCTCGAAGAGGTCCCACTCCCATTTCTGCCCTCACCATCCTACTACTCCTTATGTCTGGGGATATTGCCCTAAACCCTGGCCCTCCTCCAGCCAACTCTTACCCCTAGAACTGGCAGTCTAGCTTCTCTGACAATAGCCGTAACTCCCACTGTCTTATCTCAATTCCCCTGATTCCAAGAGTCAGCCCTCCCTTATGTGTGCCCTCTGGAATACCCGCTCTGTCTCCAACAAACTTGCCTCCGTCAATGACCTTTTCCTTTCCAACTTCCTCAATTTCCTTGCTATTACCGAAACCTGGCTCCAGGAATCTGATACTGCCTCTCCAGCTGCCCTCTGCCATGGTGGCCTCCTCTGGACTCGCTCACCCAGATCCAGCGGACGAAAAGGAGGCAGAGTTGGACTTCTCCTCTCCCCAAAAAGCACTGTCCAGGTTCTTCCTACACCTCCCTCTCTTTCCCTCTGTTCTTTTGAAGTGCACCGCATTAGTCTATTTTCTACAGTTTGTTTGAGGGTTGCAGTCATTTACCGACCCCCCGGCCCCGTGTCACACTTTCTTGATTACTTCTCTGCATGGCTACCCTACTTTCTCTCATCTGAAGTACCTGCCATCATCCTTGGAGACTTTAACATTCCAATCAATGCTAACACCTCAGCCACTTCCCAACTACTCAATTTAACCTCCTCCATCAACCTAACAGAATGGACACAAACCACCACTCACTCCAATGGCAACACTCTTGACCTTGTATTCTCCCACCTCTGCACACCCTGCAACTTCTCCAACACCCCTTTCCTCTCTCCTATCACAACCTCATCAGTTTCACACTCTCCCTATCTCCTACCTCCCATGCTGCCAACCTGCAAACAGTTATCCGCAGGAACCTTTGCCAACTCACTCCTTCCCTTATTCATTCTGCTACTGATTGCCTTTATGATGAAATCACACCCCTGTCCTGCCCAGGCCTGGCCACTTCTGTTTACAACAACATATTGTCATCCTCCCTGGACACACTTGCCCCCATCTCTACACGCAAAACCAGGCCTTGTCTGCTACAACCCTGGCAAACAGATGACACCAGAAGTCTCAAGAAAAGCAGCCGTGCTCTTGAGCGAGTATGGCGTAAAACTAAATCCCTACAACACTTCACCCTCTATAAATCTGCCCTCCTCAAATACAACTCCTGCCTCCACTCAAACAAATCTACTACACCACTCTCATCAAATCCCTCTCATCCAAGCCTCGTCAACTCTTCTCTACCCTTAATTCCTTACTCCACCCCCACCAACTTGCTCACTTCCCAGGAGATTCCCAATCACTTCAAAAATGGGATTTTTTTTATATATACTTACCTGTAAAATCCATTTCTTTCAATGGACATCACGGGACACAGAGCAGGCTTTATATTCTATACATACTGGGTTATAAGCCACCTATAGGTGAATGGACACTGGTAATCAAATAAAAAAACAAACAGGAGTACTCCCACACTGGGAGCATTTCAGTTTTGTAGCAAGCAATGAACTCCACAAGACAGAGAGGGGAGGGACCTCTGTGTCCCGTGATGTCCTTTGAAAGAAATGGATTTTACAGGTAAGTATGTATAAAAAAAATCTAATTTTCTTTCTCGGACATCACGGGACACAGAGAGAGCAGGCTATATATTCTATACATACTGGGATGTCCCAGAGCAAAGCCTGAGGGGAGGGAGACACAATTCCAATTAAACCGCAGCCATAATATGCTGTGGCCAAAAAGCGGAATCCTCCGCTGTTCTAACATCCACCTGATAGAATCTTGTGAATGTATGTACTGAGGACCATGTAGCGGCCTCATAATCTGTGCCACCGATGTCTGGTGGCAGAAGCCCAGGAGGTCCCTATCTCCTGGTAGAAAGAGTGCTCACCCTGAATGAGGGAGCTCTCCCCCTTTAACCATAAATTTAAGTAATCAGCTGGCTAATCCACAGTGAAAACAGCTGCCTTGGATGCCGCCCGACCCTTCCTAGGGCCTTCAGGCAACAAAGAAAGCATCAGTCCTACTGATGTCTGCAGATCTCTTCAGGTAGTTCTTAAAAGCACGCACCACATGCAGAGAGTGCAATGGTCTCTCCTCCGGTGAGGAATGCTGAGAATAAAAAGAAGGTAACATAATATATTCATTGAGATAAAAGGCCGACACTACCTTCGGTAGGAATGATGGAAGAGTCCGCAACACCACCTTATCCTGGTGTAATCTCAAGTCTGGCTCTTTACAAGAAAGAGCTGCCAACTCTGAAACCCCTCTGGCTGGGGTGATGGCAAAGAGAAAGACTAGTTTCCTAGTCAAAAAGACCAAGGGAATCTCCCTAATAGGTTCAAAAGGCTACATCTGCAGCATTGACAAAACTAAATTCAAATCCCCTGGAAAGGGAGGCAATCTAACTGGAGATAACAGCTGAGTTACCCCTTGTAGACAAGTCCTGACCAAGGAGTGAGAAGCAAAAGTCTCTGAAAATATATGGACAAGGCAGAAACTTGTCCTTTGGAAAAAAAAGATTCAATCCCATGGACAGGGAGGAAATCTAACAGGTGGTAACAGATGAGTTACCCCTTGAAGAAAGGTCCTGATCAAGGAGCGAGAAGTCAAAGGCTTATGAAAACATATGGACAAGGCAGAAACCTGTCCTTTGATTGTAGTCAAAACCAGCTTCAAGTCTACTCCTGCTTGAAGAAAGGCTAGCATTTTACCAATCACATGCTTGTGGTGATGCCATTTCCTGGCCTCACACCCCGCAATGTGAGCCTTCCAGACCCGGTGATCTTCCTGGGGACTAGCTTTTTAGCATTTACCATTGTAGATAACACAGGGCTCAAAAACCCCAGGATCTCTCAATACCATGGCTTCAAACGCCATGCTGTCAGCTTAGCACACAAATTCGGGTGGAATATAGGACCCTGAGAGAGTAGATCGGATCGGACTAGAAGCTGCCAAGGCCCATCCTCCGTAACCTCATTATCTCTGAGTAGCAAGGCTTCCTGGCCCAATCTGGCATCACCAGAATGACTGTCACCGCCTCCTTCGGAATTTTGCGCAAGGGATGTGGTAGAGAGATTGGGAGAAAGGCATAAATCAAGGAGAACTGGGCTCATGGAATCACCAGAGCCCCTACTCCTATAGCCCAAGGATCCCCTGCTCGGGACACAAACAGCTGGACTTTGTTGTTGAATCGGGATGCCAGTACATCAACCTCTGGCGTCCCCCAACGCAGGCAAATTTCCCAAAACACTTCGGGCTGCAGTGACCACTCTCCTGGGTGTATCTGTTGGCAGCTGAGAAGTCTGCCTTCCAATTTTCCCACACCTGGGATGTAAAGTGAACTGCAAAGAGTCTTGCAAACTTGCAACTGCCGTGTTCTTGTCGGCCTGTACCCTTACCAGGTAGCCCTGCAACCTGGATGTCCAATCCCTCAGAGCTAGCCGAATAGCTCATAGTTCTAGGAGGTTTATGGGCAATCTCTGCTCCACCAAGGACCATCTCACCTGAACCGTGGAGTCCCCCATGACCACTCCCCAGCCTACAAGCCTGTGGTCACAATCTTCCAAGGACACTGGAAGAAAAGATCTGCCCTGAGACAGATTCTGGTTTACTAACCCCCAGGTGAGATTCCATCGAGCCCTGGGAGATAAGGATATGCAGGAATTCAAAGTCTGCAATTGTCTGTTCCACTCAGCCAAGATGTTGCGCTGAAGCGCCCTGGAGTGACACTGTGCATAGGAAACTACCATCTTCCCTAGCAGCCTCACACAGAGGTGAGCTGAAGAGTGTCTGGCTCACCTGGCTTACCAGAGCCTTGAGGTTGCTGATCCTCCCAGAGGTGAGAGTATCCTTGCTTGGACTGTATCTAGCTATAGACCTAGATATTAAAGAGACTGAACTGGGTCTAGTAAGAAATACCCTACATACATGACCCAACCCCAGCTTTCCAGGATTGTTAGGGTCACATTCCGCTCGAGTCTGCACCGAGACTGATCTCTGAGCAAGAGGTTGTCCAGGCATCCCCTTATTAGGACCCCTCGTGACCCTAGAAGGCCCAGCAATGGAGCCAGAATCCTTATGAAGATTCAGGGAGCTAATGCGACCCTGAATGACAGAGCCAGAACTAGTAGCGTTGTTCTTCTATCGCAAAACGCAAAAAAAACTCTGAAGAGGTAGCAAAATTGGCACAAGCGGATTGACTCAATGCGGAACGGCCATACCACAAGAAATTGGTTTAGGACCCTGAGATCTAGAATAGGTCTTACCTACCTGTTTTGCCTCTGGAACGTAAAAGGTTTGAGCAGTAAGCAAGCAGGCATGTGTTTATGCAAAACGTGCCTATGTAAGTAAGCAGGCATCTGCTTATGCATAACATGCATTCAAAGGTGTCAGGCGACTCTGCATCATGTGTGCTATGCATCATGCGACCTATGCAGACACCTTCCTATACAGACACAAGTCTCAATGCGACACAGGCCCACGGGACACAGACCCACGGGACACGCGTCTCCTATGCGACCCACGTCTCCATGAGACACAAGTTTCTATGCGACACAAGTCTCTATGCGACAAGTTTCTGCAACACAAGCCTGTATGTGACCCGAGTCTACGCGACATGTGTTGCTTTGCAACCCTGTGTTTTAGTCCACATGCGTTTTAACAACCATGTTTAACAAACGTGTTTTAAGCAAACGAGCATTTAAGCAAACACGTGCTCCAGCAAACATGTGCTCCAGCAAACATTCAGTTAGGCAAACGTGCTTTTTTAGCAACCATGCGTTTAAGCCAGTTTGCAAGCATGCCCTTGTTCAACTACAACCGGGCCCAAGAAGGATGAGCCAAGCACATATCCATCCAATGGGCCTCTATGCTGCTTCAGAACAGTAGACAAATAAGCCCCGATGCCCAGCCAAGGAAAAAGAGGCCTTTAATAAGGACTGCAGCTTTTTATCTGAAGGGTCCTCAACACCTGGGCATTATCAACAGGGCAGGCCAGGGATTTACTTAGGGATGTGACTGTTGCATGGACAGCTGGTACTCCCCCCCTTTTAAAAAGCTTTCCTGCATAGGATATATTAGAAGGAACAATCTGTCCGGGTGCACCCAGTCAGCATATATCACCCTCTCAAGGAGGGTGCAAGCGAATCCCTGCGCACCTTGTGGTGCCTCGCAACTTCTACGACCACCCTCCTGCTCTGTCCTTAACTCTCTAACCCACATCTTCAACCTCTCCTTCTCTTCCGGCACCTTTCCCTCTCCACTCAAACATGCGCTGGTTACCCCCACACTTAAAAACCCTCACTGGACCCCACCTGTTTGAATTACTTAAGACTCATTTCCCTGCCCCCATGTGCCTCCAAGCTTCTTGAATGCCTTGTCCACAACTTTATGAGTTGCTACCTCACTGACAACCTTCTCGATCCCCTACAATCCGGCTTCCGCCCACAACATTCAACTGAAACTGCCCTACTAAAACTCACCAACCACCTACTAACTGCTAAAACCAATGGCCTGTACTCCATACTCACTCTTAGACCTCTCTGCTGCCTTTGACACAGTTGACCACCCACTCCTCCTAAATAAACTCCACTCACTTGGCCTCTGTGACTCTTTTCTTTCCTGGTTCTCCTCCTACCTATCTCAGCGCACCTTCAGTGTCACATACAACATCTCCTCCACTCCTCTATCTTTTTCTGTTGGGGTACTCCAAGGCTCTGTCCTTGGGCACCTCCTATTCTCCCTCCATATCTCTTCCCTGGGCCAGTTGATAACTTCCCATGGCTTCAATTACCGCCTCTATGCTGCACCTCAATCTCCTCACACATATCGGTATAGATGTCACCCCACTTCCTCAAACTCAATCTTTCTAAAACTGAGCTTGTAATATTTTCTCCTCGGCCCCTCCTCATGACTTTACCATTGAGATCAATGGCACAACCATTGGTCCTTCCACACACGCCAGGGTGCTAGGTGTAATCCTAGACTTTGACCTCTCTTTCAGCCCCCACATTCAATCACTGGTTAAATCTTGCCACCTTAACCTCCGCAACATCTCCAGAATTCGCCCCTTCCTGGCTAACGACACCACAAAACAAACGTATTCAAACCTATAGACGTATAAGTGCTGCCAGCATTGCTGCAGAGGTTGAAGGGGTGGGGGGGGGGGGTCAGCCTCTCAGTGCTCAGACCAGGGGAGAGCAAATTTACACGGTTACCGACTGGGGGGGGGGGGTGGGGA
>BLSH010059085.1:173345-185275 GCA_018402905.1 Glandirana rugosa | reverse complement strand
CAGAGATCTACAGCTGAGGTGGGAGACTCTGTCCATAGGACAACAATCAGTCATATGCTGCACAAATCTGGCCTTTATGGAAGAGTGGCAAGAAGAAAGCCATTTCTTAACGATAGCCATAAAAAGTGTCATTTAAAGTTTGCCACAAGCCACCTGGGAGACACACCAAACATGTGGAAGAAGGTGCTCTGGTCAGATGAAACCAAAATCGAACTTTTTGGCAACAATGCAAAACATTATGTTTGGCGTAAAAGCAACACAGCTCATCACCCTGAACACACCATCCCCACTGTCAAACATGGTGGTGGCAGCATCATGGTTTGGGCCTGCTTTTCTTCAGCAGGGACAGGGAAGATGGTTAAAATTGATGGGAAGATGGATGGAGCCAAATACAGGACCATTCTGGAAGGAAACCTGATGGAGTCTGCAAAAGACCTGAGACTGGGACGGAGATTTGTCTTCCAACAAGACAATGATCCAAAACATAAAGCAAAATCTACAATGGAATGGTTCACAAATAAACATATCCAGGTGTTAGAATGGCCAAGTCAAAGTCCAGACCTGAATCCAATCGAGAATCTGTGGAAAGAACTGAAAACTGCTGTTCACAAATGCTCTCCATCCAACCTCACTGAGCTCGAGCTGTTTTGCAAGGAGGAATGGGCAAAAATTTCAGTCTCTCCATGTGCAAAACTGATAGAGACATCCCCCAAGCGACTTACAGCTGTAATCGCAGCAAAAGGTGGCGCTACAAAGTATTAAACTTAAGGGGGCTGAATAATTTTGCACTCCCAATTTTTTAGTTTTTTTATTTGTTAAAAAAGTTTGAAATATCCAATAAATTTCGTTCCACTTCATGATTGTGTCCCACTTGTTGTTGATTCTTCACAAAAAATTAGTTTTATATCTCTATGTTTGAAGCCTGAAATGTGGCAAAAGGTCGCAAAGTTCAAGGGGGCCGAACACTTTTGCAAGGCACTGTGTATATATATATATATATATATATATATTATATATTATATATATACACACACACGCACACACACACACACACCATCTCTTTTATCGGTAAGTATAGACAAGAGAAGAAGTACAGTAAGGGAACAAGAAGAAGACAAGGATGGAAAAAAGGAATAGGGAAGGGGGAGGGGAAAAATAAATACATAAATAAATAAAAATAAGGGGGGGTTCAATACTTATTTTCCCCGATATATATACAGTATCTCACAAAAGTGAGTACACCCCTCACATTTTTGTAAATATTTTATTAAATCTTTTCATGTGACAACACTGAAGAAATGACACTTTGCTACAATGTAAAGTAGTGAGTGTACATCTTGTATAACAGTGTAAATTTGCTGTCCCCTCAAAATAACTCAACACAGCCATTAATGTCTAAACTGCTGGCAACAAACGTGAGTACACCCCTAAGTGAAAATGTCCAAATTGTCTCAATTAGCCACTATTCCTCCCCGGTGTCATGTGACTTGTTAGTGTTACAAGGGCTCAGGTTTGAATGGGGAGCAAGTGTGTTAAATTTGGTGTTATCGCTCTCACTCTCCCATACAGGTCTCTGGAAATTTAACATGGCACCTCATGGCAAAGAACTCTCTGAGGATCTGAAAAAAATAATTGTTACTCTACATAAAGATGGCCTAGGCTATAAGAAGATTGCCAAGACCCCGAAAATGAGCTGCAGCACGGTGGCCAAGACCATACAGCGGTTTAACAGGACAGATTTCACTCAGAACAGGCCTCGCTGTGTGTGTGTGTGTGTGTGTGTGTGTGTGTGTGTGTGTGTGTGTGTGTGTGTGTGTGTGTGTGTATATATATATATATATATATATATATATATATATATATATATATATATAAACACACAAACACAATATTTCACAAAGGTGCGTATACCCCTCACATTTTTGTAAATATTTTATATCTTTTCTTGTGACAACACTGAAGAAATGACACTTTGCTACAGTGTAAAGTAGTGAGTGTACAGCTTGTATAACAGTGTAAATTTGCTGTCCCCTCAAAATAACTTCACACATAGCCATTAATATCTAAACCACTGGCAACAAAAGTGAGTACACCCCTAAGTGAAAATGCCCAAATTGGACCCAATTAGCCATTTTCCCTCCCTGATATCATGCAAATTGGTACTGTTACAAGGTCTCAGGTGTGAATGGGGAGTAGGTGTGTTAAATTTGGTGTTATCGCTCTCACTCTCTCATACTGGTCACTGGAAGTTTAACATGGCATCTCATAGCAAAGAGCTCGGAGTATCTGAAAAAAAGAATTGTCGCTCTACATAAAGATGGCCTAGGCTATAATAAGATTGGCAAGACCCTGAAACTGAGCTGCAGCATGGTGGTCAAGACCATACAGCGGTTTAACAGGACAGGTTCCACTCAGAACATGCCTCTCCATGGTCGACCAAAGAAGTTGAGTGCACGTGCTCAGCATCATATCCAGAGGTTGTCTTTGGCAAATAGGTGTATGAGTGCTGTCAGCATTGCCGCAGAGGTTGAATGGGGGGGTCAGCCTGTCCGTGCTCAGACCATATGCCACACACTGCATCAAATCGGTCTGCATGGCTGTCATCCCAGAAGGAAGCCTCTTCTAAAGATGATGCACAAGAAAGCCTGCAGTTTACTAAAGACAAGCAAACTAAGGACATGGATTACTGGAACCATGTCCTGTGGTCTGATGAGACCAAGTTAAACTTATTTGGTTCAGATGGCGTCAAGCGTGTGTGGCGGCAACCAGGTGAGGAGTACAAAGACAAGTTTGTCTTGCCTACAGTCAAGCATGGTGGTGGGAGTGTTATGATCTGGGCCTGCATGAGTGCTGCCAGCACTGGGGAGCTACAATTCACTGAGGGAACCAAGAATGCCAACATGTACTGTGACATACTGAAGCAGAGCATGATCCCCTCCCTGTGGAGACTGGTCCGCAGGGCAGTATTCCAACATGATAACGACCCCAAACACACCTCCAAGACGACCACTGCCTTGTTAAAGAATCTGAGGGTAATGGTGATGGATTGGCCAAACATGTCTCCAGACCTAAACCCTATTGAGCCTCTGTGGGGCATGCTCAAACGGAAGGTGGAGGAGCGCAAGGTCTCTAACATCCACCAGCTCCATGATGTCGTCATGGGGGAGTGGAAGAAGTCTGCAGTGGCAACCTGTAAAGCTCTGGTGAATTCCATGCCCAAGAGGGTTAAGGCAGTGCTGGAAAATAATGGTGGCCACACAAAATATTGACACTTTGGGCCCAATTTGGACATTTTCATTTAGGGGTGTACTCACTTTTGATGCCAGTGGTTTAGACATTAATGGCTGTGTGTGGAGTTATTTTGAGGGGACAGCAAATTTACACTGCTATACAAGCTGTACACTCACTACTTTACATTGTAGCAAAGTGTCATTTCTTCAGTGTTGTCACATGAAAAGATATAATAAAATATTTACAAAAATGTGAGGCGTGTACTCACTTTTGTGAGATACTGTGTGTGTGTGTGTGTATATATATATATATATATATATATATATATATATATATATATATATATATATAGAGCTGCCAATAAGTAGCAGGTACAAAACTCCACAGGTGAGCACACTTTCAGGCAGAGATACCAATCCAGTGATACAGGGATAAAAAGGTGCAGTGTTTATTGGTACTATTTATAGGTGCTGTACAGTGTTCCACAAAATCAACAAGGCAAAAACGACAAAACATAATCCGAGCCATGTCCCAGCACTAACTACCCAAAATCCATGTCCTATCAGGCTGAGCAAGCTTAATGCTCGTCAGGCTCCACATATGCAGTTTTACAGCTTTCGCCAACCTTGTAGCTCTCACAAACGACTTGTCTGTTACCCAGACTCAAAAGCACCAACTATAAGTTTCAGGAGAGCCTAAATTGCCATATGGGAGAGGTGCAAAACCCAAGCAGGATATAGAATCTGAGATCTTTAAAAGTGTACAAGAGGAGCCTGGGAGATGTGTAAACCCCGACAGGCCTTTTCCAGGAGACCGTACAGTTACAACACAATTCAATACAAGAGGGACCAGAGGGCCCTGCTCATCAAATCGTTATATGCAGACAAATGCACTGCAGAGGTCTAGTTAACTAGACAAATGTGTCATTTTATCAGGGGTGCCAAAGTCTTTGCATACATCTGCATTTTTCTGGTCCTTCAAAGATATCCACCGATCCATTTTCTGTCTTCACGTACTATTAATTTCTGTAACCCAGCAAATCTACACACATGGGAACGATAATGTCATCACCGCAATGTTAAAGTGAAATGTAGCTTAATACAGACAGTGTAAATGTGAAAAGCAGGGGGGAAAGAAATCCATTTAAAAAAGTGTGCATGTCAAAAATGCATGATGACAGTAAGTGAATAATCAATTGTTACCACAACACATAATATTAGCCTTTCAATATAGAAGTATTTAAATGTAAAAGAGTCTTCAGACAATTAGCAAGGAAAGAACAGCGAGTACAATTACAGTGGCAGAGAGAATAAAAAAACGTCTACCCAACACACTTTATCCGATGCACGGTTTATGTCTTAAATGTCAGGATGTGAGATCTCTCCTCGGGGATTTATGAGGAACTGTTGAAGGAGATTTCAATCTTTCTCTTAACAAGGAATTTTCATCAAAGAGAGAGCAGATAACACATTTTCATCCAAGCCACTGGGATAAGGAAGATCTTACAGGGCATTTTTTTTTTAGCTAGTTTGTATTCTTGCAGACTTCTGTGTGTTTGTGTGACAAGATGTGCAAGGGAATCCTCCTAATTTGTACTATATATTCTCAGTAGCAATGGATAACAAACTGCAACATGTGTCAAAGTCTCAAAGCACGTCATTA
This sequence comes from Glandirana rugosa, assembly GCA_018402905.1. Classification (NCBI taxonomy): domain Eukaryota; kingdom Metazoa; phylum Chordata; class Amphibia; order Anura; family Ranidae; genus Glandirana; species Glandirana rugosa. Next base: position 180,382 of record BLSH010059085.1, on the reverse strand, counting down.
ATAAAGTGTATTTAGATACAAATAATAAACATCTCCTATCTGCTCCCTTTTGGTCTGGTAAACCCAATTCCAGGTTTAACTGAGAATAGTTCATTTGGACCAAGCTGGTCCAAATGAAGGGTTTCCTTCACTAACAGATGCAGTGGCTGTGGCAGTGGTATGCAGCCCCAGCTACAGTACATACAGTATCCAGTGCTGTGTTTGGACAGCGGGATAGAAAATGTCTGTCCTTCACCAGGAACAATATCAAGTCGGACTGAGTGCTGTTCGGCCATTCACAGGAAGCTTTGTATTTTCTGACAATATAAAGCTCCCCTCTTAGATTGGGATATCATCTGCCTGCCTCTCCACCTCGGCTAGCAATAGAAAGTCTTATATTCATTCAGAAAACACAAGGCTTCCTGTGAATGGCTGAGCAGGTGGGGGAGGTGGCTTAGTCAGAGCCCAGATTTAAACCCCATTGAAAATATGTGGAAGGGTTGAAGACTGCAGTCCACAAACGGTCACCATCAAATTTAACTGAACTTGTAGAAGAGTAGAAGAGTGGGCAAATATTGCAAAGTCTAGATGTGAAAAGTTAGTAGAGACATATCCCAATAGACTAAAGGATGTAATTAAAGCAAAATGTGGTCCAACAAAATACTGACACTGGGGGTGACCCTTTTCCAACTTAGTGATGCTGTTTTTGAATTTTTTTGAATTTTCTTCTGACATGTTGGTGTTATAGCTTTCACTTGGATGTTACAAGTTCCACTAGTAAATACAGCTGGATAACCCCAAAACTGTCTGTCTTTATTTCAGGCTGGAAAGCAACAAAATGTGATTAATTTTAAAAGGGGGGGGGGGCAATTCTTTTCCATACCCACTATATACTAGGGCCAGTTTAGACAGGATCCATCCAATTAACCTACCAGTATGTCTTTGGAGTGTGGGAGGAAACTGGAGTACAAGGAGAAAACCCAGGCAGGCAGTGGGAGAACATGCAAACTCCAGGCAGGTAGGGTCATGGTTGAGATTAAAACCAGTGACCCTAGTGCTCCTAGGCAGAAGTGCCAACTACACCACTGTGCTGCCCTTTAGCTCTTTGTACTCATCTGCAGGAAATGTAAGCTCCATTCACACCTAGGCGATTTGAATTGATAGCGGAACCTCCACAATTCTGCCCACGATACCAGAATCGCTGCCAAATGCGGGGCGCATTTGCAATGCCATTACTTGTTAATGGCACCCCAATCGTGGGGCAATTTTGAGGCAATTAATTGCAACAACAATCGTGGTAAAACCGCAACGCTGTTGCTCAAAAGAAGCTCCTGTTCCTTTTTGAGCAACAAGCTTCGTGTGTTGTGACTTTGCCGCGATTTATCGCGCAGCAAAATCGCACCGCGATTAGGGTGCCATTAGCAAGTAATGGCATCGCAAAGGCGTCCCACGATTCTGCCTGCAATTCCAGAATCGTGGCAATTCCACATGTGATTCAAATCGCCTAGGTGTGAATGGAGCCTTAGTCTCACCACCAGGGTTTGTCAACTTTTGTATTAATTTTATTGAGCTAATAGAGGTGAAGTTTAGGATTATGTGGGCTTGATGCACAATGAGATTCGCATATCACTCTCGCAATAAAGGTTAGTGTTAATTTCCACATAATGGACTATCTGCTTTGTTAGTACTTGATATTTTTCAGGTATTCTGTCAAAAATAGATTAGAAAATAACCTTGCAGTGTGGGCTCAGGCAACGTGTGTGTGTGAGTGAGTGTGTGAGTGTGGGGGGTGTGTGGGGGGTGTGGGGGGGGGGGAGGTGCATTGCATGGGGTTTACTTGTTGTACAGAGTTGGGACTTTATCACAGTGCTATTGTGGTACAGAAATTCCTAGCAATGTTACATGTTCCTTTCTCATGGATCACAGAGGGGATGTGTTCTGTAGTTCAACAGAAAATAAAGTATAAATGCAGTGCAGTCTTGCAGGTATATATAGCTCCACGTCATGTTGTTGGGGATGCATGTCTGGATTAGCAGATTGGCTAAACAAAATTACAAATCATTTTGTAGTTACTTCGACTATGCCTTTAGCTGTTGCCTGGAGTTCAGTTTTAATAATATCTTTTTCATCAAGAAGCAAGTTATAGCTGTTAATACTAGAGGACAGCACAGACACAACATCCCATTGACTCCTGATGATCTTAAAGAAAGATTGGCATGGAAAACTGATTATTCTGCTTGTCTGGTTTAGTAGATTAGCTAATTTTCAGATTAACAGTCCCCTTAGCTGCAAAAACGGAGAAAAAAATCGTTAACAGATCATAATTGGAGAGTAAACAGTTGGAAATAGACTGCAGCTCTCCCTCAATTAGTTCCACTGAAATATATGACAGTCACTCAACAAGCCTGATTACGTTTTTCTGTACTAGTGAGTTTGGAGATCATCAACACACCCAAGCTTCATTTCTTCTGCTTCAGAATCAAGTGTCTGTTAAGTGTTTGCACTGCATCATAGCATTCAATAAACTTTGCAGTTTATGTTTAAAGTAGGCAAAACTTAAGCAGGCTCTAAACATTCCTGTACATTAAGGCTGGGTTCACACTATTGCGAATTGGATGCGGCTTGAGATTGTGACCAGCTCTCTATGGAGCCGGTTTTCACATCTCCGGAGCGGGTACGGTGCGAATTTGCACAGGAGCCCTGTGCGTCTTTTGGTCCATTTCAGGTCCGAATTCAGCCAAAAATTTGGGCTGAAATCGGACCTGAAACAATGACGCACCGGACCCCTGCGGTGAGCCGCTCCGCTCTGCAGTGTGAACCCAGCCTAAAGTGGTTGTAAAAGTTTTTTTTTTTTTGTTGTTTTTTTTTTTTTTAACTTAAAGGGGTTGTAAACCCTTGTTTTTTTTAAATAAAAATAACAAACATGTCTATACTTGCCTGCTCTGTGCAATGGTTCCAGACCCCTGCTCTTCACTGGGTGCATTGTAGGCATTAAGGTATAAAAAAAAAAAAAAACCTTTGTAAAGCTCCACCCCCCTCCCCCCCTGCATTATACCTACATGAGCCAAATGTTGATCCAGTGCTCTGTTTTCTCTCTCTCCTCACTGGCTCAAACACAGTATTAGGAGCCATTGCCAAGTGGCTTGCTATGGGGGCACACGGCAGGGGACCCTAAAGGAGGAGAATCAGGGGCTGCTCTGTGCAAAACCATTGCACAGAGCAGGCAAGTATGACATGTTTATTATTTTAAAAAAGAACTAAAAAATGTACCTTTACAATCTGTTTTAATTTGAATACATCCTAGAAAATACATTACACTGCCTCAGATTTTGGAAGTGTAATATATTCTATTAAAACAGCAGTACAGAAAGGATGCAGTTATCCCTGCCTCACATGCAGAAAGCCATGAAACCGTGCAACTGCAAACATGTAACTGAAAATCATCATAAATCTCACAAAATTGAGAAAACCTACTGTATGGGTTACTGAATTCAGGACCGGACAAATTTAAACGGTACAGCCACTGATCAGTGTAGCCTGACAAGTGCCGCTGTCCAGGTGGGGGGAATTCCTCCATCCACATTGCTTCTGTGGGTGGAAGAATCTGGCCGGGGAAAAAAAAAAAAAAAAAAAAAAAAAAAGTGTATGGCCGACTTAAAGTGGTTGTAAACAATCAACTAGTAATTCAACCCATTCAGTTTGAAATAGAAATGAAAGGCAAAACATTTGTGTATAGATTAAAAAAAATCATTATAAATACCTTTTTATAAGTGATCACCTTCCCTCTGTCCCCTCTGCTCTCAGCTGCATAAGATCTGGGGGTAGGAGAAGCAACCGGACACTGAGCTTCCCAGTGAGAAGCAAAGCATGCAGAGGGGGTGTGTCAGGACAAGTCTGATCATTGGAGGAGAGCAGCATAGCTGGATAACTGACATAGTGTACTCTACTGCTAAGTGTGGTCAGTTTTTAACAGGAAAGCAGAGGGACTGACCGGAGATTTCACACAAATGAAGCAATACAAAGAACAGGATACTTTTTCACTACATGGTACAGGAGGCACATATCAGGATTATGAATTGTTGGAGTAGCAAATGCTTTATTTAAGGCACAATTTGCAGGGGTGTTTTTTTCACAGTCCAAATCCCAGATGTAAAACGACATCTAAAACTGAACGCCACATTGCAGAATATAAGAAATGAAGGTGGCTTATGTACAGAAGACATAGCCACAAAGCTCAGAATAAAAACCTTGCAACAGATGTTTAGAATAATATCTTGCGCTATCATTGTTGATTAAAGTTTAAACTGGGGTGGATCAGGATGAATCAGCTGTGTAATACCATATATCTGCCATGAATCAGCAATGCAAATTTGCCCGGAGATGTCCTCCACTTGCCAATTAATCGTACCCAATTTCCCTGTAGCAATTTCTCACTCTGTGCCACCAAAATACACTTCCCCTCTCACCCCTGTACACCTCCTATGCACCAAAGCAGTATTTATATTTCTGCTATAGACCGGTTTATCTGGCGATAACAAAGTAACACAAATTTTTTTTAGGCCTCATACACACGGGCGTTAAAAAAAAAAAACAAGCTGTAACATCGGTACTGACGCCAGGAAAAAAGCCACGTTAAAAAACGGGATTTTATCAGAGTTTTGCATTGGCGTCAATGAGAGTTTTTCTGCGCTAGCTTTCAGCGGCATTTCTCTGCCTCTATTCAAAAATCAATGGTTCTCTATAGTAGCCCATTGATTTAAATAGAAGTCGCACCAGAAGTCAGATCATGATGATCCGACTTGCGGTGCGACTTGTGTGCTGAGAATCTGGAAGGGAAACCGTGGCAACATTTTTTTTTTAAAAAACGACGTAGGGTCCCCCACCAAAAACCATACCAGACCCTTATCCGAGCACGCAGGGGGGTGGGGACGAGCGAGCGAGCGACCCCCCCCCCTCCTGGACCATACCAGGCCGCATGCCTTCAAATATTTTATTAAATCAGCTCCGGCGTCTTCTCCCCTCTTCGGCTCTTCTGAGGGGTCTTTGGTCTTCTGAGGGGTCTTCTGCTCTTTTACCGCTGTCTCCTCCACTGTCTTCTCCCTCTTCTCTTCTGAAGATGTTGACTCGTCCTTCTCTCCCACTTGAATGTCGGGTCCGTGCTGTGCTGCTGCCTTATATTGGCAAGGGGCAGGGCCACTCACTGATGTCATCCTGAGCCATGTCCCGGGGCAGGGCTGTGATGTCATAAGGGGACGGGGCCTTCACTCCATGCCAATATAAGGCAACGCACAGCACGGTCTTGGCATTAGAGTGAGAGAGAGCGACGAGTCAACATCTCCAGAAGAGAGAGGGAGGAGACAGCGGCAAAAGAGCAGAAGACAGCGGCAAAAGAGTAGAAGACCCCTCAGAAGACAGAAACCCCGCTAAAGAGCAGAAGACAGAGAGGGGGGAGAAGATGTCGGAGCTGATTTAATAAAATATTTTAAAAACCTGTGTAGTGTGTTTTTTTTTACACTTTTTTTTCAGGTGAATGGGTAGGGGTACAAAAAGGGGCTTCCAGATTCCGATAAGCCCCCGCCCGCAGACCCCGACAATCAACAGCCAGGGTTGTCGGGAAGAGGCTCTTGTCCTCATCAACATGGGAACAAGGTGCTTTTGGGTGGGGCCTTGCGGCCTGGCATGTTGGGGAGGGTGCTCGCTCATTTTTTTTGGCGTGGGGTTCCCCTTAAAATCCAGACCGAAGAGTCTGGTACCTCGGGGGGGGGGGGACCCCACGCAAAAGTTTTTTAATCCTCTTCAAGATCCTCTGCACACAAGTCGCACCGCAAGTCGGATCATCATGATCCGATTTCTGGTGCGACTTCTATTCAAATCAATGGGCTCCCATAGGGAACTATTGATTTTGAATAAACGCCTGACGTTAAGCCGCTTTTTGAGCATTTTGCAGGCTCAGCGTCAAAACAGCTTTAACGCTTCTGAATGCGCAGGTCCTGCGTTAGTTCTACAGCTTAAGAATGTGGACGCCACTTACAGCTCAAAAATGCCAGTGTGTGTATGATGTCATTGAATAGCATGGTGTGGCGATCTTGAGCTGTAAAAACAGCTCAAAAACGCCGGTTTACTAACGCCCGTGTGTATGAGGCCTTAAAGGATAACGACACGTTTTTCTTTTTATTCTTAATTTTGTCCTGTTTAAATTGACAACATTATACAATAATAGTTGATGGAAGAAGGGGGAGAAAAGAGTTAAGAGCTGATTAAGGTACACTAAGGGATTAAAATAGTCACATTTTATTATTTTTCTTCTATCTTATCAGGCTGCTTAACTGAGAGTATCTGCAGATTAAAGGCTCTTTCACACTGATCAGTTTTTCTTCTGTTTTTTGCCTTACCAAAAGTGGAAGAAAACGCATGACCATGAAATCCTATGGAACTCTAAGCACAGTTGAATTTTTAAGTCCTGCACGCTGCATTTTTGATGCATGTTAGGTGCAGTAAGAAGAAAAAAATAAGAAAAAAACGCACCAAAATCACACCTCCCCTGTGGTTGTATTTTTGGTGCGTTTCTTTGAGTCACATGTCCTTTTTTCACAGGTGCAAAAATGCAAAATCCATGTTTTTGCAATGAAAAAGTGTGAAGGCCGCATGAAGCTCATCCCTCTGATCTGCAGATGAATGCAACAGAGTAGATACAAAAGTAGCAACTCTATTTTGTGTCTGAGCAGTGTTGATAAATGCGGAGTCAGTTGGTTGTTTTTTTGACAGCTGGAGCTGCTGTATTTACACAGCAACTCTCAGGTTTCATTTACAGGTTGAGAATTGCAACTGGGAAGGAACAGAGGGACAGGACTGGACAGGCTACACATATCATGTGTACGAGGACATCTTTTTTTTTGGTCATGTGTAGCACATCCAGTGTCCTCAACTAGTTAAACTAGGTAGGCAAACGGTGTATATTTATAAAGCAGTGCCTTTGACTTTTACCAAACCATTTTCAGTTTCCGTGACGAAATATTTATATGTGGCAAACGGATGGATCAAATTGATCAACTCCTGTG
>BLSH010059085.1:138847-152169 GCA_018402905.1 Glandirana rugosa | reverse complement strand
TGATCTTTATTCTAAGCAAAATTGTGATTCTCATTTTGGCCAGAATCGTGCAGCTCTAATATATACATATATATGTGTGTGTGTGTGTGTGTGTGTGTGAATACACACACACACTATAGACATATTAAACATTTTCTAATTTTCTATTGTGTAATATTGCCAGTACACATTCAAACTTTGCTCAATTATTGTTCATTTTAAAAGAGCAAAACACAGAATAATGCATAGCTTTTCTTAAATTTCCGAAAATACAAAAAATAATTGGCCTCTTGACAACTGAAGAAATTCTCACCTCGAACAAACTACCATTTTCCTGACAGCTTTCATGACAGAGCCACAACACCAGAGGAGCCACATACTCCGGCTTCAGAGCATCCACGAGATCTAAAATTAAACCAGACAGGCACGCTGAGTGCAAAAAATATGTTCTCATTCATGTCATACTAGGTTGCAATTGTCTAGCATGTCGATGTTTTGTGCCATTGTTTCACAATCTAGCCCAAGGCTTAAGTGGTACCGAAACAGATTTTATGAAAAAACTAAGTAACGATTGCTACAACCAGACAGAGAGCACCCAAGTCAATTTAAAATGTCAAATGAAAATACATTGTTTCTAAAATATTATCAGCAATTGCCCATTACATAAGAGAATGTGACATCCGTAAGGATGCACTATTTTCCATTTATTGGGTGTGAAACGGAGTCTGGTGGTCAGTAAGAGCTTGGAAGCCTCTTATACTCATGCACCTGAAAGCATGCAGCATTTGGTTTCCAGCCGTAATATTATTCTCTGGGGCCAGAACTGCAAAACCTTCCAAGTTGATTTCATCCATTAAAATGGTTGATTTGTTTAAACTAAACAAATACAAAAAATATGGCTATAGTCAGGAAGCATACCAATCAAAACATTTGCTTTATTACCTGGAATATTTTTTATGAGGCAATTGCTACAAAGATGTCTCAACTGGACCTAAGATATGACATTTGTGGAAACAGTATTTTGAAGCCCAGAAAGACATGTTTCACACCGGTATGTAGTCTCTTTTCATCTCAGGTCTTCATCACATTCTGCACCTTTCACTGGAAAATTATTGGGGTTTTTTTTTTTGTTGTTGTTTTTGGTACAGGACCTGGAAATCATTCAAATCAGCATCATTTGAATGGCACAGCACACCTGAGTATTGCTTCTGATCTACACTGATCTTATGAACTTCAATTCAATCAATCTTTGTAGTAACCCTTACTAGTCTTTGATCCACTGCCAATGGACAGTAAGATGGTGGTAGGCAGGGCCTGGAAGTCAGATCCTTTGTAATCTAGTAAAACTAGTGTCAGAGAGGTATAGTGAATATATTTTTCTGGCTAACAAGACAACACCTGGAATCTTTGGTGGTCTGCTACAAGGTAGAAAATTGACTTTACTTTAAAAGTTTAAAATGGATGACAATGACGTGCTTTTCAATTTTGTATTTAAACACTGGAACACAAACTTCTTTTAATCAGTTCAAATTAATACCTTCCTTCTAGTATTCTTTATGCCACACTCATTATTATTTGCAAACACTAAGAATATGTCACAAGTCCTGGATCCAATGATCCATAGGGTTTAAGATACTCTAGCCTGCAAAAAATACATGAACACTCCCAACACCACTGGGTATGGCTTCCTATCCGTGTATAAAACACACAATTTGGAGGCTTTAATGAATTTTTATAGCAGAAACAGGTAGCAGCTTCCGGTTTCCCAGAATAAAAATCCCGGCAAAGCAGGCACATATCTATTCTTGTCAGAGGCTGAAATAAGCAATGTGAGCTCCAAATCTGCTTTTACTCATCCTGCGCTGCTTAAAGATTTAGCTTGCCTTCGCTGGAGCTCATCTGTAGAGGTGTTTGTTTAAATATTTAGAGCCAAGCTGGTGCCTCCTGCTCCTACTATCTAGGTCACAAACTCTTGTCTTCAGAAAAACATTCAAAACTTGACCGGACACATTGCAGGCTCTTCCAGGTCTGTGCAGATATTTTACACCAGGCATGTTCACTCCACTGACCCATTTCCCTTCCCTTTATAATGATGCAAATAGTTATTAGAAAGGCTTTCACAGAAAGCTAAGAGGAAACGTGACACGGTAACTTGGAAGTGTAAAAATGTGACAGTCACATCAAACAACTGTATTTTCATTTTTTTTTCTGTTCTTCTTCTAGTGGTCCACTGTATGGTTAACAAGCTTAGAGCGTATTTCCACTTTTCTAGTTATACTGGCACAATATCTACTTTTTAGTTGTTAGTGCTCCCAATCACTTAGAATAGCTTAAAAATATTTACAAATTGCTGCCTAACTTTTTATTTACTTACCTTGCTACCTACCTAGCTTTCTATGTAATATTACCCCCTTCACGACTAAGTTAAAACAAATCCTAATGCCTGAATACAATTTTGCAGACATGCGTTAGTAAAACTATACATATCATCGCAACTACTTCATGTATCCCTCCATAGCTCCTTGCTGTAGTGGCCAGTTATAGGTGGTGGACAGTGACCTTTTTGTATCGCAACTTTGGGCGCACACCAGGTGCACACCAGCCATTAGGCCACGGCTGGGTGTCTGGTCCTGTACCTTTAAGGAGGGATGGGCCCCTCCAGTCACCTGTCCTCCATCTATCCATTAAATTGCATGTGCTTCCATTGTGAAGCCTCATATATAGAGTTAGGTCTGCAGTATACAGGGAGCCTTTACGAGGCCTGCAGCTTACACATACACTTGCAAATGTGTGTAACCAATCCCCTGCCTTTTAAACGCTACTGTTAGACAGGGGTATTTGTTTGGTGACAGACTGGTCGGTAAGTTGAGCTTGGAATTCTTTGTTTTTTTGTCTGTAGATGCCCCTCCATAGCTCCTTGCTGTAGTGGCCAGTTATAGGTGGTGGACAGTGACCTTTTTTGTATTACTTCATGTATCCAGATGACTTATTTAAAAATGTTCTCCTTTTGCAAGAAGAAAACAAATACACTCTTTCTCCATTCCAGGGGAGAAAATAAAAACACAGGGGCGGGCTGTACAGTGACTGATCACTGTGATAGCTGATCAGAGGCTATCACAACGATTAGGTGATCAGGAATTGGGTCTCCAGGATTCACGATGATTAGTAAAAGGCTAGGGCTTCTCAATGAGAGCTCAGTTCCTGTGCTGGGCAAGCACTGTGCAGTACCCTCCCGACACAAACACATGCACACCTAAATTCGGCCCTATGACAAAAGACCACTTTCCTGAGGTCGCACATATGTGTACAGTTGGAAGGAAGGGGTTAAAAGGCAGAAGGTTTACCTTTGTGTGCAGTAGCCCCCTCGGTCCCCCTAATACTTACCAGAGCCCATCTAGATCCATCGATGTTGCAGGAGGGTCTCGGCTGCCCAGAACTCTCCTCCTCATTGGCTGAGACAGCAGGGCGGCGTCACTGGCTCCCACTGCTGTCAATCAAAGTCAGTCAGCCAATGAGGAGACAAAGGGGGCAGAGCCAGGCCGAGGCTCTGTGTCTGAATGGACACAGGGAGCTGTGGCTTGGCTCGGCTGCCCCCATAGCAAGATGCTGGCTCTGGGGGCACTCAACAGGAGGGAGGGGCCAGGAGAGCCGAAGAGGGACCCGAGAAGAGGAGGATTTGGGCTGCTCTGTGCAAAACCACTGCGTGGAGCAGGTAAGTATACCATTTTTTTTTTTTTTAAGTTAAAAATAACAAACAAGAGACTTTAGTATCACTTTAAGGAGGTTGCTGTCAAATTATGTTTACCATAATTAATCCTGTCTGAAACTAGATTTAAATCCTAAACTCGATTTGAACACTGACTGTCCTAACAAATAGTCAACTATGTCAATAATGCAAGTAGAACTATAGGTAAAATAAAAACATGACAGGGGCTCTAATCCCTCTCCACCAAAACTAAGAAAAGGTTTTGCCTTCAGTTATACCTTAGCAGTGAAAAAACCCTGCATAAATGACTGTGCTGAAAGGCAGTGTGGAATGTGGCTATACTGCACATGCTATCAAGGACTAGAAGTTTGCACTGGTTAGTCTACTATGCAAATGTTTTTTACTAAACATTAAAGCAATAAACTTGTACTGAAGTTGGACTAATGTAATACAAGTCTGCACTACTCACTGAAATTAAACATTTTTGTCCATTCTAGACACTGGGTCTCAATATGAATTGGTTTGAATCATAGTAGAAGGCTGTAAAAGCAAGCAATGATAAAGTGTCAAGTGTGTATTTGAAAAAACTTTAACAGACATTGTAACATCAGCACTCTCAAACGAAATGCTAAAATTTGGACTTAATGTATGCTAAGTTTCAAACAAAAGTATGACATTTAGATAATAACTCTACAGAAAATGTTAGCGAATGTCAATACAAGGCAAGCGATTTCTACATGATTTGACAGGATTACCTTGTGGCATGACAGTCTCAGTGAGTCGGGAACCGGCAGTGGGTGCAATTGCATTACAACGGACGTTGTACTTCACTCCTTCAAGAGCCAGCGTGTTGGAAAGACCCACCAACCCAAGTTTAGCAGCACTGTAGTTAGCTTGGCCAAAATTTCCATAAATTCCAGCTGCTGATGAGGTCATGATTATCCTAAAAATGTTAAACCATAAAATGCATTAAAAAAACAAGTGTATTTTATTTTTGTAGAGCAGTTATTCTTTTTGTCAACTTTGGGTTAGCATACTGGAGAAGCATTTCTATGAAAAAAGTACAACATGCAGCAAAAACCCAAATGGTGTTTCTACCTTATTGTTTATATTTTACAATATACATTTAAATAGGCACATTGACAGGGTGAGTTTCCGGCCTCAATGGTGCCCCTGTATTTCCACTGGTCTGGCAACCAACCTAAGTGGACACACTAAAATGTTCCTTCATTTGGGAGTGTGATTGTCATTTTGACTGCATGCTGATTTCAGAGGACTGTGGTGTAGCACCAATACAAATGCTGAGAGACAGAGTATCGGAGACAAAAATTTTATGAAGCTTTAAACCTCAAACAAGTTAGCTCTACCCTACTCATTACATGCACTTGGTCAGGGCTCTGAAACCGCCATGAAAAAAATGTTTTGCTTGTATGCTCTAACCACCAACTTGTAAGTGCAACAACCAAATGGGAGACAACCAAAGAAAAAACTAAATTCCAGACACCTAAAGAATCTGTTCACTTGGCATTACATAGGAGGATCAAATGAGTCTGACCTTCCATATTTATATTGGGTCTACACCATCTGGTAAGTGCATTTGCTTGTAGAAGCAGGAAAGGAGGATGGTTCAAGAGGAATCTCATTAGTAAATACTGCTTGAAGCTTTTTTTTTATCTTTATTTTTTACTATTATCAGTGGCTGTGATAACCACATGAGTGAGCACCATCATCTGTTGACATTCAAATAACCTTTTATGAAGTATCTACTAAATCAGTGGTTCTCAACTCCGATTCTCGGGACCCTCTAACAGGCCAGGTTTGCAGGATAGCTGAAATACATCACAGGTGATATAATTTGCTACTCAGTGATTGCAGTATTCTAGTCTGCATCTCCACAAGGTAATAGTTAAAATTTGGCCTGTTAGTGGGTCCTGAGGACCGGAGTTGAGAACCACTGTACTAAATCAAAGCCATATATCCCAAATTGCTTGCTCCTCCCCTTAGACAGGAAAGGCCTGGACATCCACCTCAATTATCATGCATAGCCATTCTCATATGCAACCACAATAATCCAGAACCAACTTCCCTCGAGACTCCACCCATCAATAGATTTAATAAAAAATATATTCAAATCTATGGCATTCATTAGCAATTGCCTTTAGAAAAAAACTGTTGCCATGCTCTATATAAGGCATACTTTTACACCTTTACCTTTGACTGGTCTGTGGCTAGCTCTTTGAAAATCCTTGCTCTTGGAATACTGAAACTGCAGCATTAGGAGTTCTAAACATTGCCATTTACTTACCACCAGTACAAAACTAATCTAGCAACTTCATCTTGTAATATAAAAAAAAAAACAGCAAAAAATGGCCTTAGTTTCAGTTAAGACTAATAATAAAGCAGCGGGAACTCAACACCAAGTTAAGAAAAATGAAAAAGTTAAGCTGTTTGACAAAACTATCCAGCTTGGTGGATAGCACACCTGCCTTGGAGCACTGGGGTCCGCCAAACCAGGACATTACCAGCATATAGTTTGAATGTGCTTCCTGTGCTTATGGGAGTTTCCTCCTGCTGGTAGGTTAAAGTGGTTGTAAACCCTCACATATACCAAGTGAACAGCCTCAGATGATACACAGAGATTTCACAAATCACCCTACATACGTTTTACTTGTTCATCTGCAGTCTTCTCCTCTCTACACCCCTTCAAAAGGGTAGACCATGTTAAAAAATCTTTCTTCATCTGTCAGGAGCACAGAGGAGAGGGCAGAGAGCTGAAGTTTGTGTGTGAAAGTTGATTGGAGGAAAGGAACACACCCCCCTTCACACACCAGAAGAACTATGTTCTGAACAGACAAGCTATGTTCTGAGCTTCCATCCCCTTCTCCAGACACAAATTTATCTCATTATTATTATTATTATAATACAGGATTTATATAGTGCCGACAGTTTGCACAGCTCTTTACAACATTAGGGCAGACAATACAATTGCAATACATTAAACTCAATACAGGAGGAATAAGAGGGCCCTGCTTGTTAGAGCTTGCAATCTAGGAGGGAGGGTGAAGTGATGCGAAAGTGTAAATAACTGTGGGGGATGATCTGATGGAGAAAATAAAAAGTGCAGTTGTTCGGTTGAGGCAGGATAGGCTTCTCTGAAGAGAAAAATTTTCAGGGATCACCTAAAAGTGGATAGATTTGGAGACAGCCTGACAGATTGGGGTAGGGAATTCCAGAGGATGAGAGAGGTGAATATGGGAGGAGGTGATGAAGGAACTAAAGAGCAGAAGATATTGGGAGGAAGATTAGGTTGGTATTTTGAGACTAGGTTAGTGATGTAGCTAGGGTCAGAGTTGTGGATGGCTTTGTAACTTGTTAGTATTTTGAATTTAATTCAAATCTCATGTGTCGGGAAAAAACTCTCAGAAGTGATTCATGATATAACAGAGGAAGGAAGCACCAGAGAGAAAAGGGCAGTCTTTTCAACATAGGGCAGTCTTTTCTATATGAAACCAAAATCAAGAACACGGGGACATGACCTCAAACTAACTGGGGGGAAGTTCAAAACTAATCTTAGAAAGTATTATTTTACTGAAAGGGTGGTTGATGATTGGAATAAACTACCAACAGAGGTTGTGAGACAGTCAACAGTAAATGGCTTTAAACATGCTTGGGATAAACATAAATCCATAGTCAAACAACAAGGTTAATGTAAAAAAAAAAAAAATAAATAAATAAAAAAAATATAAATAAAAAGGGGCAGACTCGATGGACTACTCAGTCTTTTTCTGCCGTCACTTTTCTATGTTCTATGTTTTTCTATGACATTTAGAGCTTTGGAGAGAGATAAGTAAACACTACAGATATATGCACTTTGCTCAGATTCAATGACTCAGGTTTACAACCACTTTAATTGGCTCCTGTTCAAAATGGCCCTAGTATGTGTATGCACGCATGCGAGTCAGCGACCTTGGATTGTAAACTCCTTAAGGGCAGGGACTAATGTGAATATACAATATGTAAAGCACTATGGAAATTCTCAGCGCTATACAAATACCTGTAATAAATAAATGACCACCCTACAAAGATACCCCTGTAAGCACCAAACCAATCGAATCACATATACAGAAAATGCACTACACTATTTTATCATTCCTTGTTCACAAGGCAAATTGCTTACAATTCATTATTTCAGTAATCCACAACACAATTAAAATATTAACAGTGCAAAATAAGAAATACATTTTTCAACAACAAAATCCAAAACACATATTCCAATACGTAGATGGTAACAGACAAAGTCACTAGAATTACCAGAATACATCCCGAACAAAAACGCGACAAATAATTAAACTTAATGTCTAATCAAGAATGTGCCACAAACCAAACAAAATCAACATATTTTGAAAATACTTAAATTGATATGAAATCCATCCAGGGCTTTAGGGAAAACAGTACTGAGGGTCAGCAATAGTTTAAAGCGGCTGGAATCAATCCAGCTCCAACTCCGAGCAGCTGTTGGAAGACGTGGATGTAAGTCTTTCAAAGCCCAGTTGGTATAACAGCTGTTGACGTGCCATCAGTGTTTTATTATAAGTTATTAAAGTCCTGTGCAGCAGAAGCTACATGAAAACATCTACAAGACTAAATACATGTCTTTTTTTAACATGAGTCAACCACTCATCATATCAAAAATACAGGGGGCCATGCAAGTCAGTACGGAGCTTGTCTCCACATACATTTTGGTATTCAGCCCTGTGATCATACAAAGCCTTGGAAACAATCTTAGAATTTAGCATTATTAACATTATATAAAGTTTATTTGCTGCCAAGATTAATGTAACAGAAGCCCTAAGCACATGGCTTCTGTTCTCTTCTAGAGGGCCTCAGTACCCCGAAACTTGGCCAGTCCCCGAGAACCATCTGCTCCTCTCACTATGTGTGCTCCTTCTGCTGCTTCACTCCTTCGTTATACCTCCCTTGTGGCCAATGGATTATGAGAGAGATCGCTGCAGGGTTGGCTACTCTTCCTCCCACTTGGAGAAGGTGTTCCTGAGATTTTGGAAGCTTTGATCACACATGCTCCTTTTGCATTCATTTCTGGTAAGAAGATTGAGAGATCACTGGGTGTGGTGTGCTGCTCCATTCGTGCACATAAGCTGGTGTGGGTCTATCCACTTCTCACTATTGGAATTTAGAGACTGTATTTGTAAACACTTACCTGCTCTTTGTTCTAGGCACTGCACAAGAACTGTATTTGATAAAAATAACCTTCTTTATCGAGAAACATACATTCCACATTATTAATCATGCTACCAAAATGTGTGTGTGCTGTAAATTGCCTCTAGCATTGTTCCTGATTCTTCTTGCTGGAGGCTGCCATTTTGCTGAAGCTCAGAGCCCCTGAACAGCAGTAAATCTTTAGGCTGTCGGCAGATCAGCCTCTGCATTTTCAGCACAGTTCCAAAAATAGAGAGCAACTGAGCGTGTGCAGAGCAAGGTAAGACAGTGTATTATTGGATTCTAAACAGTATCTTTTTAATGCAATACCTGTAAAAGTTGCCAGCCTGAAGTGACCTAGCAGGACTTACAGTGACTTGAAAAAGTATTCATACCCCTTGAAATTTTCCATATTTTGTCATGTTACAACCAAAAACATATATGTATTTTATTTGGATTTTATGTGATAGACCAGAGATGTGCAATTAGCGGACCTCCAGATGTTGCAGAACTACAAATCCCATGAGGCATAGCAAGACTCTGACAGCCACAAGCATGACACCCAGAGGCAGAGGCATGATGGGATTTGTAGTTTTGCAACAGCTGGAGGTCCGCTAATTGCATATGCCTGTGATAGACCAACACAAAGTGGCACATAAAATTGTGAAGTGGAAGGAAAATGATAAACGGTTTTCAGAATTTTTCTACAAATAAATATGAGAAAAGTGTGGCGTGCATTTGTATCCAGCCTTCCTGGGTCAATACTTTGTAGAAGCACCATCGGCTGCAATTACAGCTGCAAGTGTTTTTGGGTTGTCTCTACCAGCTTTGCACATCTAGAGAGTGACATTTTTGCCCATTCTTCTTTGTAAAATAGCTCAAGCTCTGTCAGATTGGATGGAGAGCCTCTGAACAGCAATTTTCAAGTCTTGCCACAGACTTTCAATTGGATTGGACTGGGCCATTCTAATACATGAATATGCTTTGATCTAAACCATTCCGCTGTAGCTCTGGCTGTATGCTTAGGGTAGTTTTTCTGCTGGAAGTCGGACCTCTGCCCCAGTTTCAAGTCTTTTGTAGACTCAAACACCTTTTCTTCTAAGATTGCTCTGCATTTGGCTCCAACCAACTTCCCATCAACTCTGATCAGCTTCCCTGTCCCTGCTGAAGAAAAGCATCCCCACAACATGGTGCTGCCACCACCATGTTTCACAGTGGGGATGGTGTGTTCATGGTGATGTGCAGTGTTAGTTTTCCGCTACACATAGCATTTTGTTTTTAGGCCAAAAAGTTAAATTTTGGTCACATCTGACCAGAACACCTTCTTCCACATGCTTGCTGTGCCCCTCACATGGCTTCTTGCATACTGTAAATGGGACTTCATACAGCTTTCTTTCAACAATGGCTTTCTTCTTGCCTCCCTCCTTAAAGGCCAGATTTGTGGAGTGCACGACTAATAGTTGTCCTGTGGACAGATTCTTCCACCTGAGCTGTGGATCTCTGCAGCTCCTCCAGAGGTTACTATAGGCCTCTTGGCTGCTTCTGTGGATAATGCTCTCCTTGCCCAGCCTGACAGTTTAGGTGGATGGCCATGTCTTGGTAGGTTTGCAGTTGTGCCATACTCTTTCCATTTTCGGATGATGGATTGAACAGTGCTCCATGAAATGTTCAAAGCTTGGAATATTTTTTTATAACCTAACCCTGCTTCAAACTTCTCCACAACTTTATCCCTGACCTGTCTGGTGTGTTCCTTGGCCTTCATGATGCTGTTTGTTCACTAAGGTTCTCTAACAAACCATTGAGGGCTTCACAGAACAGCTGTATTTATACTGAGATTACATTGTACACAGATAGACTCAATTTATCAATGGGGTGACTTCTGAAGGCAATTGGTTCAACTACATTTTAGTTAGGGGTATCAGAGACTTTTCACATATTTGTAAAAAAAAAAATTGAAAACCATTTACCATTTTCTTTCCACTTCAATTATGTGTTGGTCTATCACATAAAATTCCAATAAAATACAACAAAATGTGGAAAATGTCAAGGGGTATGAATACTTTTTCAAGGCACTGTAGTTTTCTGATTAAAGTTTCACTTTAACAAAGTAAGGAAAAAAACGTGCAGGATGGGTTAGAGGGGGTGGAAGTTAGGAGGGGGTTAATATATGGCCACAAATGGCCTTGAAATCAGGTCATTACCACCTATTACCTTCTTCTGGCCAATAAACAGTAAAAAAAGGCACCTTGCGGTGTCTGATAACATGCAGAAGGTTTGCCCTAAACTTAAAGAGTATCTAACACCAAAAATTTTTCTTTTTGGTTTGGGATAAAGTAGGAAAGGGTAAGAAACCCTGTTAAATGTTTATTGCAATGACTGCTACCCCCTTCGTGGAAATTCTGGCACTTTTTGTCCTGGTAATAATTGTCATAAAGGAATATTAAAAATTTTGAGCGGTCACTATTACAGGGCCCACAGGAAATCTTCCCACGAGAAGATTAGTTGCGGTGAAAACTGTGCAATAGGTTTTCCACATCTTGCAGAGATTTCTCACTTCCTGTTGTGTCTATGAAACAGGAACGAAAGGGAGCGCCCCCAATCCATCACGGAAAAAAATACACTTGACAGAGGCCTAGAGAAAAAAAAAAAGGGGGGGTGTATTGGAAAGTTGTACTGTCTTTATTTTTTGTTTGTTTTTTTTAAACATCCTAATGATCCAAAAGTCCACCTGGGTCAATGTTTCTTGTTAACCACTTGCCGACCGTCAACTGCAGGTTGACGGAGACAAAGTGGCCTTGGTATCGCAAACCACCGTCATACGACGGCGGCTGCGAGATCGCGCACTGTGAGCCCGCGCGCTCACTGTGTTCGGGGAGGGCCAGGGAGCGGGTGCGGCTACCCGCGATGCCCCCCCGCACTGAAAGAACAGAGGTCTGTGTAAGTAAACACGGACCTCCGTTCTGTAAAAGGGGGAAGGGCTGTGATCACAGCCTTCCTCTACATGGAAGCTGTGATCACTTCCCTTCCCCAGCCAGGGCAGCCCACACACAGTTAGAACACGCCCAGGGAACACAGTTAATCCTTAGAGCGCCCCCTGCAGGTTAACCCCTTCACTGCCAATGGCATTTACACAGTAATCAGTGCATTTTTATAGCACTGATCGCTGTATAAATGCCAATGGTCCCAAAAAAGTGTCAAAATGGTCCGACATGTCTGCCCCAATATCGCAGTACTGCTAAAAATCGCAGATCGCCACCATTACTAGTAAAAAAAATAAATAAATAAAATCCCCAGAAATTAATTCTCATCATCCATAAACGCGGCCACATTTCCGCAAACTAATCAATAAACGCCAATTTTTTTATCACAAATATGAGGAAGAATATAAATCGGCCAAAACTGATGAAAAAAAATGTTTTTTTGTATTTTTTTTGGGGATTTGTATTTTAGCAAAAAGTAAGAAATTTAGGTTTTTTTGCAAAATTGTTGCTCTTCTTTTGTTTATAGCGGCGATCAGAAATGACGCAGCGATAATCAAATACCACCAAAAGAAAGCTCTATTTGTGGGAAAAAAAGGACGTAAATTTCGTTTGGGTACAACGTCGCATGACCGCCCAATTGTCAGTTAAAGCGACGCAGTGCCGAATCGCAAAAAGGGCTCTGGTCCTAAAGTGTGAAATCCTTTCGGGGCTGAATTGGTTAAAGCACTGATTGGGGAATTTTAATTCAGTCTTGTGCACTTGCCACTTGTATTGGTAAAATAATGCAAGTTGGTAATCCATTTTGCCAGGGTCATACATTCATCACTTACTATAAAAGGTATTAGACAAGCTTGCAAGTCCATATTCAGACATACAATTCACTTGCAATGTATATTTACGGGTAAATAAATGCACACACTGTATAATCTTTAAGAAAGGTTTTTGTTGAACTGTATGGTCTGGGGTGACAGGGTCTCACTGTACACTAAGCTGTCCATGCGCAGCTCAGTGTAAGAATTTCAACAATGTTGTGATTACAGGATTCCCGCACATACATGGGAGTGGCATCAACATGGCCCGGCCAATGGAAGGGGCCAGAGAATGATACCCAGAAGCTGCCGGGCTGAAGGTGTCAGTGGCCGATGGGGAGCTCGGGGACATCACAGCACTGGAAAGAAGGCTAGCATAGTTCTGCTTTAAGTATAAAGTGGTGAGGCGGCAGCTCTAAATAGACACGTCATTATGCCCTATAGACAGTGTTTCCTTAACCACTTAAGGACCGGAAGGATTTCCAGCTTTAGGACCGGAGCCCTTTTTGCGATTCGGCACTGCGTCGCTTTAACTGACAATTGCGCGGTCGTGGGACGTTGTACCCAAACGAAATTTGCGTCCTTTTTTTCCCACAAATAGAGCTTTCTTTTGGTGGTATTTGATTCAAT
>BLSH010059085.1:88407-101447 GCA_018402905.1 Glandirana rugosa | reverse complement strand
AGCCCCCCCCCCCCCCCCCACCCTCTGTGCCTGGTCATCACTACAGTATTATAGATAAAATGGCAAGCATATAATAAGCTGCAACACTTCGTGTGTGTGTGTGTGTGTGTGTAATAAATATTGTGTATAAAACGTGCTGGAATCAATATGCACAAACTATCAATAATCAGCAATGAAAATAAATAACAAATTCATAGTCACTAATAATCCATATGAGCTTATCTGTGA
Organism: Glandirana rugosa; assembly: GCA_018402905.1. Classification (NCBI taxonomy): domain Eukaryota; kingdom Metazoa; phylum Chordata; class Amphibia; order Anura; family Ranidae; genus Glandirana; species Glandirana rugosa. Next base: position 101,219 of record BLSH010059085.1, on the reverse strand, counting down.
ACGACCGATGCAAAAAAAAAAGTATGAGTGATGTGCACAACAAATCAACAAAGAATAATAAGCATTAATAAAAAAAACAAGTTCATACAAGTTTGTGTTCACTAGTGATCCATGCAAAACTTATTTGTGACGAGCGTTGGATTTAAAATTCCATGGAAAAAAAATAATCCAGAAAAGCATACAACAGGACCACCACCAGGAATCGCCAATGGATGTATGCTCACCTTAAAATGAGGCCCTTATTTATGAGGACCAATGAAGCCTCAAAATAATTTGGGATCTGAGATGGCTGCCATAGGTGTGGAACCTGATGGATATGTATGCATTCACAGTAGGTGACAGGATATTCCACTTCAAACCAAAGCCTGACTCAAATAACAGAAGAAAGCCTTATAGTGTAACCCATAAAACGAATTTCACTGATTAAACTCATAAACTGCACTCACTTTAAGCAGCCAGAGTAACTGCACAAAAAAGTACCAAGCCGCCACCTCCTCTTACATTTCAAATCAACGTAGACACAGCTGTACTGCGGGGAACAGCACCACAAGCTAGAAGCTCACTTGTGGACACGCTTTCTTTCCTGAATCAGTGAAGCTCCGCCCTACATGTTTCGTCATTGTGACATCATCAGGGCAAATTTTTGGTTAGTCTGCACCTTAAAAGAGTTAATTTGTTTAAAGACACATGAAATTTAACACATTTATAGGTTAATATATTTTTTTAGCGCAGCATGCTTTATACACAATATTTAATACACATCACTACAGTATTGTAATCAGCAGGGAACATGAGCATTGGTGACTGCAGAGCTGTAGTTGCGTCAAGACAGGGCTAGAGCCAGAACACTGCTCCTATACAAACTTCCGATGTTATTTTCTACAAACAGTGATGAAGGGATATGAGGGCTATTACAGTACCTTGAAAAAAATATTCATATCCCTTGAGTATTTTCCACATTTTGCAAAAGACTTGAGACTGGGGCGGAGGTTGACCTTCCAGCAGGACAACAGCCCTAAACATACAGCCAGATCTACAATGGAAGGGTTTAGATCAAAATGTGGAACATTTCAAGGGGTATGAATACTTTTTCAAGGCACTACACATTGGCAATCTTGTCAACTAGAAGAGTCTTCCTGACATAAGTGGCTTGACAGTGAATGAACAGTGTTCTAAAGACACCTCATTGGAGCATCACCAACGAAACAGGCGAGTATTTTCTTAACGATCCTCAGATTAATTTATCCTCTTGCTGACCGTGTAACACATATATGTGGTGGCAAAAGAAGTGGGCTTTAACACCCAGTTGTTTAACCACTTAACAACCGCCCTATAGTCAAATGACAGCTACAGTGCGGTTGCTTAATTCTGGGAGGACGTATAGTGACGTCCTCCCATGAACGCGCTTCCCGCGTGCCCCCTAGGGCCCGCACACGGGAACATCCATGACCGCCGGGTCCAGGGGACCCGGAGCATCACGGTGAATGGCTGCTGTGAGCGGCCTTTTACCACGTGATCGGACATGTAAACAAGCCGGCGGAAGTGCCGGCTTTTCTCTCCCCTCTCTGCACCGATCGGTGCATTGTGAGAGGTGAGAGGAGAGGGGGAAGAGAGGACATGCTGCAGCGCTGTGGGCAATGTGTAGTGCCCACAGCGCTGCTAAGTGACAGGCTGCAACCTCCACCATCCATCCAGCCTCACCACCCACCCAGCCATCCTCACCCCATCCATGCTCACCCACCCAGCCATCCTCACCCCATCCATGCTCACCCATCCAGCCATCCATCCATGCTCACCCATCCAGCCATCCACCCACCCATGCTCACCCAGCCAGCCGTGCTCACCAACCCATCTATCCATGCTCACCCATCCATCCATCTATCCATGCTCACCCATCCATCCATCTATCCATGCTCACCCATCCATCCATCTATCCATGCTCACCCATCCATCCATCTATCCATGCTCACCCATCCATCCATCTATCCATGCTCACCCACCCAGCCATGCTCACCCATCCATCCACACTCAGTCATCCATCCATGCTCACCCATCCATCCACACCCAGCCATCCATCCATGCTCACCCACCCATCCATCCATCCTCACCCAGCCGTGCCCACCCACCCATCCATATCCATCCATGCTCATCCATCCCCTTCCGTGCTCATCCATCCCCATCCGTGCTCATCCATCCCCATCCGTGCTCAGTCATCCCCATCCGTGCTCAGTCATCCCCATCCGTGCTCAGTCATCCCCATCCGTGCTCAGTCATCCCCATCCGTGCTCATCCATCCCCATCCGCGCTCATCCATCCCCATCCGCGCTCATCCATCCCCATCCGCGCTCAGTCATCCCCATCCGCGCTCAGTCATCCCCATCCGCGCTCAGTCATCCCCATCCGCGCTCAGTCATCCCCATCCGCGCTCATCCATCCCCATCCGTGCTCATCCATCCCCATCCGTGCTCATCCATCCCCATCCGTGCTCAGTCATCCCCATCCATGGCTCATTTGTGCCTCATTCATGCTCATCCATACCACATCAGTTCTCATCCGTGACACACCCATGTCACTACAGTGCCCATCCGTGCCACTACAGTGCCTCACAATAGTGTAAAAGATAGTCAAATTCGATTTGAAATGTATGTCCCTAGAACACCTGACGGTGCTCCCTACATGATGGGCCTCTGTATGTAGCCAGGCTGTGTAAAAGTGTCACACATGTGGTATCGTCATACTCAGTACGAGTAGCAGAATATATTTTGGGGTGTAATTTTTGCTAGGTACATGCTGTGTGTTAGAAATATTGTATAAATGGACAACTTTGTGTAAAAAAAAAAAAAAAAAAATGCGTTTTCATTTTTTCCCCACAATTTCCAAAATGTGTGGAAAAAAAATCACATATTCAAAAGACTCATTATGCCTTTTAGAATATACGTAGGGGTGTTTGCTTTCCAAAATGGGGTCATTTTTGGGGCTTTTCCATTGTCCTGGTGCTCCAGGACCTTCAAAAGTGCAAGAGGTAGTCAAGAAATTATGTGTGTAATTTATGCTCCTAGAACGCCTGATGGTGCTCCCTGCATGGTGGGCCTCTGTATGTGGCCAGGCTGTGTAAAAGTCTCACACATGTGGTATTGCCATACTCGGGAGTAGTAGAATGTGTTTTGGGGTGTAATTTGTGGTATGCATATGCTGGGTGTGATAAATAACCTGTTAATATATGACAATTTTGTGGGGGGAAAAAGAAAAAAAAATCTTTACTTTGCAAAGAATTTTGGGAAAAAATTACAACTTCAAAAAATTCATCATGCCTCTTACTAAATACCTTGGAATGTCTACTTTCCAAAAAGGGGTCATTTGGGAGGTATTTGTACTTTCCTGGCTTGTTAGGGTCTCAAGAAATGACATGGGCTGTCAGTGCATCAGGTGTGATCAATATTCAGTGATCAGCACCATAGCTTGTAGACTCTATAACCTTCACAAAGACCAAATAAATATACACTAATTTGTTTTTTGTTTTTTTACCAAAGATATGTAGCAGTATACATTTTGCCCAAAATGTATGAAGAAAAATTACTAATTTGCAAAATTGTATAACCGAAACAAGAAAAATTCATTTTTTACAACATTTTCGGTCTTTTTTTAATTATAGCGCAAAAAATAAAAAAACCAGCAGTGATTAAATACCGCCAAAAGAAAGCTCTATTTGTGTGAAAAAAAAGACATACATTTCATCTGGGTACAGTGTTGCATGACTGAGTATTTGTCATTCAAAATGTGAGAACACTGAAAGCTGAAAATTGGTCTGGTTGTTAAGGGGGTTTAAGTGCCCAGTGGTCAAGTGGTTAACACATGCGCCCATGGCAGTCTGAGGTTGCATGCTTAGAATGACCTTACTATGCACTCCCAGCACATTCTATGTCAGGGCTTCTGATCAGGAGCTAGCGGGATGGGCGTTCCACTGTTTTCTACGTTTATTAAAAGTCAGCAGCTACATAAAGTGCAGCTGCTGCCTTTTAATAAACAGACACTTACCTGCCCCCCGGTATAGCGATGCGGCCGCCCAGAGCCTCACTCCCCCCCCCCCCTCCCCGGAGCCGTCATTGCTACTGTGGGCACCCGGCCATGACAGCTAGCGGCTGTGTCCGGATTATTACAGTTTAGTTTTTAGAGAATCAGCCACAGCTGTAGAAAAGCCTCTACACTGCCTGAATGAGACCCTTGATCTATGTTGGGAAGCAGTGATCTCCTCGCAGAGATCCAACACCCCCCCCCCCCCCGCTGAATATAGAGCAAGAGCTCTCCAATCAGAGGGGAGGAGTGTGAGCTTTGCTGTGCTAAAGGTCTGACTCAATAGGGGGAATGCCAGACTTCTTCGCAGAGAGCAGATGTCCCACTATGCACCTGCAGGGGACAGGCTTTTCTACTCAGGCTGTAGCAGCTTTAGAAACAAAATTCATAAGATATGGTAAGATATTGAACACCTTTTGTTAGGTGCACCTTGAATATATTTAGCACATTTAAACTTGATTAAAAGGTTTATTTGTTCATCATATCTTCTGGGGACTTAAGTGTAGTTTCCAGGCAATGACAGAAGGTGACGGCCAGTGACAGTGGAGCAATGTATTCTTTAAAGGGGTTGTAAACGTTTGGGGTTTTTTTTTTCAGAAAAATAACAAACATGTTCTACTTACCTGCTCTGTGCAAGGGTTTTGTACAGAGCAGCCCCAATCCTCCTCTTCTGGGTTACCCCGGCGGCGCTCCTGGCACCTCCCCTCCTCCATCGGATGCCCCTACAGAGATCCGCTTTCACTGGGGAAACCTGTGCGGGTGCGCTCCCAAGTCCCACTGATGCATTCATTGACACAGACAGCGGGACTCGGACCCGCCCCCACTCCCGTATCACTGGATTTGATTGACAGCAGTGGGAACCAATGGCTCCTGCTGCCATCAATCTGTCCAATGGTGAGAGAGACAGTGGCTGAAGCCGCTGGTCTCGTGCCCATCGCTGGAACACGTAAGTAAAATGGGGGCTCTGGGGGGGGGGGGGCTGCAGCAAGAAATGTTTTTCACCTTAATGCACAGAATGCATTTAGGTGAAAAACCTTAAGACTTTAAAACTCCTTTACACCAAAACTCCAGCCACAGACCTCTACATAAGTTATTAAAGCAAAAAACAGTTACCTAGAAGAAGCTAGCAACTGGTGCGTCCGCCCCAATTTGTATCTCTTAGACCCCTTTCACACCAGGGCCGCCCAAGCGTTAGTGGTAAAACACCGCTAATTTGCGGCGCTTTACCGCTCATAATAGGTGGCGGCGGTGTGCTTTTAAACCCCCCCCCCCACAAGTGGTTAAAAGTGCCGGTTAGCGGCGCTCCCGAACCGGTGTTCAGCGCGTCGGGAGCGCTGCCCCATGTTTTCAATGGGCAACGGAGGTATAGGAGTGGTGAATACACTGCTCCCACACCGCTGCAAAGATACGGCTTGCAGTACTTTTTTTACCGTCCAGCAAGCGCACCGCCCCAGTGTGAAAGCACTAGGGCTTTCACACTGGGGTATATTGGGGGAGTTTTTCACGCACTTTTCTATCGCTATTTTTAGCGCAAAAGCTCCTGAAAAACTTTTTGGTGTGAAAGGGGTCTAAGTGATCCTGACTCACTTATCATATGGCGCTTACATACAACTGCCTATCCAGCAATTTATTAGAATGATATCAAATACCATTTGAAAGCCTATTTATAACCTAAAACAGTGCATGATATAAAATAGGATGTACAGAATAGGTAAATAACAGTGTCACATTTATCAAATTTGCTTCAACTCCCCAAAATCTAAAGCAGCAGTGTGCAACTGAGGCCCTCTAACTGTTTTGGAACTACATGTCCCATGAGGCACTGCAAAATTGACAGTTAAAAGCATGATTCCTAACAGCCGGAGGGCCAGTCCAACAGGGTATTAAAGTAGAAGTTCACACTAATACTAGAATCTCTAAATCTACAAGCATCCACAATCTAAGACTAACCTACTTAGCCCTGAGCTGTCAGCGGTGGCTTCTCTGTGGAGGCGGGTGCAGAGGAGGCAGCCGACAACGAAAGCCCCATGGTAACTCTATGGGTGGCGTCACCTCCCAGCCGTTGTCAGCTGTGTCCTGCACAGAGCTTCTGCCGCTGGAGACCAGACCAGAGCGGCTTCAGAAAAGGTATGTATAGCATTTTTTTCTTTGCAGGGCTAGATCGGTTAGCCTTAGATTATGGATGTCTGTAAATTTAGAGATTTTAGTATTAGGGTGAAGTTTCACTATAATGCAAACCCGAATGCCCCCTTTGCTAGATCAAAGTTTAGCAGACCTCTAAAGCTGGTCCAGGAATGTATGGCTATACCCCAAGGCATTACATTTTAGGTGATTGCTCTCCAGTTGGTCGCGACCATCTAGATTTCATAAGCCACACAAGATTAGGGATTATCGAGTTAGCGAATTGCCAGAATCTCTAAAATGATTAACATAAAACAACTTGCTGCTTGAGAATTGTACCAACTTATACTGATTGATAAAGTAAACAAACCCGCTCCTCAAAGTCATAAAGCAAAATCAGCAAGTTATTATTTTTTTTTTTCATTTTAATAAATAATGGATGTGGATTTTTCTGCATGGAAACTCTTGTTGGAGAAGTCTGTTAGACAGTTTTACACAGGTGTTGTCCTATATCATTATCCAGCACACTGCTACATAGATGACAGGAAAGCAGCTAGATGAGAAGCAAAGCAGCAGAACGCGATGCTAATCTGTACACACTAGAGAGCAGAACAGAGAACATCAACCCAAAAAAAGGTGAATACGCATTTCCAAAGTTAGCTATGTGAGCACTTGGTGTTCACATTATTTACAGGAGAACATAAATTACTGGAGTGCACTGCTTCTTCCCAGCTGGATACTGATGAAATAGATGCAAATAGCTGACAAGTTACTTACCCTGCGTTGTTAATCACAATGTCTGTAAAATAAAATGATAAAAATATTAGTATTGCACATATTTTCAGTATGAGACAGACTAAACTGTGCCAAAAAATATGCTGAAATGCTTAAAGCTTAACTCCACTTTTGTTGAGAAAAAAAACATCCCCCCCCCCGGATGAGCTATGTACATTGCAAGGATTTTAACAACCTTTGTTGTTCGGAAGAAATCCCTGTGTGTTTCTCTGTGCTTCTCTGCTGAGTGAGTCTAATGGGAGTGGTTTCATAATTATCAACCAGTTGTGTAGCTGCAGAGCACTAATGAGGAAAGCTGCTGGGCCTGCATCCCTTTAGACGTGTTCCTATTGGAAGTATGTCACCAAACGTGATTTTTGTTGCAGGGGAGGCCTGAAATCTGACTAGTATCTTAGGCAGACTTGTGGGAAAATTAGTGAGCCAATCACACAAGCAGGAAATGATGTTTCTGGGAAGTGGTCAGTACACACTCTGTGTACAGATCAGCTCCAGGTAGCCATATTGCACTGCATTTATAGAAAATTACAGCGGCTGCAGATTGAAAAGTAAAGGAAATTTTCAAAAACATTCAATTACAATATTACTTTTATCGCAATTGTACATGCTATATTATTTTTTATTAGCCATTTTTCTTCCCAACAAAAGTGGAGTTACCCTTTAAAAGGAAAGCACTCTGGCGATTTATGTTAACTTAATGCAAGTTCACCAGTTGCTTTAGCAGTCTCCTCCCGCATCTGAATGACAGATAAAATCTGTTCCGATTATATATAGACAGAGTGGCCATATTGTATCATGGTAGCCGTAAAGCAGAATTGCATTCCAGGGAAATTGAGTGAACTGATAGTCAGGGTTAAAATGTCATTAAACCCACATCATAAAAAACTACCAATAAATGTTGTATTACATTCTGTTTATACTCACTCAGTCACTACGAGATTCATTTTCTGTATTCTGCAAAAAACCTGGTTGATTCTACTGCTCTCTCTCTCCCCTTCTGTCAAAGTCCCCAATTTAGCTAGAGATTTTGCAAAGCAATGTTGGCAACTCTGCACATTCTCAGTGTGTAGTGAGTTTCTATGCTGAGCATTTCCTCCCCATCACATCTGAGCAGCCCATGTGACTAGAGTCACACATGTGGGCATGAAAAATGACAGTTCACTCCTTGGTCAGCATGGGCCAGTAAATTACTTCTCCAAACAGTGACCGCATCCTATCCAATGAAGGAACTGTTCAGCAGCACCGACAGCAATGGGTGCATTGGATACCTGAGTACAATGGCAATTCCTCCACCCAAACGGTTACCATAGATGGGGGGAATTATTATTATTATTATTATACAGGATTTATATAGTTTAGCAACAGTTTGCGCAGCGCTTTACAATATTAGGGCAGACAGTACAATTACAATACAATTCAATACAGGAGGAATCAGAGGGCCCTGCTCGTTAGAGCTTACAATCTAGGTGGGAGGGTTAAATGATACAAAAAGGACAATAACTGTGGGGGATGAGCTGATTGAGAAGAGAAGAAGTGTGTTTGTTAGGTGGTGGCAGGATAGGCTTCCCTGAAGAGAAGAGTTTTCAGGGATCGCCTGAAGGTGGATAGATTTGGGGACAGTCTGACAGATTGGGGTAGGGAGTTCCAGAGGTTGGGAGAGGCTCGGGAGATGTCTTGGAGGCGAGTATGAGAGGTGGCAATGAGGAAGCTGGAGAGCAGGAGGTTTTGGGAGGAGCGAAGAGGACGGTTAGGTTGGTATTTTGAGACTAGGCTGGTGATGTAGCTGGGAGTAGAGTTATGGATGGCTTTGTAGCTCATTGTTAGTATTTTGAATTTAATTTGTTGGGCGAGTGGCAGACAGTGGAGGGATTGGCAGAGAGGGGTGGCAGACACTGAACGGTTTGTAAGGTGGATGAGTCTGGCAGCGGCATTCATGATGGACTGTAGGGGGGATAGTCTATTTAAAGGTAGGTCAATGAGGAGGGAGTTGCAGTAATCAAGGTCAGAGATGACCAGGGAGTGGATCAGGAGCTTTGTGGTTTCATTGGTTAGAAAAGGACGGATTTTGGAGATGTTGCGGAGGTTAAGGTGGCAAGCCTTAGAAAGTGATTGGATGTGGGGCCAAAAGGAGAGTTCAGAATCCATGATAACACCAAGCACCCTAACATGTAGGGATGGGTGGATGGTTGTACCATTGCTCTTGACAGAGAAGTCAGGGGAAACGGCATGTGGGGGAGGAACTATTATGAGTTCGGTTTTGGACAAGTTGAGTTTGAGGAAGTGGTGTGTCATCCAGTCAGATATGTCTGTTATTAAGTTAGTGATGCGCGAGGAGACTGATGGAGTGAGTTGGGGGGTGGAAAGGTAGATTTGGGTATCGTCAGCGTAAAAATGATATTGAAAGCCATGGGAGGCTATCTTTTTTTCTCTCTTTCTTGCAGGCTAAACGGTCCAAACAGTAATTAAAGAAACCTAAACACATACGCAGCTATATTTTTTTACATTTTTCTTACTAGGTAAGAATGGCACGCTGAGAGGCTGAGCCAGCTGGGTGGATCCCGAAAAGTCTGGATGTCTAAAGAGCCTGGAATGGCTGAGTGACGTCAGCGGACAGCAGACTTTAGCCCACTGTCAGCTGCATACTGGTCACAGGAATGCAGAAATGCACTCCTGTGACGCACAGGAGAAGTAGGACCAAAAGAGCTTTGGCCCTACTTCTCCTTTAAGGCCCACAAATTTGCTTTAACACATTTATAATTTTACAGAACACTCCTAAGGGAACATTTTATATGCAGAAAGTACTGCAACTGCTTTTCTGAGTCTGCCTTTGTGTGCGTTTGTGTTAAAAAAGAGGGCAAAGAACTACTATGGTCTTATTAATCAGACATGCACTGACACCCACAGTCTGTGAACGTGTGCCTCCTGTCCAGGCAGCCCATTCATGTCTATTGGTATGCAGTGGCTGCATGAACACAGCCGTTCGCTCCAATTTGACAGCAGTACAAGGTGTTGGTGGATAGGCATCAGCTCCCATCTAAATGAGGCCCTAAATGTTTTTTCCCTTTGAAGAAGTCAAGTGACCAGTGACGCAACGCGTCGGTCGGAGTCTGTGGCATAACTTCCGGTGTCTCAGTCAATCTGGAAAGGAGCTGTGAGGAGGCAAGCTTTTTATGTTATACACTATACAAGAAGATTGCTATCTGAGTGGGCATTTTTAGTTTAATAAAAATTACTTTTATGGAAGCAATTTTGCGCAATGAAGGTTTTATTTATATTTTGAGTCAATGATGAAGAGGCTGTTCTGAGCACATTTGAGGAGACTTGAAAGACCAAAGATACAGCAGTGTTATGTATCAGGAGTTCTAAAGACCATTGTACCAGAGGCGTGATTGGACCCTAAGGTGAGCAGGCAATTCACCAGGAGGTGGTGGTACTTATCATTGAATTTTAGAGATAAGTCGCACATATTGGAGCAAAGCGTTATAGGAAGAATCCTACAAACCTAGAATTTTATGGGACTTTTTCACTTGAATATTATCACATATTTACCAGAATGTGGGCTATACCATTAGTATTTATTTTATTTTTTTGTTTGTATGACGCTGAAGTTTATCATTTACCATTTGTGAAATACAGATTGTTTGGATATAATCACTGACTGAATTAGTGCACCATTCTCTTTTAGAATATATACTCATAAGGGAAAATTTTATATGCAGAAAGTACAGCAAATGATTTTCGGGGTCTGCTTAGTGAGTAGATAGGATCAAAGTTTTTTCTTTTAAGCTTTAACATACAGAATTATTGTAAATGGACAGTGTGTGCATGGGTGTTAAAAAAAGGGGAGGGAAAGAACTACTAAGGTCTTATTCAGACAAGTGCTGACACCCACAGTCTGAATTTGTGCCCCCTGTGCAGGCACCCCATTCACGTCTATTGGTATGCAGTTGCTGCATGGACACAGCCAATCTGACAGCTGTATAGGGTGTTGGTGGGTGGGCATCAGCACCCATCTAAATGAGGCCCTAAATGGTAGAAACTAAAAAAAAAAAAAATCATAATCAAAAAAAGATAAACAATTTATATTAAAAACATCAGAAAACGTAATAAAAAATTACATCCCTTAGGAATGCGGAGACTTCGGCGTTCAAAAGAATTGCCATAATTAACAAACAGCCTCTTTAGTGACACCGTCATTTCTGCCATTCAAAAGATATTAAACATAGCCTGTCAACAACAGATGTAAGTAGGCAAAACACAGGGGTGTTCTAATCACTTTTCACTGCAGGAAGCTTTGAAGACCTTGTTTTATGTTATGTAAATTGCATGGGCTCGATCATTCAACAATACTTTGTTAATTCTCTTTAAATGCAATCAACTTCCCAGCTTAGTGAGCAAAAAGAAAAAATGATCAAACCTTCAGCTCTGGGGACTTTCAATGCCACAGATAGGTACATTTAGCATTTGCCAAACTTCTCTGTATCAAGAATATATCAGCCCCAATACCAGCAACACAAAACACTTTTTTTATATATTGCAAGCAGTGTGTCTGACTCAGACCTCCTCTGACACTACCAAGTGGATGATCTGAATATCAAGTGAAAGAAGGTCCCTGCAGCACAAGGGCAGGCCTACGCAATGCATATACTGTAGCAAATACTTGATTATTATAAAGGCAGTGAATATTCACATGAATTCAGTCTTTCTGTAACTGGCTACTACTACTGCTGTCAACGTGAATACAATAGCCCCCAGTCTGCGATAATGGTCATTAGATCAAATCAACCAACAAAAAGTGTTGTAGAAATACTCCTCTGTCTTACCAACATGTCTTCTGCTAGTGTGGGCTGCCATACACTGGTTCTTAATGAACAATAGACCTAACATAAAGATGTTTTTTTTTTCAGTCTGTTCTCAATTAGAACCAAAGAGCACACTGACTCACCTAATATACAAAGGTGTTAATGAAGAGCCTGATCCCTTTTCTGCCTGGGAACAAGGACTTCTGATGCTCACAGGTGTCCATTACTCATTAGCAATGAAAGCAACATTAAAGTCTATATTTTTTTCAAAAAGCATCTAATATTACAACTTACATGTACTTGCTGTGTTGACTATTTAAAAGAGTCCCCTAGCTGTGCTAGTTTTACAATGTTCCCCCTGTGCTCCCAAGACCTATGGAATCCCCTGTACACATGGGCTCCTGTTCTGTACTGCAGCATTACTAGTGCAGCCAGTAGGAGTTGATGAATCACTGTAGTGGAAGGAGGAGAAGCATGGCTTTTGCTCTGTGTTTCCCTCTTGTGCAAAAAAAAAAAAAAAGAAAGAAAAAGGAATTTGAATGCAGGAGGGTATCAATTACTTTCTCTGAGCACCCTTTTCCTCTAAGGAGCTCCCTTTCAAGCGCCAGGCCATCAGGGACAGGAATCCTGGATCAGGATGAAGAACCAGTCCCTGGCGGGGAGATCCTGCCTGAGAGGTAGATAAAAAGGAGGGGCGACCGACCACCCCTTCAGAGTGGGAAATCACGCCCTCCTTGGCCACCAAGGTGCAATAAGAACAAGACAGACCCCTGTCTGGCTTAGCATCTGCAGTGTCCTGGGGATGAGAGCAAGGGGAGGGAATGCATACACCAGGCCGAAGTCTAGGGCCTATAAGTCTAGATGCCTAGGGCATCTACCACCCCCCCCCCCCCTGGGCTCTAACTCCTGTCCTTCGAAGGTTTCAAAAAGAGAGAGCAGTCCCTCAATCTCGGGTCCCCCCCCCCCCCACCATCTACGGGATCCGTAGATCTGAATATCCGGGATCTGAAGCCGGACCACATACGT
>BLSH010059085.1:41646-62161 GCA_018402905.1 Glandirana rugosa | reverse complement strand
CTGCGTCGAGAAGTACTGAAACACCCCAAAATACAAGCAGGATGGTCCTCAATTGATCCGTCCCTTTTCTTTAGTCGACCGGGGAGGGGACCCCCGGCAGGAGAAAAGGATGTAATTTTGGGGGGGGAGTGTCTCCTCGAGAGGTCAAAGTTACGGATCAAGCGTTCCTCAACTGGACCGAAGGGATACCCTTGACGCCAGGATAACACTGGTAAAAAGAAAAAAGAAAAGAAAAAAGACGTCAGTTCTACTAGACGATAGTTCTTCGGCCAGCCCCGTAGCTCTCAGAACGAGACATGAAAGGGGCTGGACCGGTGGTACTACGCTTCGGCCGGGGTTGTGTCCTATGGGGGAACACGCCCCGGGCCACCCGCACGGAACGGGTAAGATGCGGCGGGTCCCTGTGTTGGGGCCGGCTTCGCATCATGGTGGCCAGGTCGGGGAAAGTACAGAGCAAGACTCTCGATGCCCCGACCGGCTTCTTGATAGCAGATCATCTTGACTGCAGAAAAAAGAAAAGAAAAAAGAAAAATGGTCACAATAGGACCGCAGTTCCCATAGGGAAGCCAGGTCAACTCCTTGCGAACTAGGCATTGAAACTGGAGAGCTCCTCTGTGAGGGGGGGGTTTTAATGTAGGAAAAGAGGACGGCCCCCAGGGGAGGGGCCAGCTGATTTCTTTTCCCTGCCTAGTTAACTCCTGGTAGGACGAACATAAAACCCCACAAAGTCATGAAGAGCTGCGTCTGTCAGTGAACGTAGGAGAAAATGGATTTTTATTTGTAAACAGCAAGTGTCAGGAAAGATTTAGTCTTTAAATGGTTAAACTAAACAACTATAGAAGGGGAGTTCACTCAGAGTTCAATGCCTTTGAAGTAAATGACTTTGTAACTCTTATCAATGATGACTCAGAAGTTGGCTTTCTCCCCAGACTTGGCTCTCTCCCCTGAGACTCAAGTCGCTCCGACTTGGAAAGACTTCAGGCACTTTTTATTACGGTCAAGTCGCGCTGATTCGCCCCCCAAGTCGGACCCCATTAACTGCACTGAAAATCGCGGTAATGTCCAATGGAGATCACGGGGTAAATCGAGATCGCGATTTTAATACGATTAATCGTGCAGCTCTATTGTGCAGCTATATGGGCACAACAGCTGCTATATGGGCACAATAGTATAAGGCCCCTTTCACACGGGCGGATAGAATGCAGCTTTTAGCTGCGGATAGATGAAGTTCTCTACCACAGCTATACTGTGACAATGCTTTCCTATAGCCCCATTCACACTCTGCATTTAGCAAAGGTTTCGTTGCAGACGAATTTGTGCGATTAGAAAAAATGGATTGGAATGCGTCCAGGAACGGTGTTATGCAGCTAACCGCACCTATCTGCACGAATCCGCAGCTAAACTGTGTAATCTATGGATAGCAACGGCAACAAGCATAGAAAATCAATAGGAAGCACCCCAGGATCGTTTTTTTCAGCAGACGATTCTGCACATGATAAAAGTGATCTTAGCGGCGGATATGCCACGAGATCACTTATCAGCGGCGGGAGAGGTGCCCCCCTCCCTCCCTTACTGCTTTTTTTGCACTGTCATTTTTTTCAAATAATTTTTTTTTTTTTCATTTTACTGCAAATATGAGATCTGAGGTCTTTTTGACCCCTGATCGCATATTTAAGAGGTCCTGTCATGTTTTTTTTTCTATTACAAGGAATGTTTACATTTCTTGTAATAGGACTAAAAGTGTTTTTTTTTTTAAAAAAAAAAGAACAGTGTAAAAATAAAAATGAAAAAGTAAAATAAAGAATTAAAAAAAAAAAAATAATTAAAGTCCCCCGACCCCACGAGCAGGAGCGAATGCATACGCAAGTCCCGCCCACATATGAAATCGGTGTGCAAACCACACATGTGAGGTATCGCCGTGATAGTTAGAGTGAGAGCAATAATTTTAGCAGTAGACCTCCTCTGTAACTCAAACCTGCTAACGTGTAGAATTTTTTAAACGTCACCAATGGAGATTTTTATGTTGCAAAGTTTGTCGTCATTCCGCGAGCTGACTCAATTTTGAAGCATGACATGTTGGGTATCATTTTTCTCGGCGTAACATTATCTTCAACAATATGGAAAAAAAAATGGCCTAACTTTACTGTGGTCTTATTTTTTAACTCAAACTGAATTTTTTCAAAAAAAATTGCGCTTGTAAGACCGCTGCGCAAATACAGTGTGACAACGTTTTGCAACAGCCGCCATTTTATTCTCTAGGGTGTTAGAAAAAAAATATATAAATGTTTGGGGGTTCTAAGTAATTTTATAGCAAAAAAAACCTGGTTTTAACTCGTAAGCACCGAACTCCAAAAAGAGGTTCGGTCTTAAAGTGGTTTTACATAACAAACATGTTATACTTACCTCCTCTGTGCAAGGAGTGTGCACAGAGTGGCCCCAATCCTCTTCTTCTGGAGTCCCCCAGTGGCACTCCTGGCTCCTCCCCACATCAAGTGCCCCCACAGAGAATCGATTTTCCCTGGAGGCACTTGTGCGAGCGCGCTACCGTGTCCTGCTGCGTTCATTGACACAGACAGCAGGACTCCGCCCTCCGGTTCTCGAGTCACTGGATTTGATTGACAGCAGCAGGAGTCAATGGATCCTGCTGCTATCAATCTATCCAATGAGGACCCGAGACACCGGCTGGAGCTGGTGCGCTCATCCCCGTCGCTGGAACGATCAGGCTCAGGTAAGTAAAAAGGGAGCTCTGGGGGGCAGCTGTACTACAGAAGGTTTTTCACCTTAATGCATATAATGCATTAATTTGAAAAACCGTGAGGGTTTACACCCCCTTTAAGCCCTGTGACATAGACCTTGCATGCAGTAGTGCTGCTTCATGCTGTGAATTCAGCGGATACCAGGAATAAAGAGGCGGGGTGCTGTTGGTAACACTCCATCTGACATTCCTGACGGAACTTCAGAAGAGGCATCGGCTTATGCGGCTGGCTGATGCCTCCGCGGGACTGCTGCGGCTCTACTCCCTCCGCGGCTGGCGATATGTGCCTGAAAGTAGTTCCTATACTTCTCTGTGATTGCTGTGGTGCACTTCATCCATGGCATGTGACCGCAGGTCGGCAGGCCCAGGCGATCTACCAGTCATCTATCCACAACCGACTGGTAGATCGCAGTTCCCAGGCTGCCGAACGGAGTCTAATAGGATTATATCCTATGATCATAAGTGCCATCTAGTGGCCATGATGCAATATTTTCCTGAAATACCAAAATCCGAAAGATACAGGACTGTGGCCACTAGATGGAGCTTATGATCATACAAAATAATCATATTAGAAAAATTGCAGTGTTTGTCACATTCATCCCATAGTATTAATGCCAAAAACAGCAAGGCAAGTAATATTCTTAAACTTGCCAAGCACATTACAATAGCCATGTTGTGAAACCTGATTCAATAGTTTGCACAGTTCTTTACAAAATAAAGGGAGACTGTACAGTTACAATTTGATTCATGCAAGAAGTTTAGCAGGGCTTTGATCATGAGAGCTTATAATCTAAAAGGGAAATCAACAATCCTGTCTGCTTGCATTCTAGTTCTGTTGCTATGGCTTTTAACCTTGAGCGCTGACATGGCGTCTGCTTTACAGCAGGCTGTACACTTACAGCAATTGAAGGAAACTGGCATTACTGTTCCCTCATTCTACAAATGCTAGTTGCCTGACTCTCACACGGAATCTTAAAGACCCAAAATGTATGCACTGCCAGAAGGCTTATGACCTGCATAGCTGTTGGTCAATGACCCAAACTTTTAAGGCTACAGGAAAAGCATAATAGCCAAGGCCACTCACATTTTCAGAATGCATGTTACATTTACTTAAAGACAAGTTAAAGTAGAACTGTAGCCTTAAATTGTCACTAAACCCACATCAAAAAAACTATCATAAAATGCATGTACATGTAGTTCATATTCACTCAGTCACTGAGATTCGTTTTTTTATTGTGAAAAAAAAAAAACCTGGTTGATCCTGCTGTTCTCTATATTCCCCCTTCTGTCCAGGTCCCCAATACAGACAGGGATTTTGCAGGGCAGTTTTGGCAGCTCTGCACATGCTTAGTTTTCAGTGAGTTTGTATGCTGAGCATTTCCTCCCAATCACATCTAAGCAGCCCATGTGACTATAGAGTCAAACATGTCGGTGTATACACAGTGGTAAATGACAGCCCACTCCCTCCCTGCTCCTCATTCATGCCCACTAACTAGCTAAATACAATGGGGTGGGGGGGTACTACACCTTGATTGGTGGAGGCTTTGCCTCCTTGTTATTCTAAGACACTGTTTACTGGAGGTGCGTGACACAGCTTGTGACTGGCAGGAATCCGCCCACACCATGTTACTGCCAAAAAATAATTTAGATTTGATTTCAAATATATATTTGTATGATAATATTATTTTATTTAAGTTTATTGATATTATTTTATCTCTGTGTTCCAAAGACTGTGACCAGCATAAGAGTAGTAGACGCTCTTCCTGCTTATGTTTCCCTGCTGACAGGCTGGGAAAGAGCTAGCTGGGTCATGTGATAGTTGTATATGAATTAGTAAAAGGTACTTAAATAGGTTTTTTTATTAAAATAATTACAGTGCCATCATCCAGAGTAAATAATATACAGAAATAGAAGGGACAATGTAAATTAAGCCCGTGTTTAGTATCACATTAATCTTGATACAATGAGGAAGGGTTAGAGCCTCTGTTTATGGTTTACTGTTGTGTATGTCACCATTGCAGAGCTCCACCCCAACTTCCTGGGCCCTGAAAGTTGTCATGGGACCAAAAGTGAGAGAAAATTACACTACAGGGCTTTGCATTTGCCAACACGAAGTTAAGGCCCTTTTCACATGGGGCTGTATGTTTTGACAGACTCCGCTTGCTCAGTGGGGATCGATCCATTGATCCCCACTAAGCTGGCGGATGACAGATCCATCTCCGCTCACTGTGTGGAAACGGACCTGTCAGAGCCCTGCTGTCCTTTATGGGAAATCGGATCAGATCCATCTGTCCGTTTTCATCCAATTCCGTCCGATCCGTCAGACGGATGGAAAATAGGGTTTCCATCGGTCTGGATTTAGCGGACTGGATTGGATAGCGGCAGTTGTCAGCAGACATGTCACTACTGACATCAGTTGTTCCATAGAGGAGAATGGAGCGTCTGATCAGGTCCGCCAGAAAAACGGACAGGCGAACCGGATTGGTCCAAAGGTGTGAAAGGGGCCTAAAGTGTTAATACATAGATACAGGTGTCCCTTTACATGGCAGAAAGCTAATATTTTCTGTCGGATAGTCCTAGTCAAATCAACTTTGTGTTTATGATAGATCATAGCCATAGTGACAGAGCTTATGATGTGTTATTTATCATATCAAGTCATTCTTCACACATATATTAGATCTGTGTGCAAAATGTACATTAAGAAGAGCATTAGATAGTGGCAGAATATTACCTACAAGGATCCAGGTATCATTAATCAGATATACTCAGCAAAGCTAATGGCAAAAACCGTAGAGGACTTGGAGCCATCGTTTTTTTTTTACAGAGAGATAATAATGGCATCAGTCAGTTTACATCCAAGGAGAGGATGCAGAAATATGATTAGAAACATATCTACAGGTAGGGGAGGCATACTAAATTGATGTGAATGCAAATGAAGATTTATCGTTAAAGCTACAAGGAAAAAAAAAAAAAAAAAAAAAAAAAAAAAAAAGGGGGCATTACTGCAAAAAAAAAAAAAAATCATCCAGCTCTTCAACCGGAAGGTGTAAAGGCTGTTGTCTGAAAGAGATGGGAAATTCTGGTCCTTAGACTCAGCGGGGATCTTAGTGGGCAATTTTAGATTTGGAGGACAGCATTGAGCCAGCGGTGACTCGGCTCTTGTTGAGAGCCTGACCCTTGAGAGTAAGAGCATTCCACTGCAGTGTCTTTAATGGAAAATAAATCCACTTCTGTAAAATACATGCTTTTACTAATCCAGAAAAAAAGCCAACATCATGTACAACTTGTAGACAAGCTTTGAAAATAAAAGAAAAAAAGAACTAAAGCAAACATATGATACAAGCTGAGACACAGAATTGGATTGCCTGGCAGAGGAATGAATGTAGTACAAACTATTAACGGAAAAGAAGTAACTATAGAGAAGATGTGTCACTGGAAAGTTTATATAAAACAAATGTAAAGGGATTTTTAATGGCACTAGGAAATCCATCACTTTTAATGAGGTTTCTTAGTATTATGGAAGGGTCCTAACTTCCCACAAGGACTCTAGCCAAAGTACCAGAGTTCACACCAGCCAAAGACTGCTCAAGTTCTGGAACACTCCAACTGTTAAGAACTAGCTCTCAGCAACCCAGGAACAGGTGCAATTCTGCGTTTCAAACCTGCACATGTGCAGTGCTCTCATCCTTGCCCTGCAGAAAGAACACTGCGCATGTGAGGGTATGGAAGACATAAGTGCACTCGCTCCAAGGATGCCTGGAGCAAGCTCCTGATTGTTAGTGTCCCGGAACTTGAGCAGGACAACCTGATCACCTAACTGGGGATTTTTTCTGGCAGGTTTTGGAGATGTCCCTTATTGCTGAATGGTAAGGCCTTTAAACTAAGGACAATTTCAACGCTGCACAGTGTTTAACACTGCATCTATTTTCATAAAAAGGAGAACTTAGTCTTTAACCACTTGCCTACCACCTGCTGTGGATTGACGGCGAAACGCGATATCACCTGACGCGATATCACCTCACGCGGATCGTGAGTGCGCACGTGCCAACGGGGGGGGTGTGCTCACTGTGTTCCAGGGTAGAGCGAGCGGGTAGGGCAGACTCAATGTCCGCCTGCTACCCGCGATCGCTCCCCCGCAGTGACAAAACGGAGGCCCGTGTATGTAAACACACGGATCTCCATTCTGACAGGGGGAAGGAATGTGATCTCAGGAACAAAAATGTAAAAAAGCCTAATTTCTTCATCAGTTTAATTCAATATGTATTCTGCCAAATATTTATGGTAACAAAAAAATCCCAATTAGCGTATATTGATTGGTTTGCGCAAAAGTTATAGAGTCTGCAAACTATGGGATAGATTTAGGGACTTTTTTTTTGTTATTACTAGTAATGGCAGTGATAAGCGAGTTTTAAACGGGACTGCGACATTGCGGCGGACAAATTGGACAATAAGTGACACCAATACACTGATCAGTGCTAAAAAATATGCACTGACACTGTATAAATGACACTGGCAGGGAAGGGGTTAACACCAGGGGCGATCAAAGGGTCAAATGTATTCCCTCAGTGCACTTACTGTGTGGGGGATGGACTGCAGGAACAGAGATCTGTGTGCCTGATTAGCAGGAATCACAGATCTCTCTATTCATGTATGACAGAATGACAGTCTGCTTTGTTTACATAAGCAGACCACTGTTCTGTCATTCCCCGGAGCCATCGCGGCCGCTGGGCCCACTGATTGGCTTCCGCTGTGTCCAAACATAGCGGGAGCGGGTTGCCGGCAGCGCGCACCCCAGACAAGGTCATGCAGATCACCTTCCGGTATGTTGCTTCGCGCAGCCAGGCCATCCTGGTACAGTATATGTGCGGTGGGCGGTCCAAAACTGGTTAAAAAGGCCCTGTCACTAGACCATTCATTGAAAACAAAAAAACGAACCACTAATATTATATGAATGATACTAAACTTTTATTCATAGTATTTACCAGTAAAAGCCTCCCTTGTGTTGATCCAAAAGCTCTGAAATTGATCCTGGACATCCCCATCTTGGATGTGATATCAGCAGTCGCAGCAGACAAAGATGTCACTCATAGTATTCCCCTTTGCTTCTCATAAAAGGTTATGTAAGGGAGGGGTGTTGGAGCTTGGCCAACACTGACCGTAATGAGATATTCCTAAAAGTGGAGAGGGCTATGATGTACAAGGAGGGAAGGGACTGTGCTAGAGAAGACTATCCTGGAGTTTTTAAGTTGGTGACATAATATCTTTAAAAGTGTTAAAAGCATTTCAGTAATTTTCAATCCATTTAAATATGGATCTTTCAAAGACTCTGTATGGCCCTGCTGAAAGGCCATGGTCCACAGCATGCTCCAGTGTTGTAATTATCAGCATCTGATCTGGTCCTGAGCAATCATATGTAGCCCGTGGTGGAGCAAACGCATGTAGACAGTAAAAATAAATAAAGACTGGAGAAAATCAAAAACAATGAGAAACAAATGGGATGAATAAAAGGTGAAATCAGTAATTTATGGGGAAAAAAAAAAACAGGGCAATTATTTATGATACACGGTGCAGTAAAGCTTAAGGCAGGCCATAGACGGTGTGAATTTCTTTCCTGCAACCACAGGGAGAAGTGATTATTGCTAGCAACTATAGCTATTTTACAGGCTTTTTTTGGGGCATTTTTCAGAGTTTTTGCAGCATTTTTGTACAGGCATTTTGACGTTAAAAGGCCTGTAATCTGCCAAAAAAGAAGCTCATGTAATTTTTTGAGTGACTGGCGTTCTGCTTCAGGTGACAGATAACGCTCAGATGTGAACAGGGGCCATTGAAATGAATGGGATTGGTCTTGTTGGGTGTATTTAGAGCTTAGGCTTAGAGCAGGAAAACGCCCAAAATGCCTAGATGTGAACAGAGCCTCTATTAAAAGTCTTGTTTTTATTTTGGGTTTTTTTTTGTTTTGTTTTTTTTAAACATAACAAACATGTTATACTTGCCTCCTCTGTGCAGTGGTTTTGCACAGAGCATCCCAGTTCCTCCTCTTCTGGGGTCCCTCGTCGGCGCTCCTGGCCTCTCACTCCTGCCGAGTGCCCCTACAGCAAATAGCTTGCTATGGGGGCACCCAAGCCCAGCCACTGCTCTGTGTGTTCATTCAGACATGGAGCCGTTGATCGGCCCTGTCCCCTCTCTCTCCTCATTGGCTCACTGACTGATTGACAGTAGTGGGAGCCAATGGCACTAGAAAGCTGAAGCTCTAGTGCAACATCGCTGGATCTAGATGGGGCTCAGGTAAGTATTGGGAGGGGGGGCTGCTGCACACTCCGTTTGCTTTTATTAGAAAGCAGTCATAGCCTGAGTAGAAAAGCCATTCTCCTGCCTTTCTCTCTATAAGGAAGCAGTGGTCACTCTGCATCTCTGTAGGGATCCAACA
The DNA here is from genome assembly GCA_018402905.1 of Glandirana rugosa. Taxonomy (NCBI): domain Eukaryota; kingdom Metazoa; phylum Chordata; class Amphibia; order Anura; family Ranidae; genus Glandirana; species Glandirana rugosa. Next base: position 52,979 of record BLSH010059085.1, on the reverse strand, counting down.
TGCCCCTGCTGAGTCAAACCTGGAACTCCTAAGCCATGGGTGCTCAACCTGTGGCCCTCCAGCTGTTTTAAACTACAAGTCCCATCATGCCTCAGCCTTTGGGAGCCATGCTGGTAACTGTCAGCCTTGTAACACCTCATGGGACTTCTAGTTGCGCAACAGCTGGAGGGCTACAGGTTGAGCACCCATGTCCTAAACAAACAAAAAGCACTCTTTTGCGGATTACAAAGCTACTGGTCTAATTCAACAGCTGGCATGCCATACCTGTTCAAAGAGACCGCTCATTCCACACAGAGAGCAAGGGACTTTCTTAATAGCTGGCAGGAGACAGGCTTTTCTACACAGCATGTGGCTGTTTTTTAATAACATACAAACTTGAAGACACCATTTTTTTCCCCATGTACCTGGAATGTATTTAGCTCAAACTGAAAGCACGATTGGGCTAATTAATTGACAGGTTTACTTTAATTCTGTAGACTACTCCAAGAATCTAGTCGCTCAAACAGCCTATATTATTAACACAATTTTTTTTAGAAACAGCCAAATGCTTAAGGAAGATGCTTGTTGTAAAACTGCCAACCTGCTTATTATAAGGTAATAGCCAATAAAGAGCTTAAAGAAAAAGCCTGCAAGTACCTGCAGCTATCAAGGATCAAAGTTCTGACATAAAGTAAAGAGAGCAAATACTGTGCAAGCACAGCTCTAATGACTGCTTTTCGCGTAATAATAACACACTGCGCACTGCACTGTTACAAATATATATTCAGTTTTCAGAGGGCTAATTTATGCTTTATAACAATTAATTTAGCAGTTCTCCCCAAAGCAATTTTTTTCATGTGCTATAATTTGTACATGTGTGAATGTGGAAATGAGTTTAGTGGCAGCAACATGAATTAAAGATGAAATGCACATCAAACATGAGGACTGACAGCATCCCATACCATAATTGGCCACCGCTTTTCCTCCTTTTGCCCTAATTTCTTCAACAACCTTGTCTGCAGCTGATGAACTTTTCCCGTCTCCTTTGATGTCCCCTCCTAGATCGTTGACTGTAGATTCAATCAAAAAAGCAGACATTTTAAATGGAGATTAATGCGGGTGAAAAAACAAGGTAAATACACTAAACTGAAATATTAAACAATTGGAATACAAATTCTTAACATTGTACTATAATGAGACAGAGCAGTGGTAACAGAGAACAACGTATCTAACGATGAAAAATAAATCTAGGTACATGTAGGTTAAAGTAGAACTCCAGTCATTTTTGTGCTTTTTAATATTGTATAGGGTCGTTCTGGATTAGAACAATCATCAGGTTTTCATTGTCTGTGTCCCTAGGTGAGGAGGATTTTCTGAGTTACTTTATTTATTTTACCAGAGTCGGTAAGGGTTAAAAAAAAAAAAAAAAAAAAGACTTTTGCTGTCTTTGTTCCTATTAGGAAGATACAGAATATGGCAATACATTTGTGGTCACCTTTTGGGACATCAGATTCTAAAACAATGGACATCAAGCTTTTTTTCTGCGTCAATTGTTCACGTTTAAAAAATCATTATAGGTCTTAATTAGCTCCACTTTTACATTTGGCGCATTCAATGCACATTTTAGAACTACCTGAATTTGGTGCACGAGTTGCTGTCAAAACCAAAAGTGTCACAAACAATGGACATTAAGCTTTGTTTCTGCATCTTTTGCACACGTTTAATCATTATAGGCCTGAAGATTACTTAAAACCCCAAAACATTATCCCCGGTCTTCATAAAGACTGGCACAGGCAGATTTTGCGAAAGTGTCTCTGAAGAATGGGCCAAATTTATATACCAGTGTAGAGCTTGTACTTGAATTTGGCTCAGGCTGCAACACTTCTAGAATGCGTGATACACACTTTCACAAATTGTGTCTGAGCCAGTTTTTCTCTCTGGGCACCAAAAGAGAGTTGGTCTTAATTGGCTCCACTTTTACATTTGGTGCATTCAATGCGATATAATGTAAAAATGGTGCATTTTACCTTATTTGGAGCTGTTGTGAGTGTCGAAAGGCATAGTGCGGTATGTTGATACATATTAGAAGTATGTTGTACAGTACAGTGGGGCACTTTTCAGAGTAACAGGGGATTCATTAGTTATTTTAACACCTGGTCACCACCAACAAGAGTCACCCACACCCCTCTACACCCATCATCATCCACTGACACCCAGGCATCTACACCTGCCGCCACCACCCACACCCCTCTACACCCATCACTACCCAGCATCACCTACTGACACCCATCATCACCCACACCCCTCTACATCCACCCACTGACACCCCTCTACACCCATCACCACCCACATCCCTCTACACCCACCACCACCCACTGAAACCCCTCTACATCCATCACCACGCACACCCTTCTACACCCACACCCCTCTACACCCATCATCACTGTCACCCACACCCTTCTACACCCACCCACTATCACTCATCACTACTACCCCCACCCCTCTACACCCATCATTCCCCAGACTCCCCCATCCTTCTGTTCCTATCCATGGATTCCTCCATCCCCAGACTCCGGCATCCTTCTGTTCCTGTCCATGGATTCCTCCATCTCAATCCCCAGACTCTCCCATCCTTCTATTCCTGTCCATGGATTCCTCCATCTTCACGCCCCCAGACTCCCCCACCCTTCTGTTGCTATCCATGGATTCCTCCATCCCCAGACTCGCCCCATCCTTCTATTCCTGTCCATAGATTCCGCCATGTCCATATCCAGACTCTCCCATCCTTCCTTTCTTATTCATGCATTCTTCCATCCTTCAGTTCCTACCCTCCCTTGTATCCTAATCGTGATGCATCACGGAATCGAATCGAATCGTTGACCAGATAATCATAATTGAATCAGGAGAACAGTGAAGATGCGCACCCCTACTGATGAGGCTGCATTGATGGGCACTGATGAGGCTGAGCTGATGGGCACTGGTGAGGCTGCACTGATGGGCACTGGTGAGGCTGCACTGATGGGCACTGGTGAGGCTGCACTGATGGGCACTGGTGAGGCTGCACTGATGGGCACTGTGAGGCTGCACTGATGGGCACTGTGAGGCTGCACTGATGGGCACTGTGAGGCTGCACTGATGGGCACTGTGAGGCTGCACTGATGGGCACTGGTGAGGCGGCACTGATGGGCACTGGTGAGGCGGCACTGGTGAGGCTGCACTGATGGGCACTGGTGAGGCTGCACTGATAGGCACTGGAGAGGCTGCGTTGATGGACACTGGTGAGGCTGCATTGATGGACACTGATTCGGCTGCATTGATGGGCACTGATCAGGCTGCATTGATGGGCACTGGTGAGGCTGGGCTAATGGGCACTGATAAGGCTGCTCTGATGAGCACTGGTGAGGCTGCGCTGATGAGCAGAGGGGAGAAAAAAAATCAGAAGCCAGAGCTGCTTTAATAAAATTATTTTGTCAAAAACCTGTGTACTGTTTTTATTTTTGGCACTTTTTAGGTGAATGGGTAGGGGTATAATGTACCCCATACTCATTCACATAGGCTAGGGGGCCAGGATCTGGGGGCCCCCTTGTTAAAGGGGGCTTCCAGATTCCGATAAGCCCCCTGACCGCAGACCCCGACAACCCGATAACAAACAGTGCCTGGTATTGTCAGGATCAAAGTCGGATACCGTTCATTGAAGTCGGATGGAAGTCAGACTTCAAGTCGCAGGGCAAAGTCGGATCCACAGTCGTACGACTGTCGTGTCAAACCAGTGTGAATGCAGCCTTAGGGAGAAAAAGGCCTGGGGACTTAAGTGGTAATCACAGACAGGTGTTCATAAAATTAGGGTCACCATAAAATATGGATGAGATTAGGTACGTTTCTGATGTTAACATCTAGTGAAACATGTAGTATATATAAAAGTTTTGCATATGTATAACATAAATAAGTACAAATGATATGTATGCAGAGTAAACTATAAGTACACAAAACAAAATTGAAGCGCCAATTGCTCCCTTATTTATGCATATTATGCAACTATTTATAGCTGACTGCATAAAGTGAAGTAGTCCATACATATTCATATGCAACGTTCATCTCCATTCTAATGAACTGGCTGCTACATGGGTGGCCCTGTCGTTGCCCTCCTCCCGCTTGACATCGTTCAATTGGAAAACTGAAGGTACTAGGCTGGAAGTTGTCAGCCAGTGTCTACATCAAAAACAGATGCAGCTGCTGTTCGGGTATTTTGACAGCGACAGCTAGCACCTGTTAAATAAACAATAACTGCAGTAGATTTGTTCATGCACATAACCTAAATGGAGAAATTAGTTTGATTTTTTTTTTTGTCTAGCTTGGATTGTACAGAGTATAAAAATGCAAAACAATGCATAAGGATTTTTTTATATATCAAATCTGCATTTGTTTTGTAAGGATGCAAAGTGTACCGTCAGACATTTCTAGGGGCTAACAACCTGTATTTTAAATGATCACACAGAAAGGACATAACAATTTTCAGATAAAAAAAGGATGTCAAAAACCTTTTCAGAAAATGTTACATTAACATCAAATATACAAAACCTGTTTTGCTACTTTAATAGCAAAGTTGGGTTCTTCATTTTTGAGATTTACCGTACTCGAAGGTACATAATGCACGTTTAACTGCTTGACCTCCAGTCTCTACATTACTTTCCATTATATACATACCTTCCTGACATGCAATAAACACAATTTTATCCACTCAAAGATGAGGACATTTTTCTTTGCATCACACTAAAGTATGGCACTGGGAAGGTTGCCTCTGCTTCTGAACACATTTAAATGATATATACAGCATGTGGGAAAAATCAATAACCGGACACTGCATATTTTCCACCCGACAATCTCAACAAAAATGGCTAAAACGCAAGTTTAACACTTCCAAAGTGACAAGAAACTCATCAGTGAGACTTCAATGCATTGCCCTAATATTCTGGGAAATGGAACTGGGGCTACCTTAAAGCTTAGCTGAAGAAACATTGCATACATCATATATACAGTATCTTCTAGCAGCCAAAAGAAAGGGACCCTAAATCATCAAGAGAAACGTACACGAGTAAAGGATGACAGGTTACTTACTTTTCAGTGATACTTCAGAAAATGGGGGGTAAAGTTACCCACAAAGTTATAACAAAAATATGCAACCATTCTCCATGGCAACCAGTAAGATTTTAAAGGGATAGGTCACCTTTATCAAAAGCGGCCTATACAGATAAGGGGCGCCTGTAAAAATATAAAATAAAAACAAGTCATTCAGCTTTCACCAAGACCTCCATGACTAAGCCCTGTGGGTGGGACGAAACATGTCAGGGGTCCTGGCCTGGATGTTGTTAGGCTGAGATTTTTTTTCTCTTTGTTCTGCAGCTTTCACCAAAATTGAATAACGCCTTTGCTATAGGTGTAGGTCATTTAAGGTCCTCATGAAGCCTGACTGGAAAACGTTTGAGGCATTGATAGGGACGTTGCTAAGAGAAGCCTAGTGTTACTGCTCACCTTCATCTTTACAGGAGTGAGATCTACCTCTGATTCAAACTCCCTCACATGAACTTTCTCTCCCCTGATGCTGGAGCTCTGAGGTCAGCATTTGAGAGCTCACTCTTATGATGGTAAAGGTGACCAATAACACCAGGCATCTCTTAGCAACATCCTTAGCAATGTCCAAGTAGGTAGGTTTTATTGGGTACCTGTATGTAAAATGGCCTGCACTTATAGCCACGGCAGTATTTTCACTTTGATCAGGGCTGCACAGTTTGTTTTATCTGCAGATGCGCCTTATCTGCATAGGCAGTTTGTTAGTGAAAGAACTACTAACCCTAGAAGTGTCAGTCTTCCAGTGCTGGTTAGAGTGTGAAATTAAAAACGAAGTTGCAATGGACCTCATAATCCTTATTTCTTACATCCCAAAAAAAGGGACTTATTAGAACACTTGGAAGCATTGCACAACCATCTTGCTGAAGAAGTCACGTCCACAGGACATAACGCGTACCAGAGGGAGGAACACGCCGGACGTCACCTGCACGGCCATCTTTTTGGTTGTTTTTAATGTACACGCTTGAATACTGGCACCAGTGGAGGTGCTTTATTTTTGAGTACCCTTTTTATATAATAAATACAGTGGATTTTTATACAGAGAGCACTAGGAAGTGTTTATTTTTATTTACACATGTCTGAGGATTGTTTACACCCGGTGGAGTGTTCATAACAACTGGTGTTCGGAATCTGGATTCAATATTACTCCCAAGAAGTGGGATTACATACCCGATGGCCTTATAAGGTCGCAGCAAAGAGGTGAGAGGCTGCTAGTGTTGGTGGTGGCTGGATTCTCTTTGTTTTTACCTGCATGTTTTCAAGACTCAACACCATACACTACTCCCTGGGACTCTTATGATTCTATCACATTATCAATTCCTTTTTATCAGATGGACTATTTGTGCTGCACTATTGTTTGATGATTAATGTTGAGGAGGTTTATGACTTGCCTTTTAAGTGTTCAGCTTGCAATCCTTTTAGTCGTATCACCATTGGTATATTTATATCTCTGCGCTGAATATATCATATTTAATCTTGGGTGGGATGCTTTCAGCCCCAGCAGACAGATCAGACGCTCTATTGCATTCGTCATTCTAGAACTGGTGGAGAACCCCAAGTCTGTGTGGGACTTTGTAGGTCCCAAAAATGTAATTACTAGCCACAGGTCATTCAGGTTTGCATTTTAATTAATACAAAAAGTAAAAAATATGGAAGAAAATTCATATACGTCAATAAAAAATATTGTAATAAGCAACAGAACCATTCTTCATGGTGTACAGTATTTTTTGTCAAGTCAAAAGAAAGGTCTGTATTCAGTGTTCTTGAAGCTCATTTGATGAAAACCTGACTTTGGCTTCATATACACTAACAGCCCCTAAACTTAAGTTTAGGAGCTTCGGCAAAAAAAACACCAAAAGTTCCTAAACTCAACTCCATAAAAGACTATGTGTCAATGTACACATAGGCTTTCAGACAAGTTTAGAGGCTGCTGCACTTAGGTGAGATTCAACCTACCTCTCCTGAAAGTGGAAGGATCGCCTTCAGGATAGGAACATTTTGACCGATGGCCTTGGGAAAGTGCAAAACACAGCAAAATCGTGGTAAAATCGTGGCGCAATTTTGCAGCATTTTGCAAATGATGGCCAAGTGTACATAAAGCCTTTTGCTGCATTTGGATCTAGCTACAGAACTGCCAGCTTTGGTAACTAAGCTTTCTACTATAGCTGCTGATGATCATGGTACACCAGTGATTTCTAGCTGCATACATGAGCGCTGTAATTGGCTACAATAACTCTGTAGCTAGATACAAATTGTCAGTAAAAATATACTCAGTAGCATTTAGCAGCCAGTTAGAGTGCTCCAAATAGCTTACAGAATGCTAATGAGTGTACTTGAGCAAACATACTATATCACCGCTAGAGTTCACACATACAGATCTATTAATTTCTGATCCTGATGAATGGGATGATGTGTGGCCCTGAAAAGACGTTGGCTCTTATACGCAAGTAATATTTAAATTTAATCCTACTCTGGACTTGTTTTTAAGTATGGAGCTTTGATTTCAAATATATTGGAAAAAAAAATACTTTGTCAACAAAATTTGTGTCTTAATGTCCCCTACTGCAACAGGGCAGAGAGTGCTGGGCTACCGTACTGTGTGCATTTTGCAGTGGTCCCCAGCTATTCCAGTCACAAAGGGACACAATACCCCAGGTCACAAATAGGTTGAAATAAAAACAAGTTTACATAGAAAAAAAACTACTGCAAAAGAAAGGGAGGAAATGCCAACCCAACACAGGCCAATCAGACTTCAGCTGCTTGATTTCAACATGTCAATGAACCAAACCTCACTTATTATTTTAAAATACATTAATTATGCTACTCTTGCACTAAAAGAAAGCTCATTATCTTTCAATTTCTTTTATCTTTTTATAGATATCCAAAGCACCTATGGGCAAGGGTTGCCAAGAGGATACTTCTGAAATGTTCATCTACACCAGTGATCTCCAAACTGGGGGCAGATGTGGCCCTTTGCTTGTCTTTAATCAGGCCCTTGGGATACTATTCCTCCCACTGATATAAGGCTCTATTCCTTCTACACCAGCAATCGAGCACAATTCCTGTCACTGATACCAACAATAGGGCACTATTCCTACCACTGTCCGCAACAATAGGACACTATTCTTCCCACTGACACCAATGATGGGACACTATTTCTTCCACTGACACCAATGATGGGACACGATCAGCCCCCGGTGGTGTGGACCCCCCGGAAGGGGTGGCAGAGAGGGCTCCAACGCTTCTCCAAACAGTTCTAGGGTGGAGGCCAGGGAGGAGTGTGGAGCAGTGGCCATCTTGACCGGAGTGCATGGTTATGTTGATCTGGGCTGGGGGCTGTTTCCTTCACCTTTCCACCCACCAAACCATGCAGGGTAAGCTCAGTGTCCATCTCCTAGGTGTCAGAAGAGAAATCCGCCAAGTTGGGGGAACAGGTATGCAGGATTGCTAAGGATTTTCTAGAGGAGAGTTCGGAGCTGCTAAGAAAGACGTCCGCTCACATGCCGCGTTAGGCCTCGCCCTATTCATGCACATCTTTAGAAAGCATACCTCATCACTACCATCTAAACAGCCTGAAGATGATCTAATGAATTGCTCAGTCAGCCCCAAGAGTGTAATGGGGCTCAAGTGGGATTAATTCTCCCAAGAGAGTCCATGACAGAAAACAGAAGATGCATTTACCAGACTGTGGGAGCCAAAAATCTGCATCTGCAGTCAACACTATTATTCTAAGCTAAGGAGGCTTTTATGCCAAAGATTTACTATTATTTCCCTATTATTCCATGGTGTGAGGCCACAGCATCACAGCACTATTTCATGTTAACAGAGACATCTCAATGTAAGGAATGCTGAATACGCCACAAGTGCCCAAGCATTGATCATTTCACTATACATTGATCATTTGTTACCAAATCGCTGATCAACTCACGAAAAATCTTATCTCGATCAGCGCAATAAAAATGATGTTTTCTCTTACTAGAGCTTGTACAAACACTGCTAAAAGTTTTTTTTTTACATTGGGCAGGTCATAATTATCATAGAAAAATTCTTAAAGTGTATCTAAACCCAATAACACAAATTGAATATATTACATGTGACCAGATCTTAGATGTGTTGCCTGCATTTGTTTCCTTTTCAGGTTTTTTCCTTTATTTGCACCACCCAGGGTGACAACGCTCACCCATCATACTCTTAACAGAGAAACAGCGTTGTCACCCCTGGCTGTTTTCCTGCTTCTGCTACAAAAAAAAACTTCTCTTCATTACAGTGGGGGGAGAAGAGTTTTTAATTTATAGAAGATAGGTAGTTGATAACATTGTTTGAGATTTCACTTAATTGCAGATAAAAAGGTACAAGGACTCAAGTTTAGAGGTATTTTATATACTTGTAGAAATGTTCCTAGCTGGAAAAACGGAAAATGGATGCAGCCAACTAATCTAAAGCCAGGTAGGCTGCAATATATTACATTTTCTTCTTTGGTTTAGATATACATTAATGTATTTAGTAAAGAAAGGCACAGCTTTTTCTACATACAGTAGAACAACGTTCCCTGTATGTTTCCAAAGCTGAGATGGCTACAGATACGCAAATTGCTGAGGTCTTAAAGCAAACATTGTGAACAGTTTGTAGTCTGTGCGATTTCTTCACCTGATTCTATTTGAGTAAAAGTACGCTATGCTGCGCTTGTACCTGGTTTAAAATGTATGTAATTATAATTGGCACATGAAGCTCATATTGATTCAAGGCAGCAAAGGTTTCCTTTGACCTGATTAGGGCCCCTTCACACCATAGGAAAATGGCCATACAGTTTGATCAAATGCTCCTAATTAATCTGACTGGTTGAACCATAGGGTTTCTATAAGGAGAATGTATATTTTGATGTACAAAGTGGTATGCGGTCTGATCAGTGTGGATGCTTTAACTCTTTGGCAAATCACTGATCATCTGCATTAGGAACATTTTGCAACTACAGTAAACTTTCCCTGTTGCCAGCGACACAATAGGGGGATAGAACAAAAGCATTTGAGACAAGTTCTGTCTCAGATGGTGCCACTGTCCATAGCAACCAATCGCCTTTTCATTTTTTTTTTTTCATAAATTGTATTTAAAAAATTAAAAGAGGATTGGCTACACTCCAATTGAGACAAAGATCATTTCAGAGACTTATTAAATCCCCCAAAAATGTTCTGTAAGAGCAAAAGGCTCCAAGGCAAGGTTCTACCCTTCAAGCCTTGGGTCCCGGAGAAGAAGACCATTCTGTCTCATTCCTGATCATAGGGAAGGTTAGCCACTGTGGGGATGCGTGGGTAATGATGGGGATCATTACCCACGTATCCCCACAGTGGCAAACCTTACCTATTGGCTGAGGTGCCCTTACTTATACCTGCCAGAGAAAACCTGAGAGACAGACCCAAATGTATAAAAAAAATACGTATTATATTTGTTTGCTTGTTTATTTTTTTCATAAATAGTATAATAATAAAATATAAGATCTTACTGGCCTGTCTGATCATGGTTAAAGTAGACACGAATAGGAAGGAACTGGGGACAGACAGTGAGGCATCTACCAAACTTCCAATGACTTTGATGAGAACAGAGTGAAGTGAGAGGAAGGCTAGTATAAGCAGCATCACGAAAGGGGAGGGAAATTTGGCACAATAAAATTAAAATTAAAATAAACTTCTCACATTGCCTGTAGATTTCATCTTAAAGAGGTTGTAAATCTCCCTGTAACACTTGTACCTACAGATAAGCCTATAATAAGGCTTACCTATAGGTACTGTAAATATCTCCTAAACATGCACCGTTTAGGAGATATTTACTGTATACGGTGCAGATTTGGTTATCAGCATATGCACTCTGAATAAACGGCATGGGTGGGAAGACAGTGCCGTGACTGGCGGCTCCCGCACACATAAGCGGGAGTGACGTCACGCGGCTCCGGCCAGTCACACAGCCAGAGTCCGCAGCCCCGGAAGGAAGACGGGTGAAGATGGCTGCGGCCTACAGCATGGAGGGGTTGGCGTGGGCTTCGTTTGCAGCTAAGTGTCACATAATGTGCTAGTATGGGATCTTGCAGGGTTTACTTCCTTTTTAAGGCTGGGTTCACACTAGTCCAGTGCAAATTGCAGCTCTGGTTTCCCTGTGAAGATAAAAAGGATTCATTTAGTGGTTCCTCTCCGTTGTAGCTGCGGATCAGCTGACCTGTTGGTGATTTACTTAGGAAAAAT
>BLSH010059085.1:8825-37395 GCA_018402905.1 Glandirana rugosa | reverse complement strand
TTCCTTTGACGATTTGCACCAGACCGAAAAGTCCGTATTCAGCTTTAGGAACTGGTACTGTAAACGTAGAAGGAAAGAATTCTTGCATACTTTCAGCTAGCAGACTTTCCACCTAAATTAGAACAGCAAATGAATGGCTTGCTGAAAAATGCCTTTTTGTGTCTAGTGCAGTTTTTTTTCAATTACAGCCATGTAAATACTGCACGGTTCTTATTGATCTCTATTGATAGCATTTAAGATTTCAACTAACAGAACAATACCACTTTACCCACATGATTTAACACACAGAAAAAAAGGTGTACTGGACAAATAAGTTATTTAGACTTTCCTTGTGTCAACTACACTAGAAACAATAAGTAACTTATATAAAGTCTCAGAGAGATTGCACAAATACCAATGGTCACTACACCTAGCTCAAATGCCTGAAAAGCCAGACCACGTTTAGCAGTTTCCTTATGCGTCAGTTGAACGTGGCAACTCTATGATTTTTCAGCCCCGTATCAAGCATGAGAACTAGAAAACAGTTTTCACAGTTGCACATTCCTAGTTCTCTGCTGCAAGATTAAAGTAACACTAAAAACTCTAGTTAGAAAAAATATTCAAGTATGTGTTCTTCTTTTGCTCTCAGCCTCCTCCTTTAAAGCTGTGATCTGACTTCCTGTTAGAGCATGGCTACATTTGAAGTAGCTGTTGTACAATCAGCATCCCTGCCTGAAATATGATCAGCTTTTTTGTTAGAGACAGCACGGTGATCAATACTGCAGTACTGGTAGAGACAGTATGGTGATCAATACTGCAGTACTGGTAGAGACAGTATGGTGATCAATACTGCAGTACTGGCAGAGGCAGCACAGTGATCAATACTGCAGTACTGGCAGAGGCAGCACAGTGATCAATACTGCAGTACTGGCAGAGGCAGCACAGTGATCAATACTGCAGTACTGGAATAGACAGCATGATGATCAATACTGCAGTACTGGTAGAGACAGCACAGTGATCAATACTGCAGTACTGGCAGAGGCAGCACAGTGATCAATACTGCAGTACTGGCAGAGGCAGCACAGTGATCAATACTGCAGTACTGGCAGAGGCAGCACAGTGATCAATACTGCAGTACTGGAATAGACAGCATGATGATCAATACTGCAGTACTGGTAGAGACAGCACAGTGATCAATACTGCAGTACTGGTAGAGACAGCACAGTGATCAATACTGCAGTACTGGCAGAGGCAGCACAGTGATCAATACTGCAGTACTGGCAGAGGCAGCACAGTGATCAATACTGCAGTACTGGCAGAGGCAGCACAGTGATCAATACTGCAGTACTAAAATAGACAGCATGATGATCAATACTGCAGTACTGGTAGAGACAGCACAGTGATTAATACTGCAGCACTGGTAGAAACAGCACGGTGATTATTACTGCAGTACTCGTAGAAACAGCACAGTGAACAATACTGCAGTACTGGAAGAGACAGCATGATGATCAATACTGCAGTACTGGTAGAGAGAGCACGGTGAACAATACTGCAGTACTGGTAGAAACAGCACAGTGATCAATACTGCAGTACTGGAAGAGACAGCATGATGATCAATACTGCAATACTGGTAGAGAGAGCACGGTGAACAATACTGCAGTACTGGTAGAAACAGCACAGTGATCAATACTGCAGTACTGGAAGAGACAGCACGATGATCAATACTGCAGTACTGTCACATACCTGGTTGTGGAGCCTGACATGAAGAGGGAGGCCTCTCGTACAGCTCCGGCTCAGGAACCACTGGTAGCTAGACAGTGGCCTGCGATAGCACAGTGATGTAAGAGTGCCTCTGTAGGGTGTTTAGCAGACTGCGCAAGTAGGTAGCTGATGCTTCTCCAGGGATGAGTCAGATGACTGAGACAGCTGATGGCGGGCAGATGTGGCAGAACTCCAAACTGGCAGACAGCAGGCTTGCAGATATTGGGTTGCAGGTGCAGAGCAGGCTGGCAGAGACCAGGTAGATAGCATGCTGGTCAGGAAGCACTTGGCAAATAGGGTGAGGCAGGATGCAAGGTCAGGAAGGCAGGGGCCGTAACAAACGGGCAGATCAGGCATAGGCAGCAGGCAGAAGAATAGTCAGAACACAGGGTATGCAGCGTTCAAGCATAGTCAGAGACAAGCCGGGCCAGCAAGAGTCAAATCATAGGAACTGGCAACAGGAACACGGAAATGCTGTAGATCAGACAGAAACTGGCCAGTGCAACAGTTCAACTTAAATAGTGCATTTGGTGCCGGTACGCCTGTGCACAACTGTACGAAAACCTGCAGGCCCGTGCATCTGTGCGCACCTAGGAGCTCCAATCGTGCTAGGAGTAGATCTTTCCTGACAAGCACTGGTCTAATGAGCTGATGCAGGAGGGAGCTCCAATAGCAGTAGAGTACTGTTTTTAAAGTGGTAGTAAACCCTCCTATCATTTTCAGCCAAGGAAGCTGCCATCTTGGCCTCTGTTTAATCTACAAACTGCCATGATGCTGCACATGTGATCAGCTATGACACCAGCCATTGGATGGTTTGACAGTTTGGTGTAGAGCACAACCAATGGGAGTGTTACATTTCCGACACGTGCCGGAAATGTAACTGGTTTTAAACGGTTAAATGGATGGGTTTGCTACCGCTTTAATGTCAACAGCGCATCTAACAATGTACAAACCCAATCTGCAATGTACTATAGCTACAGGACCAAGCTGAAAAGGTAAATCCATAATTTGGGAGGAAGCCATGGCCAGGCTATACATAGAAGTAATTTTATTTTATTTCCTGTCATCCGATTTTCAATGTAATTGGGATAATGAGGGAGCCAATACATGGGTAAAATGCTATGACCAGTCTGCAACTATATGCCTGGCCATCGGACATACACATCATTGTTGTAGGTCAATGACTCACGAACGTGTGAAGAAAGGATAATTATGACACTTACAGAGCCTATACATTCACGAAAGAGTAATCAAGTAAGCAATTGTGTTTCTTAAGTTTCTACTAGAAATGTTCTTTCAAGTTTTGCGTAAACATGAATTAACGCTGAACTCCAGACAAACAGCGAATTACAAAGTTGAAATGCATGAGAAACATCTTACTTGCCAAATGATTTGCATTTCTATCCATCTATCCCGGAGACTTACATAGTGCCCTTAGACATTATACATTATACACATCTATTATTCAATTTCCTTTAACGTTACCTTCATCTATGTAGTTCAGGGGCCTGACTGCATACAAATTAAAAGTGTTTAGGTTTGCCTTCATATTATGTTTCTGGTAAATCTAAAGGAAAATTGTACAATGTATGGCCAGCCTACACAGAACATCTAGGTTTGTGACATGACTTCTCTGTTGAGTTCAGCATCACATCTAGGTCACCTTCCCAACTTCCATCCTGTGACTGGACTGAGAAGAAGCAATAATAGGCTGATAAGGTTAGTCTTCTGTTCTCTCTACCTCCCATCAGCCCATGTGCATACAGTATACCCGACTTGCCCCAAAGCTACCCCTCTCCCACTCACTCTTCCAGGGTCACCTCTGCTATGCAGAATCACAAAGCATTTATAGTAGATGCAGTAAACATTTTTAATATTTTTTAAAAACTGAATTCATTATTTTGTGGGGGGTTTTTTTCTTCATCTACCAGACGTACATCTTACCAGGGGAGGGCTGGGCCAGGGGGCAGGGTGGCAATTGCCCCCCAGGCCACCCTAACTTGCATTCAAAATGTCCGACGGCCGCTGACCACTCACACTTTTTTCTTGTTGTGGAGGAAGGAAGCAGGGGCCAGGGGCGCAGCCACCAACTAACTGCAGGCAAAGGGGGGTGGGCACCCAGGGCCGGCTGTGCTGATGGGCACTGGCGAGCCTGCATGGTGGGCAATGATCAGGTTGCATTTGATAGGCACTGGTGAGGCTGCATTGATAGGCACTGGTGAAGCTGCATTGGTGGGCACTGATGAGCTGCATTGATGCATTATTTTTGTTAAACCTCCTTTGTTGCTATTAACATTAAATTATGTTATCACATTGTCCGTTCTAAAATCAGGTGGGCATGGATGGTGAGCTGATTCGGTGGTTCAATGGGCCACTTGACTGGACTTGCCCCCCAGACCTAAGGCTGCCAGCCCTCCCCTGCATCTTATCTTAACCTAGTACACACGGGCCAAATGTCGAGTGGCATCAGTCAGTTCAACAGAAACCGGCCGACATTAGGCTTGTGTGTACTGGAGTTGGTTCAACCGAAGCCGGCCATTCAACTGGCTTCTGTTGACGGGATAAGGCTGAAAAAGGTCTGCCAACATTCTCCCAATCAGTGCTCTTATCCAATGGCTGAGAGTGCTTACCGGAGTGATCCGGGGGGAGGGGCCGCCCCCCTGTCAGAACACCATAGCACAGTAGGGGAGATCGGTGTACTAACGTTGGATAGTTAGTACAGCGGCTCCTCCTGAGCGGATTTTTTCAGGGTTGAGTGAAAAAAAAAAAAAAACTACCAGTGTGTACGAGGTTTTAGCCATAATCCTAGCAGATGTGTCCCAAACATTAACTAGGAGCCACTGGAACTAATCGGCTCCCCCATAAAGGTATTCAGGACTAAAGAGCAACAGCTCTGGTCCTATGCACCATACACCATTTCCCCTCTACCATCATTTAATTTTGATCTCATTCCCATGACACAACCCTAAACTTTGAGTATTTACCATTCATATGCTCCAAACGACTGAGGAACCTAAATCTGCACAAGATGATCTAAAAGCAAAGCAGTGATAGCTATGCAAAATAAGGTTGGCATACGAATTTGTTTTCAGGTCACAGACTACTCAGATTTGGATACAGTCTACTAAGAATTGTTTTTTTTTTCAGTTTTTGGAGCAGTGGCAAACAGACTCCTGAAATTCCATGGATGAACACCAAAGCTAAATTTTCTTCAAACTATCATATCACATCACAATCCAAAAGAGAATGGAAATCCATTTATTGTATCCATATGTTCCAGAAATGAACATGGTAATTATATAAATCTACAATTTCCTAAAAAGCAAAACATGACAATGGCATAATCACCTAATATAAAAAACGCACTGGGATGTGTAGGAGGATCAGAAGGTTAATGAAAATGACTACTTGCATAATAGCTGAAAAGGTGATGTACATTTGTTTCAGTGCTACATTTTATGAAAAATGGAAGAAAAAAAAAAAAAAAAAAAAACATATCTTAATGTCTGTAAAGTGAATTACAATGCCAAGATCTATAAACAGCTAGATCCTGAACAATATGTTAACCTTATGACAATGCTATGTCTATGAACAATAAGTTGGAAGTAATGTGAGCAGACAGAAGCCTTACAGACATAACATACAATATTTTCAATGCTCATGATGCTGCATTGAATGGCTTAAAAAAAAAAATGTAAGAGGAAAAAAAAAAAAAAAAACACACAATGGATAGGATTGCCCCCCCCCCCAAAAAAAAACACAATGGATAGGATTGCCCCCCCCCCCCAAAAAAAAAAAACACTTTGTAATGACTCTGCAGAATGCTAAAGCAAGGTCACCTTAACCTGACATGTCGCTGATTAAATAAAACATTACTACATCGACTATATGTGCTGAAATGACTCTGCAGGCTGACAGTGTGGCACTGGCAAGAAAGGCTGCAGGACACTTTGGCTTTTTCCAGCTTGTGCTCATTGGAGCAGAGAGTGAGACATACTGTCGTGATGTTCAGTAATGTTCTAATCTAATTGATATTACATCCCAAACCTATTGGGCTGAGCTGTAAAATTTGTTGACAGCTTATAAATAAACTATTCTACAAGATAAAATGATTCATAAATTAGTAAACTACTATTCTATTCCTTCCATCTGTTGCTCCTCCCTTTGCCAGTATTCCCACCTCCTACAAACATGTGTCAGCTGTCGGCCATTTAATAGTGCATGACCATCAGGGCACAGCAGGAAATTCTGCCGTACCCAAGTCTTCATGCAAATATATTGCAACGTAAACCATTTTATAGAAAGCATGTTGCGATGGGCATTTTACGCAAAAAGAAAAAAAAAAAAAAAACAAGGAAAAAATACCCAAGTATACAGTATAGCAAAGATTTTATTTAAATACATAAATTTACAACAAACATCAGAACATCAAATAAAAACATTTACCATTCCATCAATAATTCTCTGGTGATCAAAAAAATCAAGTTTTTTTTAGCAACAAGACCATCATCATTATGGGTTTATTCCGTGGCAGATCCTGTTTAGGTGGAACTGTGCAGGCTTTGTCCTCCCTTGCCCCTCCCGCTGACTAGAGTTACCACCTCACCCCTTTAAACCCGAACACATATGAATTACACAGATCTGTGGCTAATTTAATGCAGATGAAGCACCAAGTGAGTTTAATTACCACCTTAATCAGCCACAGAACCTGTGTAATTCATATGTGTTCGGGTTTAAAGGGATGAGATGGCAACCCTACCGCTGACACCTGAGGCCAACACGGTGATTTTATATCCTTGGCACAACTACAACAAGCTCAGGATGGGTTTGGATGGTCTGAATTATCTACATATTACTATAGTAAAGCCATATAGAAATACCATATCATGTGCCCTTTCGTGGATTCTCAGGTATGTAATTAAGAAACATCCTACTGAATTAAACACCAAGTTCACCTTTCCAGGAAAAATAATAAATACACATATATTTGCAGGAAAAAAATGTGCATTTGTTATTTTTTTCCTGCAGGAGCCTGGAAAGCATTGCACCCCTGATCAGTGGATCAGGGGTGCAATAGTCAGGCTTCTGCAGACAAGTCCTGCAGCCTTCTGCTCATACCTTCATACGGGTTGTCTGTTGAATGCAGCAGGGAGCTCATCAGCACCCTCGCAGGTCATTCAGAACTTCATGCCATCAGCTGTGATGGCTGACAGTAGTTGTAATTAATTCAGTCACAGGAAACTAAATGAATGACGCTGCCATGTGGGTGGGGTTCAGCATGGCCACACTGCTTTTAAATTGTGACAGCGGATGCGGGGAGAAGATCCCCCACTCCCTCTGTCACTCCAAAGGGGAGGTTGGCGGGTGAAATGGGGGAACTGGAGGCAGGAGCTGGAACGTATTGGTGGAACTAGAGCTGCACGATTCCGGCCAAAATGAGAATCATTATTTCTTTGCTTAGAATAAAGAATAAGATTATCACCGCATAACATCTTACATATACAATAAAAATGGGCTAACAGCACTGTTTAGTTTTTTGTTTTTTTTTTTTGAAAGTGTAATTCTTCCCAAAAAGACCGCTGCGCAAACACTGTGTGACATAAAATACTGCAACAACCACCATTTTATTCTCTAGGGTCTCTGCTAAAAAAAAAAAAAAACACATATATATATATATATATATATATATATATATATATATATATATAATGTTTGGGGGTTCTAAGTAATTCTATAGCAGAAAATACTGGAATTTCATTGTAAGCAACAAATGTCAGAAAAGATTTAGTATTTAAATGGTTAAACTAAACTCTTCTATACATGGTAGTAAAAACCGTTGATAACTAGAAACATTGTATCTCTTTTGCTTCTTTTATCAGCAATGATCTCAGACTTGGCAGTCTGTCCAGATAGGATAGACTCAAGTCGCTCCGACTTAGAAAAATGTTCCTGGGGAGACTTCAGGAGACTTCCATTGACTTCTATTACAGTCAAGTCGCGCTGAGTCGCTTCACAAGCCAGACTCCATTAACTGCACTGAAAATCACGCTAATGCGTGATGGAGATCGCAGGGGGGGGGGGTGAATCGAGATCACAATTTTATTACGATTAATCGTGCAACATGTACCAAAAGTTGAACTTATCCTTTAACCCCTTGGAGCCGGCCCTTGAAGGGGTTTAGAATGCCTGGAGGTGGGGCGGGGCTTAGTTATGTGACAGATCGGAAAGCAGCAAGTAGCGAACGGGAACTTTCCGTTAGCCGCTAGTAACTGTGCCGGGTGCAAGACAAGCGCTCTCAGCAGATCTCTATTTGCACTATTGGCTGTTCGATGCCAAGGACCACCCACCGAGAGGCCGCATATTTGATTGCGCTCTGTGTTGAGTGGTTACAGCGAAGTTCCAAAAAATGTAAACGTCAGCAGCTACACATAATGTAGCTGCTGACTTTTATGATATAAGGACACTTACCTGTCCACGGATCCCCAGAAGCCGGTTCGTCCATCGGCTCAGGTGCAGGCGCCAGCATTCCAACTAAGGGAAAAAGGCAGTTAAGCCTTCAGGCTTCACTTGGTTTCCTATTGCGCATGCACGAGTCGTGCTGCGCTTTTTGAATGGCCCCATCATCTTTTGGGACACACACAGGTCCCAGAAGGCAGCGGGGGGGAGGAGGAGGGACCAATGCAAATCCAGAGAGGACGTACCTCACCGCGGCGGTGTAGGAAAGAAGCCCTGGTGTAAAAAAAAAAAAAAAAAAAAAGAAGAACAAAATGTCACAAAAAAAGAGAAAAAAAGGATATCCAAATACGAGGGGGGGGTGCTTGATTGGATTACACCTAGTTTGATTTGAGCCTGGAACTTCACTTTAAAGATGAGCTTTTTAGAGGTAATTTACATGATGTACTTTAACCCTTTCGCTGCCAATTCCGGGGGGTTTCACACACAATCCAGAGGCTGTAGCTACCGGGATTGTGTGCAAAACTGACATGCAGACTCCTGCCTATCAGGTCAAAGCATTCGGGGCGGCCGCAATTACTGCCACACACCCCCGGTACCAGTTCCCTTTAATGAGACCCTGCATGTCTCAGACATCTGGTCACCTAAAAACCATCACATAAGGGACTTTTTATCCCCTATGTGCAGAGCTGCACGATTAATTGTAATAAAATTGCGATCTCAATCCGCAGCCCCCCCCCACCCACGATCTCCATCACGCATTAGCAAAAAAACCTACACAGACACGAATGTCACAAAAGTGATATTTCACTCTAATTCAGCATGGGGGATGGGATGACCGATCCCCCAATGATCGGAACAGACGCCACCCGCGTGAAAGGACAGTGAAGAGTGCCAGCTGAAAAAAAAAAAAAGACTAGTGAGTCTCTGGCTTCAAACACTTTGTAAAGGGCAATATTTCATCTCACCATGTTTCTCCACAAATGTACAAATACTCCCTCAAGCTTTTTGGCAGCTGTTGACAAGTGTGTTGAAATTAAATAGAAGATTATTAGGAAAAAAAAATATGAAGACTAAAATGTACTAAATAATGCATTAAGCCCCTCTTTTGCTTGGTTCTCACGAGACCTTTAATCTGTCTTTCAAGCAAACACAGTATTTTCCATAAAACAGTCACTGCTACAAATTAAATCCAAGAATTAATAGACAAGGCCCCAGAGACGAGTTGTATAACAAGTCGTGCAGGAAGGGGTCTACAGAGAAGTTTATTTCAATGCAGTGGCCATCAATCTGTATGAATGTCAGATAGGATTCCCATGATATCATGTTGGCCTGTCTGACATGATCTGTTATTTCATACAAATAGAGCAAAATGCCCTCAAGATTAGCAACTCTCCAGAGAAACAGCATGCAAAAATCTGTTTACATAACCGCATGGCAGGAAATGTCCCAAAAATGACAGAGCAAAAAATAACCAAACATACGTTTAACTCTACATTCATACCTGTATGTGAGAGCTTCGGTCAGTTTTAGGTGCAGTGCATTTTTTTGTATCATTTTAGAGAGGTTTTAAAGTTGTATTCAACCCAAAACCAAAAATGTAATATATTGCAGCTTACCAATCCTTAGCTGTGGTGACTGCATTCATTTTCTTAATTTCAGGCCTTTTTACCCTCGCTTTTCATCTGGGGATCTAGCCAATAACACACCTCCTGTATTAGGGCTCATTTACACGTGCTTCGACTTCAACACACATTAAAGCGCCTACTGCTTCAACATGCTTTTTTGATGCTTCTGCGATGCTTCGATGGCACTTTGGTGGCTCTTCGTTGAGGCTCTTTTGAAACGTTAATGAAGCTTGACAGATGCCCTGTGTGTGTGGATAGCTCATACCTGCAATTTCTCCAAAACAAAGCTTAAGCTGAATTAAAGCCTCTCAAAAGCTGCAGGTGCTTCAAGCGAGCTTTGTCACAGACTTCTATGGAGGCTTTAACCAGTACAGAACCGCGCTAAAGCCAAAAGACGGCTACAGCGCGGCTCTGAAATTCCGAGCGGACGTCCATGGACGTCCTGCCTCGTGAGCGCTCCCCGCACGCACTCGCAGCCTGCGGCAGCGTGCTGTCGCGGCCGCCGCACGCTGCGTGGGTGTGCCCGTGGGTTGGGCGGACTCGATGTCTGCCCGAGACCCGCCGATCGCTTGTAGCAGCCTCAGAACGGGGAACCGCCGATGTAAACACGGCGGTTCTCCGTTCTGTGAATGGTACAAGACAGATCTACTGATCCCTGTCACTGGGATGAGTTAGATCTGTTATGTCCCGACCAGCCCACCCCCCCCCCCCCCACAGTTAGAACACACCCAAGGAACACTGTTAACCCCTTCACTGCCAATGACATTTATACAGTAATCAGTGGACATTTAAATTTCTGATCGCTGAATAAATGTCATTGGTCCCAAAAATGTGTCAAAAACGTCCGACATGTCCGCTGCAATATTGCAGTCCCGATAAAAATCGCAGATCACCGCCATTACTAATAAAAAATAAATAAATAAATAATAATAGTAAAAACGCCATAAATCTATTCCCATAGTTTGGTTTGCGCAAAAGCAATTGCGTCTACAATCAAAATACGCCGATTGCGTTTTTTTTTACCAAAAATATGGAGAAGAATATATATTGGCCAAAACTGATGAATAATTTTCTTTTTTATATTTTTTTTTGGATATTTATTATAGCAAAAAAGTAAAAAATATTGTTTTTTTTTCAAAATCAATCGCTCTTTGTTTGTTTATAGCGCAAAAAATAAAAACCGCAGAGGTGATCAAATACCACCAAAAGAAAGCTCTATTTGTGGGGAAAAAAAATTTTGTTTGGGTACAATGTCACACGACCGCGCAATTGTCATTCAAAATGCGACAGCGCTGAAAGCCTAAAATTGGTTTGGGCAGGAGGGGGGTTTAAGTGCCCAGTAAGGAAGTGGTAAGAGACACTTTGAAGCACCACTAAAGCGACAGGGCTAGTTTACACTTTCTTAAAAACATGGCTTTGGACAGGCTTTGTTAAAGCTCTCTGAATGCCAGTCAAAGCTCCCGTCACTAAATAAAACTGGTGTGCTTACAGTCTTGTTTACACCTGCTTTTGCTTTGCTTTGGCTTCACTTCAAAAATGATACCCTTGTTGCTTTAGTGGTGTCTATAAAGCGTCTTCAAAGCCTCCATAGAAGTCTATGACGAAGCTCGCTTGAAGCACCACTGAAGCTTAAAAAACACATCAAAAAAGAATGTTGAATCGGTAGGCACTTTAATGTGTGTTGAAGCCAAAGCAAGTGTAAATGAGCCCACAAGGGTATAATTTTCTAGCTGAAGCAAAGCAAACGCAAGGTGTAAACAGGACTGTAAGCTAACCATTTTTATTTAGTTTGAAGCAAGTGTAAACTAACCCTTTGAGTGCCCCCACTCTGGATGAAGGAGCACAATGGGCACCTTTGGACAGTGGCATTGCAAGCCTAGGGAGAGGGGAGTATTATATAGACTAGCAATTCTAGATACACTAACAAATTGAACTCCAGCTAACACTTTACAATTACTTACTTTACAAGTAATTACTTTAAAATTACAGCAAATATTTTTTTTTTCTTTTGGGTTAAAGGTTTTACATAAATAAATAAAAGCTGATCATTATAAGCACCCTGTCAGTGGTAAATGGTTTGCTGGTACAAAGAGATACATTCCGCTGGAGAGCTTGTGCTTTTGAAAAACAGACTTATTAGCATCACCAGATTAAAATAGATAAAAGAAAACCATTGAATGCAGATATCACATCTAAGAATTTGTAATCTGCAATATAATAAAAAAAAAGTTTGCTTTTGGTTTAATACCACTTCAAAAACAAAATGCATGCATTCCTCTATCCACACAATTCAGATGAATAAAGGAGTCCTCTTCTCTGGGACATTGTATTCTGAGAGAGGGGACCCTCCCCTGTCAGAATACACTGATCAGTGGCCACAGCCGCCAATGAAGGAAAATTTCCTACAAGTCCATTCGACAGAAGTCGTTCACTTGACATTTTGAGTGGGAGCAGCACACACTGATCGAAGCTGCTGAACCGGCCAAAACCTTGATCCACGAATGGCCTACTTTAGTCAGGGTTCACACTATCTTTGCATGCGGCTCACAGCAGGGGGTCCGGTACATCCCTGTTCTTTGTTTCAGGGATGAATCGGGGCCGAATTTTTGCCTGAATTCGGCCCTGAAATAGAGCCAAAGACGCACAGGACTCGTGCGCCATCTGCTCCGGAGCCACCACAGAGATATGTGAACCGTCACAATCTCCTGCCTTGCAAAATTGGATGCAGGGAAACCCACATCCAATTCACATACGTGTGAACCCAGCCTTAAATGATGCCTCTGTGAATTATCTGCTTCATCTTGCGAGTTTCTAAAGTGCAATGTGCAGTTGTAATGCTTCACTAATTTTTTTAAGATTCATCTAAAAGTTACTTCTTATCCAAAGCATCTAGTGGGAATCATTTTTCCATATGCAAACCATAGACTGAAGAAGTGACAAGCACAAACAGTTTGGCTGTTAGAGGTGACAAGAAATGTTCCTGTTAGTACGCTGGGGCCAACCCGTGGCTTCATGTCTGAATGGATGCACGGAGCTGTGACTCGGCTCGGGTGCCCCCATAGCAAGCTGCTTACTGTGGGGGCACTGAACAGAAGGGAGGGGCCAGGAGCACAGAAGAGACCCGAAAAGAGGAGGTTGTGTGTTGCTCTGTGCAACTTACCTGCTTTGTGTAATGGTGTTGCACAGAGTGGCCCCAGTCCTCTTCTGGGGTCCCCCCCCCCTCCTCATACATTCCTCTCACACATTGTCCCTCCCTATTCTGTTCCGGTTGATGGTGCCCATGGGGTGTCTCCTCTCACCTGTGATGTAGAGTTTGCCAGCTCCTGGGCCCCACCTCGGGCTGCCCTCTCTGTAGGGTTCGGCCAGGTCACTCTCGGCCATCGGGCAGACCCGGGGGCTCACTGTTGGCTCCTCAGTGCAACATCCTTGCCATCTTCCCGGCCAGCCAAAGGGAGAAGCCGCTGTCCCCAGCTCACCTTCTGATTGGGGGAGGGTCAAAAGAGGGCAGGAAGCTCCAGTCAATGGAGAGGGGAGAGGCTGACAGACTCCCCAATCATCGCTCCCCCATAAAAGGTAAGCATGTGATAAGCAGCCATTGGGGGAGAGAAGGTGAGGAGCTCAGTGGGCGGCTGCCTGAGGAAATGCTCACGCCTAGTGCCACTACCAGCAGTGGATGAGCTGGTGGGAGCCCGGGCGCTGGGACCCGAATTTTGATTGCCATGACGATTAGGCTTTGCTGAGCCCTGGTCTATAGACAAACACAGCCGGCTCAGCCCCACCACATCACTTGCCTCAAATGGTAGAACTACTTTGATCACCTCCTTCTAATGCTAAGAAAAACTGTGGCATGTGGGTAATATGAAATATGGATACTGCAAAATTACGTAAACGTAATATTTTTACTATATTGCATTTTATTATACTGTTAGCATAATATGTAAGTATATATAAAAAAATGAGTTTCATATGGAAAGGAGAGGGGCAGGCCATTGCTGGCTTTGTGAGGAAATTGCTAGTTGCTTGCCTTTTGATTCATAGACCTAGAGCAAGTGTAAAGCAACTCAATGACCCCTGAGCTCCAGCACTGCAGCAGTCACTGGGCAGTGGCATGCACAAAGGCAACACATGAATCAGACTACAGCAACACACAGCACCAGTGCCTACCACCATCCTGCACTCAGCCTGGCTACGCTGCACACTAACCCCCTCTCCCAACCCATCTGCAGACTTAACTAACTACCCCGCATGCTCACGTCCCCTTCCGACCCTTTCTGCAGACGTTACCTGTCCTCCCCACGCGCTCAGGCTCTCTCGACCATTCTGCTTGGCCTAGCTCCCCTGCACACTCCAGCAGAAGAGATACTTAAGCTGATCCCCTTGACATCTGTTCAAATGAAAGGTAGGTCGGGCAGGGCGGAGCTTGTGCTGACATCACCCATGCTTTGCTGGAGTCGGCATCAGTAGCGTTTTCTGATTCACTGAACATTAACAAGATATGCATTTTTCAAGTCGTTTTTTAATCTTCACTTAATACATTTTTAACCGGTAGTACATCGAAGATTTCTCTTCTTGGTTGAGCCATCAGAGAATCAGGAGAAGGATTATACAGTTACATCCCGATGTGGAGTGCCGTTTGATGTCCTTTGATTGGATGATGCATTGTTTCATCTTCATGCCACGTCAGACCTGCTATAATTTGGGGTCTGTCTTTCTGGCAAGAGGCTGGGCGTATATAGGTGGTAGGCTCACGGATCACAATTTGTTGCAATCACATTTATGAATGATGGATACTATTTTTTGAGCACTGTGGAGCAGATCCTTTAATGCGGTCTCAACATACATCTGTGGACTTAATTTACTGTTTCACAACTTTGGACTTCACAACTTAATTTAATATATGCGATTTTATGAACATAATACATGTTTTTTTAAGTTTAATTGCACAGCGCAACTATATTTCAAGAAGTAGAGATACTCCCCCTCTAGTTTCTGCAGCCAGCACTTGAGATTGGAGTTTAGAATGCGCGGAGCACAGCATGGCAAACTCAAGAGGTGGACCAAGTCTGAACCAGATCAGGTGAGAGAGCAGACACAGACTTTACTTTGTCCTGGCTCTACTTCTTCATGTTGGCGTGTGAGGCTGCTGCAGGCACATGGAGGGGGGAGATTCCAGGTCCGGGGGTGTATATATTTAGCAGCAAGGACAGGGACACTGCAGCTGTCCCTGCAGCTCTGATCCCAGGACACAGCCATAGCAGGTCAGTTGACAAAAAAAAAAGAAAAAAAAACACAACAGGACTGTCCTGGCAGATCTGGGACAGCTGGCAAATATGCAGCATAACAGCTGGGGACAACCGCATTTGAAAATAAAAAAAAGAGCTGGTCCTCCTGCAGGGTAAAGTCATAATGTACTAGTATGCACTGCATACTAGCACATTATGACAGACTTACCTGTAAAACCGATCCCTCCAGCGGCGTCCTGTCACCGCCGACAGGGGATCCATCTTCACTCGTTCTTCCTCCTGGGTTCGCCGGCTCCGGTGGCCTGAATGGCCAAGATGCAATGACGTCACTCCTGCGCACAGGTGTGGCACAGCTCTTTCAATGGACGGCATGCCATCCATTGAAAGTGCAGTGCGCATGCACCGGTGACGTCACCGGCTGCTTCATGTGCAAATATCTCCTAAACTGTGAACGTTTAAGAGATATTTACAGTACCTACAAGTTAGCCTTATTATAGGCTTACCTGTAGATACAAAGCAAAAAAACAGGGCGTTTGCTCCCACTTTAGCATTCCCAAAGAGCAATTCAGCAAGGGCAGCCACCACGATTATCTCATGGCAGAGTCACTTTAAATTTGGAGTTGATCTCACCGTAATGTGTGTTCAAGGGTAAAATTTGTATTTACAAATTATGGGGATGTGGCAATGGCTTATTGTTTTTCTTCTTTAGCCTGCATTATAAAAGCAGCTGGAATCTGTCTGGCTAAAATTGACAAAATAAGCACTTTCAATATATGCAGCCCAAGAGTCTCCAACATGGCAACTATGAATTAGTCAGACTGGAGTTATTTGCTGGCACTATGAAGTCTGACTCACCAACACTGGCACTGCTTAGCATTTCAGCAGGATGTAAAGCAAAGGACAAAGCAGCAATTATGTCGTCCTCAGACCTTGATTAGATGCTAGGGATGCACAGGTTGCACTGTAGGGTCCCATGTGTGTCCAATATATTCTATATTCAAAAACAGATCCATTTACTTGGCTTCCCTCCTGAGCATGTTATCACCCCAATAAAACAATATTTGAAGCTGTTCTTATGGATTTTACATTTGGTAGCCTTAACAGACTCCCAACAGGAACCTAACCGACTGCCAATGCTCTCAGCAGTTCTGTGCCCCAGGATGGCAAACAACAGCCTAAGCACTGTTTATTTCAACAGGCACATGCTGAGCTATATACTGCATGTGAAAATCATAAACTTCTTATACTCATTTGTTCCCCAACCCAACATGCACCCTAAGAAAAAAAAACTGCAATAAAAAGATGTGACAAGATTACTTTGACCCTGACGTCAAACTGACATGCTTTCCCTGTTATTTTTTATATATATTTTTTTTTTTAACACACTTGATTTACTAGATCTGTCAATCAGTGATTTCTGTTTTACAAAATATTAGGAATCCATCAGTGGCCAAAGGGATTTAAGAGGAAGGTGCAGAGCAAATATATTTAGTTTACAAAAAAAAAAACAGAAAATGATAAAACTTGAAAACAATCGCAGATAGCTACTGTCATCCACAATGGTGACACCATAGCTCCCCCATGTGTTTGTCAAGTGAACAGCACTGCCATAACATGCAGCAATGCATATGGATTGATGTAGAACATTAATGCTATACAGACACTAATGCCCGTAAAAAAATCCTTCTGTTATCTCAATAAATGAACAAGATACCTTTGTTGAATTGTAAGTGAAGCAGAGAAGAGAATAGTGTTGGCCAGGCTTTTAAATCACTCTGAAATAACTCTTGAACATCAATCAGCGTTTTAATACTGTGCCCTGGTTACCATCCTCTGCAGATGTCCCTGAAATTCATACAGAAATGATTTCTTGGTGTTCTGTAGGTCTGCCAGACATTTTATGGCTGCTGTGGCACAACCTATTATAGGATGGGAATAGTGCAATGCTAATCTTATTTATCAAGTGCTGGCAGTTTAAGCAGAGGTGTATTTTCCAGAAGTCAAGGATAATGAACTCCTTGCAGAATAATATCCTAAGGCATATAGAAACTGTCGCTGTGAAGCAATTCATACACAGCATCTACATGTCACTGCAAACATGCAGGCGGGTGGGATGGAGCTGGGCAAATAAGCAGAGGTGCTGCTTATAGCAATCACATTCCAGCCATCCTATCTCTGGTAGAGGTTATAGGGGACACCCCATTGATGAACTGTCCCCACTTTTCCTTAATAAAGGATAATAAAGGGTTTAGGTATATTCAAAAATAAAGTTAAAGGAGAAGTATGGCCAAAGCTTTTTTGACTATACTCCTCCTATAAATCACAGGATTGCAGTTCGTTCTGCACTCGTGTGACCCGTTTTTAGCTGACAGCTGGCTGAAGCCATAGAGCCTGCCCAGGGTCCTATGATCCTAACCATATTGTCGGGATCCTCCCAGAAACCTGGACCGACACCTGGCTCCGCCTCTCAGCAATCTTTTTTCTCTTCTTCCTTTTTGCCTTTTTCTCAGTTTCTGCATTTTTCTGCTCTCTTCCCCTTGCTTCTTTTTTCACCTTTTTTTTCTGGATATCACAATGTCCTTTGCATCTCTTTTCTGCTCCTGATTGCTCTTCTACTGTCAGGTAGGGTTGCCACCTCATTCCTTTGAACCCGAACACATATGAATTACACAGATTCTGAGGCTAATTTAATGCAGATAAGGCACCAAGTGAGTTTAAATTACCACCTTAATCAGCCACAGAACATGTGTAATTCCTGTGTTTGGATTTAAAGGGATGAGGTGGCAACTCTACTGTTGGGCTCCTACACGCTGACACTTTCTTTACACCTAGGTTAATGCAGCGATGCCGGTTTGAAGTTATGGGTTTCCATGGCGACAGCGGCAACGCAGACAGGCGTCCTCCCATTGCCCTGTTGCTAGGCATGCTGGGCGCATGTGCGGCAGACGTGGCTTGCCGTGATTGGCGGCCGGCTCTGCCAACAGTGGCTGTTTCCCCAGGTCCTAGTGGCGGACTGTTACATTAACAGGTTCCCGACCGGCTCACGTACATTTACTGCTGCAGAGTGGTTGGGTAGTGCGAACAGTCGCCTATAAACTGTGGCTAGCGGGCGGCATGCTCTCATGCCCACTGCACTCTCCAGCAGTATGGCCGCAGGTTGGGCGGTCTCCATGTCCGCCAGCTACCCACAATCACCTGGCACAGAAGAAAAACAGGGAACCGCCGATGTAAACACGGTGGTTCCCCACTCTGTCAGTCGGCATGTATTAGATCTACTTATCCCTGTCACTGGGATCAGTTAGATCTCTGGTGCCCCTGGCAGCCCAGCCCCCTCAGAGCTAGAACACGCCTAGGGAACACAGTTAACCTCTACATCGCCCCCTGCAGGTTAACCCTTTCATTGCCAATGACATTTACACAGTAATCAGTGGCTATTTAAATTTCTGATTACTGTATAAATGTCATTGGTCCCAAAAAAGTGTCAAAAATGTCCGCTGCAATATCGCAGTCCCAATAAAAAACGTAGATCGCCGCCATTACTAGTAAAAAAATAAAAATAAAAAAAAAAATGGTAGAAAAAACGCCATAAATGAATTCTCATGGTTTGTAAACGCGGCAACTTTTGTGCAAACCAATCAAACAGTTGGGTATGTATTATAGCAAAAAGTAAAAAATTGTTCTTTTTTTTCAAAATTGATGCTCTTTTTTAATAGCGGTGATCAGAAGTGACGTACAGGGGATCAAATACCACCAAAAGAAAGCTCTATTTGTGGGAAAAAAAGGACGTCAATTTCGTTTGGGTACAACATCGCATGACCACGCAATTGTCAGTTAAAGCGAAGCAGCGCCGAATCGCAAAAAGTGCTCTGGTCCTACAGTGGGAAATCCTTCCGGTCCTTAACATGGTTAAGAATATTGTGCTGATACATATTATCGGCTGCATGCACAATGACGCGAGCTGTACAGGCCATACACCAGTATATTAGGAATTTATTAAACAAGCCTACATATTTTGATCTGGTCACCATCATTATTTAACTTTTTTAGTTTATTTTTGGTGGGATTTGACGTCACAGGGAGGGGGTGTTAATCTTTTTTTCAGTTTCTGTATGTCCTGATTGGTGGTTGATGTATTTATATTCGGCTTTGCACTGTTACACTTTATCACATGCCTGACGAAGGGGCCCTGCATGGCTCTGAAATTTTAGCACTCTTCTGTGGTGTTATCTCTCTAAATAAATAAAGAATCTTTGGTCTGTGATCCTCGGTGTGCTGGCGAATATGTACAGTCTCAGCAATCCTGACAGTCCCGGCTCTCTGCTCAGAGTGGAGGGGGAGTACTGATTGATTGCGGTCTTTGATCGCTAAATTCTCACTGCAGAGCCAGCGGGGGACAGATCCAGCATCGATTCCACCTAGGTGAGCATAAGTGAATCCATACTTCACGTTTAAAAGCACCAAGGCCTATTTGAAACTCCGAGGATTCATTCCACAACCATTTATTCATAAGTCTTTCAGTTTATAGTCCATATAAAAAGATAATAGAAATGTGATAAGTTGAGTAAGCATAAAATCTCCATCCACAAATGGCTGCCTCCACAAGGGGATTAAAAGCAAAATCCAGCAGGAGCTACAGAGTATAAAAGAGAAAAGAGGCGCCTCCAAGTGTAGCAATATGGTTACATTACCCACTTGCCAACCGCTCACTGCAGGGTGACAGCGACAAAGTGGCTCCTTATCGCAAACCGCTGTCACCTGACGGCGGCCTCGATAACTAGTATTGTGTGCGCACGCACCGCCGGAGGTGCGCTCGCGAGCTCACTGTGTTCCGAGGGGGCCAGGAAGCGGGTAGGGCGGACTCGATCTCCGCCGGCTACCCGCGATGGCTCCCCCGCAGTGGAGGAAACGGAGGTCCGTGTATGTAAACACGGATCTCTGTTCTGACAGAGGGGGAAGGGCTGTGATCATCGGCTTCCTGTATATGGAAGCCGTGATCACTCCCCTCCCACTGCCAGCCCAGCCCCATACAGTTAGAACACAGTGAGGGAACACAGTTAACCCTTAGAGTGCCCCCTCCAGGGTAACCCCTTCCCTGAAAATGGCATTTACACAGTAAACAGTGCATTTTTATAGCACTGGTCGCTTTATAAATGCCAATGGTCCCAAAAAAAGTGTCAAAATGGTCCGGCATGTCCACTGCAATATCGCAGTACCGCCAGAAATTCGCAGATCGCCGACATTACTAGTAAAAATAAAAATAAAAACCTCAGAAATGAATTCTCATCATTCGTAAACACGGCAACTTTTGCGCAAACCAATCAATAAACGCCGATTGCAATTTTTTTTACCAAAAATATGAGGAAGAATATAAATCGGCCAAAACTGATGAAAAAAAAAAAACATTTTTATATATTTTTTTGGATTTGTATTTTAGCAAAAAGAAAAATGTTTTTTTTTTGAAAAATTATCGCTCTTTTTTTGTTTATAGCGACGATCAGAAATGACGCAGAGGGGATCAAATACCACAAAATGAAAGCTTTTTGTGGCCGTGGGTTCTACTTTCAGCTCACTAATGCTGACGCCATCTACAGCTCAAAGACGTCAGCGTTTTTATGGGGCCGTTGAATAACATGGAGAGCTGTAAAAAAACTCTAAAAAAACGTGGCTGTAAAAAACGTGTGTATGAGGCCTTAATGGTTTTAGACTTCAATGGAACAATTTTGTTTTTCATAGTATGAATACTATCTGTAAAAATATTGGAGGCGAGAGGAATCCATCTATATTCAATTTAGCCAAATAATTTATTGCAATAAAAGGTAACCTGGTGGCAATGGCAATACTTCCATCCATGGAGTAATTTCAAAATATTATCTTTTAAAAGATTTGGGTATTAGTTGGATTACATTACATGTTCTTTTGTAGATGGGTATCATTGTTTCATAGTATTAATACCGGCTTTTAATTTTGCCCTTTTGGAGACAGGGCTCCTCTCCCCTACAATTTGGAGGAGGAACTTTGGAGAGGGCATCATTGCGCATGCATGCTGTTTATTGTGATATGTAGTCACTAAATGAGTTGAGCTTAATAAAAGGAAAGTCACTATAAATTCTCTATCCTTTCCTCTTTATAATGAACCACAAACTGTACTGGGGTCATTCTTGGTGTGAGCCTGCTACTACCATGACATAGCATCTGAAGCAGGGGAGCTGAGGATTTGGCAGTTCTTGATGCATAGTGACCGGGCTACATTTTGGGTTTTACCCCCACATCCACCTCTCGAATTTTGGGGTCCATTTCTCCGGTAGGCAGGTAAAAAAGTATTTATGGTGATGGAGCACTGGGATTGCATCAAGGATTGCTGGCACTTATAGTTCACCTGTTCCAATAGTGTGTCATAATATTACATTTATTCATTAATGTGTACAATTCACTGCAACATTTGTTTTGGGTACTTGTACCACCGTATGGTGTCGTAGGTTATATGTTGTGTGATATAATAAAGGGACAGCCTATATATTTGGTTTGTACTGAGAAATAGAACAGCACATCTACATCTTTATTGCAAATTTGTGTTTGGTATCCTGACACTTTATAGTGTGCAAAGTTTTGTTTTGTTATATAAAATGCTCATTTTATCATTAGTCACTGATTCATGTACACTGAGCACCGGGAGTATTGCTTGGTATATACAGAATTGCTTAGGTAGTGAGCATTGGCAAACTGACCTCACAGAGTCAGTGATATGAGACCCGTGGCGTCTTCCCTTGTACCTTTGATAAGTAACTGTTGAAAAGAATCATCTTTTTGCCTGTAAGGATGACAGTCTCCCCAGTGACAGGGAAGGAGATTTCTTCTAACTGACTCCCAACATAAGAAGCAATCTTCCTTACCCTGACCACCAATGTAAGGGAGCACTACCATTACCACAAACATTAAAGCGGAGTTCCACCCAAGTTTTCACAGGGTCCCAAGTCCACTTCCTCTCCTGGCGCTACGGCACCGGAAGGAAATTCACAGCGTGCAGTGCGTGCCCGGCTTTGAAGTGATGTCGGCGCCGCACGTAGGAGGGGAGAGAAGCGACTCTGGGCGGACGCATCGCTGGAGTGTGGGACAGGGGAGTGTCTGATTATTAAAAGTCAGCAGCTACACTTTTTGTAGCTGCTGACTTTTAATAGGGTGGAACTCCACTTTAAGGAGTCCTGTCTCCCTATTGACCACCAATGTAAGGCTAGAGTCTTTTCCATTGACCTCCAATGTGAGGGTACAATAAAATTTGGACTGATCACTTTTCTATACTGGCTATTTTTATCTTCTTCATATTATTCCACGATTATCACTAAAATAATTTTCCAATAAAGAGCATGGAATGGTTTTAAAAAAGTCAATCTTTGTGTAAAGTCTAGATGCCCCATAATCTATATTTGCTATTTATTATTTTATCTACAGCTTACTGAGAACACTATACATTTTTTTTAGTAGAGCTTTCCTGGGACCTGAAAATTTATGGGGTTCTTAGGTGAAAAAATTGAGAAAGGTAGCATCACTTACACTCATTTAAAATAAAGCCTATGTTTTCGCATAAGTATGATGTTCTGTGTCGGAGAACCAAGATGAACACTGTAAATATGATTTCCCACTTTGTTTCCTTTTACCTCTACTGCCTTTAGTAAGTTTCATTATCCCTATGGGAAGTCAAGAGAAGTACAACATTTCATGAATCCTCTGTTCTCCTTTCAGCAAGTCGCAAACAATTGAACATATCCCACTGGGTCCTTAACAGTCTATGCAAGCAAAAAGGAATAAAATGCAAATAATCATAGGATACTTTTCAGCTTTACAATAAATAAAAAAAACATGAGAGACCTCAAGTCCTACATCAAATAGTAAGTCACCAGAATGTGAGGAGGCTCAGGGGTTTTAGGTGGTCTCAAGAGGCCTAAATCAAGGTCCATAAAAGGCATGGATGAGCGAGTTTGGGGTGGAGGAACTTGACTGGCCTGCACAGAGTCCTGTCCTCAGCCCGATAAAACACCTTTGGGATTAATTAAAGCGGAGACTGCGAGCCAGGCCTTCTGGTCCACATCAGTACCTGACCTCACAAACACACTTCTGGAAGAATGGTCAAACATTCCCATAGACACACTCCTAAACCTTGTGGGCAGCCTTCCCAGAAGAGTTGAAGCTGTTATAGCTGCAAAGGTTGGGCCAACTCAATATTGAGCCCTACAGACTAAGACTGGGATGCCATTAAAACTCATGTGCGAGTAAAGGCAGGTGTCCCAATACTTTTGTTAATATAGTGTACATTTGGTTTCATTACCCTAACCCTGTAAATAATTTCTAGATGTGGGTTTGCATTGAGATGGTATTAACAAATATTATATGTATAATTCAGAAGGACAGTAGGCTCTTTTGTGGCATTCTGGCTTAGTATACAGATCAACACTACAGTCCGAAATAAAAGACATTTTCCATCCGACTTCACCATTTCCATTCTTTCCTAAAAACATGGAAATCATTCTCTTATGGACTTGCTAGCCAGGATATTATATGAACTGTATAAAGCCAATTTATCCATTTTGAAAGAGTTGTTTCAAGCTTGTTAGAATGCATCAGTATAAAATATAAAAAGTTGACTTTCCAACATATGGTTTGGAGCGGACATTGACCCTCCTTTTTTACGTTGTCAGTTTTTTCTTAGACCAAAATCCCATGGCACTTGCCCCATTTTGGCCTAAACATTAAAAATCCATTAACCCTGTGTACCACACAATGGATGATGGATAACAGAGCTTTATTTTTGCAAGAGTACCCAGTTTTATGGAGACACATTATAAAACCCATTAGTCCTCTACTCATTAGGTGGCAATAATCTTGGTGACCTTTCTTAGACTTCAAACTTTGAAGCAGAGAAGAGTGGGCAGTAAACGAGGTATGATTACAAAATGAGCAGATTACCATTGTATAATGGCACCAAAGAGGAAAAAGAATTCACTAACTCAGGAGCTGCAATGGATCAAACAGGTACAGACTGCACTAAAGCACATTCATATCTTAATGTTATATGAAATAATACTCTCTCCTATAAAAACGAACATTAGATGCTAGAAAATAGGAATAAAAAAAAGAAAAGAAAAAAAAAAAAAAAAACACCTAATTTCCTGAATTCAACCAAGTGACAGAAAAAGACAAGTTATATTGTGAGTGCATGAATCCCAGCTTAGTATTTGCTGTGTGTTACAGGGTACTATTGGTCCTACGTAAAACATCTCTGTAACCTTACAATTGCACTCTTGCCCATCTTAAAAACTGGGCATAGAAACAGAGAACACAGTCTAATCAAGCAGAGAGACTGAGTTTTATCCTGCAATGCTGGCCTAAAAAAATAAGCCAGTAGTAGTTAAAAATAATAATAATAATAATATCCTGTATTGCTGTTGAGTTATTTAAACCTTTTTGCATATGGTCCATGAGCTGTATGGCTTCTCACAGTCAACACTATGCAGGCACTGTTGGGCAAGAGATTGCTCCATCCAAAAGGGGCAGCTAAGATTTTTTAACATATTAATTGTTATTAATTATAGTATATTAATTAGTTATATATTAATTTATATATTTTATAAGGGTTACACTCAGAAGCAGGGTGGATAAAAACCAATGATTTTTTAAAATTAAAAAAAAAGAAAAAAAAGGTTTTGTTTTTATTTAAATCAGATTTATTTTTATTTACAATCATATATTTTTTTATTTTTATCAAATCTATTTTAATAAAATGCTTTTGGAGTAAAAAATCTATCTAAATATAGTTTTATATTTAAGATACAATAATAATTTCATTTATTCGGCATGAAATGGAGCTTAGTTATATAGCATTAGGCTGTATGGTCTGCAATGTTTACATTTTTTGGTAAACTCATTCAATGAATTCAAGCTCTGCAATCTGAGACAACATGCACTGCATTGATGCATTCACACAATTTCCCAGTAACCATGAGATAAAACAAAAGTTCAGAAATATTCCTTTATCCCATTAATTTGCAAATCTATGTACACTACAAACTGTATGATGGTTTGAAGAGAAATGCATCTGTACCAGGATATGAGTGTGAGGAGGAAGGGCAAGCAGTAAAAATTAAAGTGAAAATTTCTAAGCAGCTTATAAACCTTGTGATCTTTCAGCGCATAGTTTGAAGTGCTGTATTCCTCCTTTGAGGAGCAAAATGGCAGCAGGCCATAAAAGAGACCAAGTTTGGGAATATTTTAATGAAGTTCCTCTACCTATGGGTGAAGCAGGTATGCGTACAAGATGCAAGTAATGCAACAAAGAGATGCAAGGCCTGATGGCCCGAATGAAACATCCTGAGAAGACTTGCGCTGATGAAAGTACCGTGTTTTAAGTTTTTTTTATGTAGACCCAGCGGATATATTCAGGTTAAGTTCTTATTTGTTTTTTCAAAGATAGTTATTAAACACTGATGTTTAACCACTTCCCGACCGCCGTATGCAAAATGACGGCCGGGAAGTGGCTCAGTTATCCTGACTGGACGTCATAAGACGTCCTCAGGATAACAAGCCGCCGCGCGCCCGGGGGGGGCACGCATCGCGGCGATCGGTGGTGTGGGAGGCCAGTCTGACCCCCCGCAATGCCGATCTCGGTAAAGTGCTTCGATCCGAAGCACTTTACCATGTGACCAGCCATGACCAATCACCGCTGGTCACAGTGTAATACAGGAAAGCCGTTTATCGGCTTTCCTGTACTCAGGTCTGCAGACCTGATGAGGGGAGAGCCGATCGGCTGCATCCCTGACAGGGAGGGTTTGTGCTGATGATTTATCAGCACAGCCCTCCCTCGGATCGCCACCCTAGACCACCAGGGAGCCTGCCCAGGGACCACCAGGGATGTGCCCACCCAGGACCACCAGGGAGCCGACCAGGGACCACCAGGGAGCCGATCTGGAAAACCAGGGAGACCCCCCTAGACCACCAGGTAAGTGACATACTGCTCAGTGCCACCTTCACTCAGTGCCACCTTCAGATGCCACCCTAGACCACCAGGGAATGAGCCCCCTATCAATGTATATGCCCACCAGTGCCCCTATCAATGCATACCAGTGCCACATATCAGTGCCCACCAATGCCACCTACCAGTGCCCACCTATCAGTGCCCATCAGTGCCACCTATCAGTGCAAAGTGCCGCCTATGAATGCCAATCAGTGCTGTCTATTAGTGCCCATCAGTGCCGCTTAGCAGTGTCCGTCAGTGCCCATCAGTGCTGTATATCAGTGCCACCTCTCAGTACCCGTCAGTGCTGCTTATCAGTGCCGCCTAACAGTGCTCATCATCGCTGCATATAAGTGCCACCTCATCAGTGCCACCTCATCAGTGCCGCCTCATCAGTGCCAATCAGTACTGCCACATCAGTGCCCATCAGTGTAGCCTCATCAGTGCCCACCAGTGATGGAGAAAATTGACTTTTTACAAAGTTTTGTGACAAAAATAGAGATTTTTTTTTTTTTTCAAAATTTTCGGTCTTTTTTTATTTGTAGTGCAAAAAATTAAAACCGCAGGGGTGATCAAATACCACCAAAAGAAAGCTCTATTTGTGGGAATAAAATGATAAAAACTGTGTTTGGGTACAGCGTCACACGACCGCGCAATTGTCATTCAAAGTGCAACAGCACTGAAAACTGAAAATTGGTCTGGTAGTAAAGTGTTCTAAGTGCATAGTATTGAAGTGGTTAAGCATTGTACAGGACGCCAAGGTTGGGTCCTGGACGGGTGCTATATAGCACCAATATTTGGCTTGTGGTCCCTTTAAATAAAGGGGGTAAGTGCTCAGGGGGTCAGCCGAGAGGGGTGAGAAGTTCCGGGGATAGCAATATGACAGAGAGGACTGACTCACAGTTCTCCCTGCATTGATAGAGAGGTAGTAGGGACCCGGAATTTCGGAGGCTCTGAAGTGATCTTCGGGTGGGATGGGGCCTCCACCCCTGACTACAGGGACTCCAGCACACACAGGGTTAATAGTCTCCAGGAAGCAGCTCTTAAAGAGAGGAAATGGTGTTAGCTGGTGGTGAGGAGGAGCTGGGAGGAGACACCTGTGTTTGGAGAGCTGCATGTATGCTGGAGGCTGCTAAAAGACCTAACAAGGATTGTGCAAAATCCTGGGTTGAAGACCCATCAACTAACTGTATGTGCCTTTTACTTTTATTTACCTTGTGCTGAAGACAAGCGGACTTTCTTTTGTTATATTTCCATTTCTGAAGTGCTGCTGGAAACCTTGTTTTGTTTTGTTTGCTGGGAAATAAAAACCCTTTCTGTTTAAGTTTACCGGCTTTTGCACTCAATCCTGTGAAGCTACAATCCCCCCAACTTTACAGCATATACAAAAATATGTAATATAATGTTATTGTTTTAATTAAATAAAAGAATTCGAGTACTTCTCCAACTATGCATGATTAAACGATTATCCTAAAATTGGTTCGATATCGCCGTTTTACTAACCTGACAGTTTATTATACTAAATAGGAAACCTTCATTATGTTTGCAAATATCAAAGATTCTAACTACCAGTAAGAATAAGTCCTTACATATAAAGAGCACCTGTCATTTCAGATCCATCATGGCAGCGCCTGTTAGGGGGCATCCACTCACCTGCTGCCGCCACGTCTCTCACCTTGTGGTGTCACTGCCACCTCACCAGCTGTCCCATTAAAGTGAATGGGACTGTCGGTGAGTCAACAGCGAGTCAGAGGAGGAGCCGCTGCGGGACAGAGACGACAGCTGCTCTTTAAAAACTATGATTTAAATTGAGTTGATTTAAATCAAGTTTTTTTACTAGTGATTTCAATCAAATCCACCCTGCTCAGAAGG
Organism: Glandirana rugosa; assembly: GCA_018402905.1. Lineage (NCBI taxonomy): Eukaryota > Metazoa > Chordata > Amphibia > Anura > Ranidae > Glandirana > Glandirana rugosa. Next base: position 9,457 of record BLSH010059085.1, on the reverse strand, counting down.
CACATGGCCTATGACACAATGGTCTTCTGTATCAGTACAATAATGCAACAATATATTAGTCCTTCAGAACAGTTCTTCTACAAGAATGTAGATCCTCCTGTTCCTCCAAAGCATCTGTAATGTGCTAGCCAGTGTTTCCCATGGGCAAGAATGCTGCCCAAGAGATATAAAAAAAATAAAATTAAAAAAAAGATCCAGAAAAAACGAAAAAAAATAGACAGAAAAAAAACTAAAAAAGGAAATAAAACCACACGCATCTGGGTAGCTTTTCATGGCCAAATACTATCTCTCCAAGCCGCCGTTTTAAAACAAGGTTCAAGTTCCAAAATAAAAAGCCATTCATAGAGGGGATCTTATGATGTCAGAGTTCAAAAACTCCAAGGAGACCATACAGCCATACAGGGAGTGCAGAATTATTAGGCAAGTTGTATTTTTGAGGAATAATTTTATTATTGAACAACAACCATGTTCTCAATGATTCCAAAAACTCATTAATATTCTTGTACCAACAACAAGTTATTATTTTAATAAGGAGTTTTTATGTTGAACGGATTATTAAGACGTGAGGGACATACCGACATACCAGAGGAACCTCAAAAACTTGAGACTGTAGTATTCTAGGGGAGATACTT
>BLSH010059081.1:399507-409522 GCA_018402905.1 Glandirana rugosa | reverse complement strand
GGACAGATTAGCTTTCGAAAATCATCTCATACTAGTGTAGGGAGAGGATGCTGCTACTGGTGTGAGGGACAGATTAGCTTTAGAAAATCTGTTAAAAACAGGGATTTATTGGTGGGTGGGTGCTAGAGGAGATTTTTGTTTGCTAGAGTACATTTTGTTTGCTAAGCAAAGTGCCTCATATAAAACCTAAGCAATGTTTCTGTTTGTTAGGTGGGCGTTTGCAGCCATTTTTGCAAGTGCAGTGCACTTGCAACTGCTTGTGTGTCAGGGACATCGTGTTTTGTTAGTTCAGTTGGAAACATTTTGGCATATTTAAATACTGCTTTTACATTGCAGTTAGACAAATTACATTTATTTTATTTTTTTTGTGCAAAATATTACATTTTGTGGCCAGTGGGGCATTTCTTGCACAAAATTAAATAGTGCGCCTACATTTCTGGTTTAAAAAAAAAAATATTGTAAATACTACATTTGCAGCCAGCGGTGAATTTCTTGTACAAAAATAAAAAGTGTGTCTACATTGCTGGTTTTAAAAAAATATATATTCTAAATACTACATTTGCGGCCAGCAGTGCATTTCTTGCACAAAAATAAAAAGTGCATCTACATTGCTGGTTTAAAAAAAAAAGAATAATTATTTATTATTCTTTTTTTTAATTATTAATAAATAGTGCTACATAGTACATTTGCACCTTGCTGTGCATTTCTTGCACAAAAATAAAAAGTGCGTCTACATTGCTGGTTTAAAAAAATATATATTGTAAATACTACATTTGCGGCCAGCGGTGCATTTCTTGCACAAAAATAAAACGTGCGTCTACATTGCTGGTTTAAAAAAAAAAGAATAATAATTTATTATTCTTTTTTTTATTATTAATAAATAGTGCTACATAGTACATTTGCACCTTGCTGTGCATTTCTTGCACAAAATTAAAAAGTGCATCTACATTTCTGGTTTAAAAAAAAAAGAATAATAATTTATTATTCTTTTTTTTATTATTATTAATAAATAGTGCTACATAGTACATTTGCACATTGCTGTGCATTTCTTGCACAAAATTTCACATTGCCGGTTTAAAAAAATAATATAAATTTGTGCTAAATAGTACATTTGCTTCCAGAATGAGGAGAGTGTCAAATAAGGGACGTGGTCGTGGGGGTGCTGCTGATGTTGGTGGTGTTGGTGAAGCTCCTGTTGCAAGGAGAGGGCATGGTCGATCTGTGCCAGCTACACGCACAAGTGAAACACCTTCCTCAGGTGCTAGTAGCTGACAGAACCTTCAAAGTTATATGGTGGGCCCGAATGCCGCTCAACAAATGGTGAGGCCAGAACAAGTACAGGCCATAGTAGATTGGGTGGCTGACAATGCCTCCAGTTCCTTCACATTGTCTCCCACCCGGTCCCTTGATGAAAGCTCAGAGTTGGCACCTGATCCCCATGGCCATCTGTCTTTCACCTCAGCCCCTTGTAAATCAGCCAAGCAGTCTGAGCCCCAAGGCATGCAGCAGTCTCTTATGCTTTTTGATGACTCTATTGGTGTGTATTCCCTGGGCCATCCACATAGCCCTGCCCCAGAAATGGAAGACATTGAGTGCACTGATGCCCAACCACTTCTGTTTCAGGATGAGGACATGGAAACACCACTGCAGCACGTCTCTGATGATGATGAAACACAGGTGCCAACTGTTGAGGCTTTCTATAGTGTGCAGACTGACAAGGAGGGCAGTGGTGAAGAGTGGGTGGAAGATGCTGTGGAGGATGATGAGGTCCTAGACCCCACATGGAATGAAGGTCATGTGAGTGACGTGTGCATTTTGGATGAAGAGGTGGTGGTCGCACAGAGGCACCAGCACAGCAAAAGAAGAAGCAGGCTGCAAAAGCGGAGCGACTGTCCCCTAGACGGTACGCCTGCTACTACCCACCGCACCCAGGGACCCAGGGGGCGTTATCACAGACAAGCGCAGCCGCCTGTCCACAGCCAACGTGAACAAGCTAACGTTTATTAAAATGAACCAGATCCCATAAGACTTGTCTGTGCCTGTACCTTGTGCAGAATAAGCATTTATACCGGCCTCACACAGCCATTGATATACTTAAGTGAACTTATTCTTTTTTTTTTTTAATATGTCTCAATATTTTGGGGGCTACCTCAATTAGAAAAAAACCCAAACAAACAAAAAACAGTGTTGGCTACCTCCTCCTCCTACACCGCCACAGTCACTGCCTCCTCAACTTCCTACTCCACATCCACCTCCTCCTCCATTTTTTATTTTTTTTATGTCATTTTAAGTTATTTCCCTATCCACATTTGTTTGAAGGGCACTTGTCCTTCTCTTACCCCATTTTGCTTCCTTTTGCAGCTCTATAGCCCTTTCCAGGACTTTTTTAGAGCCATTTTAGTGCCCAAAAGTTCGGGTCACCATTGACTTCAGTGGGGTTCGGGGTCAAGTTCGGGTCAAGTTCAGGGCCGAATTCAAACTTTTTCACGAAGTTCGGCCGAACCCGCCGAACCCGAACATCCAGGTGTCCGCTCAACTCTAATTAGCACCATTATCAAACAGAAGTTATTTGCTTATGACAAGTATTTTACTGGCCATCAGTGTATGAGAATACATAATACAGGGGCTACAATTATGGCTCTTTGAGAAAATTTAGGAAAAAATTGTATTTTCATTTCCTAGTCTTTGATTTGATTCTCCTCATTCATGGGAAAGGAAGCACACTGCGTTAATTATTTCTATTCCTTTATCATAGTGGCAGCAACCCCTGATCTCACAATATTTTCGTTTTTTCCTGGAGATGTATACTGAGAGTATATCAGCATCCTCCATACCTGCTGGGATGTTCCCTAAATGATGTGATTTTGCTGAAGGTGGAATGGAAGGTGACATACTTGTCTCCTGGTAGTAGACTGTTAGTCTCCTCCTCAAACATAGTGGGGTGTGCAGAATCTATACGATTCTTCCAACTTTAGGAGGCCTTGTTGAAGGGAGTAGATGTTTTTTAGGTCACTTTTTTAGGCTTTGGAGTACAGGACAATGTCTGTAAATATAACGTCAGACACCAGCATGACCTCACTTCATGCACTCCTGTGAGCACAGTCTTCAGAGGATGATGAGACATGAGGTAAAAGTCTGTAGTAGTCTTTTGTAATTGGATATTTTTCAATGTGTATGCAACAGAAAAGCTCTACCCCTACAGCCTCTTCTGCTGTCTCACTACCTCAGACCTCTGTACCATTTGCTACAAAAATTGTCTGCCTCTTTCTAAAAACTGCATTGCCATTTCTGCCCAAAACAAAATGCGGGTCCAGAAATTGCTCCAAGATTTAGGACATGGCGGTCAACATTCAGGATAAATGTTGTTACCCTGTTACATCCATGGCCAGACCTGATCATAAATCAGTTAGAAATCCACAAAAAAGTGTGCACCCAGGGAGGAAATCCTACAGTATCTGTTTTACATAGACAGCTGTTTTATTTTTATTTTTTGGTAGCTGATGCTTTAGTAGGGCCTTGTGACTCTATAAATTGGTTGGTGACATTACAGCCAAATATTGTTTGCATCCATTTTATCAGGGATGTATTGTCTGGTGCAAAGTTTGATGATATTTTGGATAATTTCTCAAAGACTAAAACGTTTTTCCTCCCCAGAATGATAAAAAAAGAAATAAAACGTTTTGTTAGGGGCATAGCCAATGTAAATGCAAGGCCTCAGAGTAGACTAAAAAAATCCTCTACTAATGGACTCCTTTTTAATCCAAACCCCAGTGATGAAGACAGCAAACCAGCCAAAAACAGAGTTCAAGACTTTTCCCCAATGAGGTTCAAGAGGACTCCGCTTCAGCAGTCACCTTTATGTCAGAAGGAACTGGAGAGATCAGTTTTGTCCTTACTACATCAGAGGGTAGACCTGATAAAATAAGCTAGCCAAGCCTACAGCCTCATGCTTATGATAGAGTGTGATAACGTGTGTAATACCTAATCAAGCTCTGCCTGCCCTGCTCTGCTAGATTGTATTTCCCTGTGTATGACCTCAGATCAGATAAAGATTATTCTAGAACTCTACCTGCCTTTTACCTGAACTGTCATTGGACCACTCTGTCTGTCTGCCAACTGCAAGTACCTGTTTGCTTTGCTTAGTTCATGCCTGCCCTGGCTTGGTAGCCAGGCACTAAAGCATTGTGTATAAGTCCTGGGGGCAACTCAGTACCGGTAGGCCTACTTTCCTTATGGGAAAGGAGCTTCTAAAGATGAAGAGCACAGCAGCAAGCTATAGTGTCTGACCACCTGCATTAGGGGTAAGCATGACCATTTCCTTGTTCATTGGATGTGTGACTTTACTCTGATCTGGACTGTTTGATATTAATAAATCTACAGTTCCTACTCCATTTGAGGTTGCCTGCCTTATTGAACGGGGGTGTGTCAGAATAATCAAAGTGGTAACATCAATAGTTCATCCATCGAGGGGGCGTGGCATCCGGCACTGAAGATGGCCACATGAAGCAGCTGCTTCACTTGGCCACCCCAGACTAACCACCACAGCGGACCCCTCCACACATTTAAAAGATCACATTCTGCTCCGGTGAATCCTCAGACCATCAAACTAGACATGTGCGGTTAGTTTCATTCTGAATTAAAAATTGGACAAATTTTCGTTTTTTCGGAAATTCAGATGTATCCGAATTTCCGAATTACAATAGTACTGAATTTAAATGTATCCGAAATAACGAAAAAAAATTCAGATGAAATTCGAATTTGAATAATTTTCAAATCGTTTTCAAATACTTTTCGATTTCGAATCATTTTCACATTCAAATAGTTTTCAAATTCAAATTTGAAAAATCCTCTAATTGGAATCATTTTTCAATTTCCAAAGAGAACAAAATAGAATAGAAAACAAAGGAATAGAACTGAAAAAAAAACAATAGACTAGAAAACAATATAACAGAAAACAAACGAATAGAGTACAACATAGTAAGACAGCTCTGTTCCACTCCACCACATTATATTTTTTCATTTTCTGTTATATTCCACTCTATTGTGTTTTATCTTTTTCCATTGTATTCCCCCATTTTTCACTCCACCCCATTCTCCTTGGAATAACTAATTCTGAAAACTACTTAAACAAATGAAACAAATCTAACTTAACAAATTTATGTAAATAACTAATCAAAATCTGCACACGTCTGCATCAAACAATGCCCCGTCGCAAAAAGCATCAGGCGCAGATCAAGAAGTTGGCAAACTGCTTTCAGCCATCCGGCCGTAGGCCACAACAAAATGACAGCGGTCTGTGGCAACAGCACTCGAGTGGTGTGGGATCCCAAATAACCGGCGCACAAGCCCTGAACAGCAGGCAGGTAGGGAACCCAGATAGTGGGGACTAAAGGGGATGCTGATTTCCCTTAGAACCTCATTGCAAGCAGACATGAGGGAATGTGCAAAACAGTTCCACCATGAGTAACAAGATCTGGGACAGAGGGTGGACAACATGGAATCCTCCATGGAGGAATACGTCACCTCGTTTTAATACAATGGTGGATTCCCATGACAACCACTCTGAAGACATAGCATGGCTGAAAGCAAAGGTCACTGACCTGGAATATAAGTCCAGGAGGTGCAACATCAAAATTAGCGGGATCCCTGAAACAGTTGCACCCATTCAGCTGAATCAGTATGTGACAGATCTCTTCTCAAACCTGGCCCCTTCACGTTCCTCTGCAGACCTGGCAATAGACAGGATCCACAGACTATCCAAAACCTTCCTTTATTGCCTCGGAACTCCCAAGGGACATGTTACTAAAAGTTTGTTACTACCAAAACAAGGAACTGCACACTTCATCGTTCAAAAAGGCTACCTCGCTTCCAGAAGAATACTCAGGCCTACAAATGTTACCTGATCTATCTTGTTACACTCTCCAATGAGGTAAGAACCTAGCAACAATAACAAAGGCTCTAAGAAACCATAGCATACCTCACAAATGGAAGTTCCCAACGACCCTGTCGATTACACACATTGGGACTACCTCCCTTGTATCCTCTTTGGAGGAAGGCATCCAACTTCTCCAACAATGGGGAATCCTACCTCATCAAACACCATCACCTGCCTCACCATCAACACCTGCTGCTCTCATGAATGAATGGCAAGTGGTATCTTGCAAGAGATCAGCAAAGAAACAGCTCGTCACTAGAGGTACTCACATCTCATAACATTACATCCTAATCGACTAAGTCCCAGGCCAAGGATTGCAAGATATCCATATGGCCCCTAAGGATCTCCCAACAGTTCAATCTGTTTAAGGGTCACAGAAGTGGCTCTCTTTTTATTCAATTAAAGTTATCTGTTTTCTGCAAGTAGCACATCCGAACAAGCACCTTTATATATAGTTTAATAACACATATGTTTACCATCAAAATTGGACCTATACTCTTCATCACCAAGGTCAAATCCCAGAACCTCAACTGATAGATGCAATTTGTTTGTGTACAGCAGGTATGATATCTCTGAAATTCCTAGGAACCCATAATGACTATTAAGATTATATCCAAAAATGCAAATGGGCTCCATCACCCAACAAAGAGATTTTCACTCTGAAAGGAAGCAACCTCAGCCAATGCAGACATGGTCTGTGTGCAAGAGACACATTTCCAAGCAGACAACCACCCAAGGTGCGAGCACAAAGACTACCCACACGTGTTCCAAGCCAGTGGCCCACACAAGAAAAAAGGAGTAATGGTGGCTGTGAAGAATATTGTCACCTTCCAACTAAAAAGCTCCATCCTGGACACTGAAGGCCGCTTTATCATCCTCGAATGTGACATAAACGACATCCCCCTCACAGTGGTAAATGTATATGTACCTAACACTCATCAAATTAGTTTTATCCACAGGTTGTTCAAACAAATCCCTTCTAATAGGTTTGGACATTTGCTAATGCGTGGTGATTTTGATTTAACTGTTGACCCATCTATAGACTTATCCTTATTAGAGTTGAGCGAACCCGAATTATAAAGTTCGGGTTCGTACCGGACTTTAGGGTGTCCATGTCCCTAACCCGAACCCGGACATTTTTGAAAAAGTCTGGGTTCGGGTATTTTTTTGTGCCTTCTGAATAGCTGCAGGGCAGCCAATCAACAAGCGTTTCACTCGTTTGCCCTTAGAAGCCATCACAGCCATGCCTACTAATGACATGGCTGTGATTGGCCAGTGCATCATGTGACCCTGTCTCTATATAAGCTGGAGTCACGTAGTGCTGCATGTCACATCATCTCATACTAGTGTAGGGAGAGGATGCTGCTGCTCCTGTGAGGGACAGATTAGCTTTAGAAAATCATCTCATACTAGTGCAGGGAGAGGATGCTGCTGTGAGGGACAGATTAGCTTTAGAAAATCTGTTAAAAACAGTAATTTATTGGTGGGTGGGTGCTAGAGGAGATTTTTGTTTGCTAGAGTACATTTTGTTTGCTAAGCAAAGTGCCTCATATAAAACCTAAGCAATTTTTCTGTTAGGTGGGTGTTTGCAGCCATTTTTGCAAGTGCAGTGCACTTGCAACTGCTTGTGTGTCAGAGACAATACTTTAATTGTGTTCTGTTAGTTCAGTTGGCAACAATGTTGGCATATTTAAATACTGCTTTTACATTGCAGTTATACAAATTAATTTTTTTTTTTTTTTGTGCAAAATATTACATTTGCGGCCAGTGGGGCATTTCTTGCACAAAATTAAAAAGTGCGTCTACGTTGCTGGTTTAAAAAAAATATATATTCTAAATACTACATTTGCGGCCAGCGGTGCATTTCTTGCACAAAAATAAAAAGTGCGTCTACATTGCTGGTTTGAAAAAAAAAAAATAATAATGCTACATAGCACATTAATGCTACATAGCACATTTGCACCTTGCTGTGCATTTCCTGCACAAAATTAAAAAGTGTATCGACATTGCTGCTTTAAAAAAAAAAAAATAGTGCTACATAGTACATTTGCACCTTGCTCTGCATTTCTTGCACAAAATGAAAAAGTGCGTCGACTTTGCTGGTTTAACAAAAAAAAAGATAGTGCTACATAGTACATTTGCACCTTGCTGTGTATTTCTTGCACAAAATTAAAAAGTGTGTCAACATTACTGGTTTTAAAAAAAATAGTGCTACATAGTACATTTGCACCTTGCTGTGCATTTCTTGCACAAAATTAAAAAGTGTGTCTACATTGCTGGTTAAAAAAAAAACGGATAATAAATAGTGCCACATAGTACATTTGCACCTTGCTGTGCATTTCTTGCACGAAATGAAAAAGTGCGTCGACATTGCTGGTTTAACAAAAAAAAAAATAAAAAAAGATAGTGCTACATAGTACATTTGCACCTTGCTGTGTATTTCTTGCACAAAATTAAAAAGTGTGTCTACATTACTGGTTTTAAAAAAAATAGTGCTACATAGTACATTTGCACCTTGCTGTGCATTTCTTGCACAAAATTAAAAAGTGCGTCCACATTGCTGGTTTAAAAAAAACGGATAATAAATCGTGCCACATAGTACATTTGCACCTTGCTGTGCATTTCTTGCACAAAATTAAACAGTGCGTCTACATTGCCGGTTTAAAAAATAGTATAAATTTGTGCTAAATAGTACATTTGCGTCCAGAATGAGGTGAGCTTCAAATAATGGACGTGGTCATGGTCGCAGTGCTGCTGGTGTTGATGGTGTTGGTGAAGCTCCTGTTGCAAGGAGAGGACGTGGTCGATCTGTGCCAGCTACGCGCACAAGTGAAACACCTTCCTCAGGTGTGAGTAGCTGACAAAACCTTCAACGTTATATGGTAGGCCCGAATGCCGCTCAACTAATGGTGAGGCCAGAAGAAGTACAGGCGATAGTAGATTGGGTGGCTGACAATGCCTCCAGTTCCTTCACATTGTTTCCCACCCGGTCCCTTGCTGAAAGCTGGCACCTGAACCCCATTGCCATCTGTCTTTCAACTCAGCCCCTTGTAAATAAGCCAAGAAGTCTGACTTGATGATTGAGATGACTCTGCTGGTGTGCTTTCCGTGGGCCTTCCACATAGCCCTGCCCCTGAAGTGGAAGACATTGAGTGCACCGATGCCCAACCACTTCTGTTTCAGGATGAGGACATGGAAACACCACCGCAGCACATCTCTGATGATGACGAAACACAGGTGACAACTGCTGCAGCTTTCTACAGTGTGCAGACTGACAAGGAGGGCAGTGGTGAGGAGTGGGTGGAAGATGATGTGGAGGATGACGAGGTCCTAGACCCCACATGGAATCAAGGTCATGTGAGTGACGTGTGCAGTTTGGAGGAAGAGGTGGTGGTCGCACAGAGGCACCAGCACAGCAAAAGAGGAAGCAGGTTGCCAAAGTGGAGCGACCCTCCCCTAGACAGTACGCCTGCTACTACCCACCGCACCCAGGGACCTAGCACACCAAATGCAGCTCAAAGAATTCCCTGGTGTGGCAGTTCTTCAGACAATGTGCTGACAACAAGACACAATTGGTTTGCACGCTGTGCAATCAGAGCCTGAAGCGAGGCATAAATGTTCTAAACCTGAGCACAACTAGCATGACCAGGCATCTACATGCAAAGCACAAGCTGCAGTGGAATAATTACCTCAAAATCCAAGAAAGGTCTCAGGCTCCTCCTGCTTCCTATTCTGCTGCTGCCTTGGCCTCTTCCTCCATCTCTACAGTGATAGTGTCACCTGACACCCAGCAAACAGACGATGTGACAGCAACGCCACCATGTCCGCCACCGTCCCCAAGCATTTCCCCACCATGGTCCCATGGAAGCTTACAGCTGTTCGAAGGTACCCTGGTACCACCCCTTTACGAACCCCTGCCACCGCCTGTACCACCGCAACGACAGTGTAGCAGACAAACGACCCACAGTCCACTGTGATAGTGACATCTCTACCTCCTTCTCCGGTTCCGTCGTCGTCTTATCCTTCGTCCTCCTCGGACTCTGGAAAGAACCTAAAACTCCATTAATAAGGTGACGTCGA
>BLSH010059081.1:241719-260697 GCA_018402905.1 Glandirana rugosa | reverse complement strand
TGAAATTTGCCATGACCAAATGAGAGAGACTTACTAGTCTGACTATATCATTATAAATTCGTTTCAAATTACAATAATTTGTCGCATATTTTAGTAGTTAAATCTTTTCTTATGTATTTATGTTTTATTGTTTTGACCTGTTATGTCATGTCACTGGTTTTATCCAGGTGTACAAGAGTCAGCCGCCTTATTGTCATCTGAGGTCACTGACCATCCATACCCTATGCATAGACAAGAAGGGTTGCGCAAAGCGGTTTTTTCGCCGAAGGAGTCCCCTCTAGCTCGTCTTTGGTCAATGTCCATAGGCATAGGATTCATTCATATTGTCTTAAGTTAGTTAATTAATACATCAGTACTCTATGTCTATTGAATTCTGTTATACTTACTTAGGATACGGATACCTGTAACTGGTTTCTGCTCGATCTCCCCTGAGGAAGCCGCTTTTTTGGCGAAACGCGTTGGGAAGAACAGATACGTATCCCATACCTACCAGTCACTGGAGTCTACTGTTATTCCGCCGACTGAGAACATGTGGACCTATTTTGGTCACTGTACTGTATTGTCCAGTTTTGTTATTTTGTATTTATGTATTCTTTTCTAAATTGATGATTTTATACGCTGTTTAATAACATTAAACTTTGCTTAAATATTACTATATCAGTCTGATCATTCAGAGAGAGTAAACCAGTACCGTTTAAAGTCCCACTATTCATCTCTGTGGGGACGGGGTTACCCCACACAGATATAATTTTTCACTGCGGCTTCTCTGTCTACCCCTCTGCGAACGTGGAGAATCTTCTTGGTGGACTGCAATCCAAGGTTCAGGGGGCAGGAAAGTTCTGTACCAATCTGGCACTTGTACTTCTGGAATGCCTAGTGTGGAGCAAAACATAGGCAGGTCATCTGGTGTTCTCAGGGAAGCTGTCCTATTCCCGTTCGTTGCTTGTAAACAAAACGGAAACTTCCATCTGTAGGCAATCCTTCTATCTCTTAGCAGCTGTAGCAGAGGTCGCAGGTCCCTTCTATGTTGCAGGGTAATAGCTGAGAGATCTTGAAAAATCTGGATATGTGCTCCTTCATGTATCAGTTGTCCATGGTTGCGAGTAAGGCACAGTATTTCCTCTTTTTGTGTGAAATTCACCAAACAGCATACAGCGTCTCTGGGGGGATCTGTATCTCTCCCCCTAGGTCTGAGTGCTCTGTGGCAGCGCTCCATTTCGATAGGGGCATCATGAGGCCTTCCCAGCACTGTACTGAAGATTGCCCACACTGTGGACTGAAGGTGCGGGCTCTCCACCGATTCAGGGATCCCCCGTACCCTTAGATTGTGCCTGCGCCCCCTGTTGTCCAGGTCCTCCAGGTGGCGCTGCATCTCAATAAGATGGCGGGTAGTGTTGCTGGAGACGGCCTGTACTTGCTGTATAGCCGCTCCATGTGTCACCGTGGATGTCTCCACTGTCTCCAAACGTCTGGCTGCCGCTTTAAGATCAGTCTTAAGATCTGAGATCGCCGCGGACAAGGTGTTTTTAATGTCTGCAGCTACTTGCTGTAAATCCGCTAGGCTCAGCAGGGGCGAGGGCAGGGGATGATGTGTACCTGCTAAGGGTGGTCCCGCTCCGATCGTATCCGCCGCCGTCCGCTGTGTACTAGAGTCCGAGGCTTGAGATGCGGCCTGCGCCTCCGTGTGTTGAGTGCGGAACATCGCCGGGATGGTCCGGCTTAGTTGCGTGGCTGGATCCATGGGTGATCTTTAGGGTCTCACCTTCCTTTGCTGACCGTTTAGGTGGCGGAACACGGTCTCCTCTGCTCTACAGGTAGCTTAAAATATCTCCGGACGGAGGAGCTCTCTGATTAAGCTGCCATCTCGCTCCGGTGCCAGGCCACGCCCCCCGGCTCTGTAAGTTTTGTCTCCTTCACCCACATTAGGCCCTGTAATGCGTTGCTCTGCACTGCATACGATCTTAGTATGATTTTTGTTACGCTGTTTTGTTTAATATTTTTCTTTACTGGTACAACGCTGCCACCTACTGGCATAAAATTGATATTCCTGCACTGGTGGCTCTCCTCTCCAAGTACTAGCTACCTTTCTCATCCTTTACTATGGAAAGAGAGACCTCCTCTACTTCAATACTACTTTCCTTCTACTGCTCTCTCTACCCTTTCCAGCTACACCTTCTCTATACTTCCCCACCCTTTCCTCTGCTCAAGCATCCTAATGTTGATCTTAATTAGCACTATGACATGTTTACCATTGATTCAAATATCCTTCTCTACTCAATATACCCATGGCATCCATTAGTGCATTAACATTTTCGTCTCTTGACTGCAGAGGCTTCAATACCCCTGAAAAAAGAAACCAGATACTCTAGCATTTCCATAAAGTCCGCACTAAAATATTATTCCTCGGGGCAAGGAGCTCCTTCTTCCCTGACTTCTTGTCCGAAATTCAACGCCGACATTCCAAGTACCTTGATGTGAAAAAGAGGCTACAACCAGCTGAAATACACCATGCTCTACCAAGCCAGATTTCGTGTTTTGGTGGGAGACCAAACACACTTCTTTGAGACGGCCCGGAGGCAGCTGCCTGGCTGGACCAAAACGAACAGGACATCCATCATCAAAGACCGAACCATGAAGGGGATTGACACTGCGAATGCAAATTATCCGAACTGCCATGACACGTATGTTTTGCAGAGGGACACTTATCCTTTCTTTCACACTCAGCGCAGGAAAAGATTGCTGACTGCTTTTACCTATTTGGTGACCTAAAGCCAGACTAGTGTGTACCAGTTCCCCGGATGCACTAAGAGTTTACTGTTATAGCCCCCTGCTTCAGGCAGTGCACATTTTGTGCCCTGTTGGCACGCATAGTTCTTGTTGTTTATGGCCTGAACTGGCACCAAGGAACCTACTGCTTTTATTCACCTGCAAAGATCAAGATATTGTTTGCTCCTCTGGTGCCAGCCTTGATAAGCCACTTGTGTAGTAATGCCGCTACATTTCACCCTAACCCTTGCACTGTACATTGCCTTGCTGCTATCCACCTCCTGCCCAACGTGCTGCTGCTGAATGTCCCCTATTGGCCCCCACTCATTGCTCCCTGTTTACAGCTATCAAGGCTCTATGATTTGGGGCCTTGCATGGGCTCAATGCTTTCAGACCTTCTCTCATGGTTGATATGACTTCCACCCCTCTGGTCTCCAGGAATGTTAGGGGTGTGAAGGATCCCCTGAAATGGACTATGAGTGCCTCCTGCACCCTAAGATTTCATTCGGCCGTTATAGGGCTCTAAGAGACCCACCTGACTAGAGACACAGTTGACTTTCTGAAGTACTCCTGGGTTGGTAAGGCCTATCACTCTGTGTACTCTGCGTATTCACGAGGGGTGAGTTTCCTGATACACAAGGCCCTGCCTACCAAGAACTGAACTCATTGATAGATTCATTCACTGATTCGCTTTGTATTCCTGTATTGTAAATTATACTCAATGACACTGGTTGTGGCATATTTCTATATCCCACCTCCTTTCTCTTGAGATGTCTTACAATTACTTCTGTCATACCTGGCTGACAAGCCAGATATTTTGGTTGTTGTTATGGGGGACTTTAACTGCTGCTTGGATACCCAAATAGATAGGCACCCTCCAGCCCCAAATGTTGTACTGGGTAGAGGCATTGTCCTCAGCCACCTTTTAGCGGAGGTGGCGTGGGTGGATGTCTGGCACTTTCGGAATCCTAGAACTTGCCAGTTCTCCTGCTTCTCCAAGTCACATGGCTCCCTTTCATGTATAGATCTCTGCCTGGGCACAGAGCATATCCCTAGCCCCACTAGTAGTATAGAATATCTTCCCCGTGGGGTCTCCGACCATTCCCCGGTGGTGATTAGGCTGGACACTAAGCCTCCATCGACGCTAAATAGGGCCCCCTGCAAGCTGAATGCATTTTGGCTCCAACTATTCCCCTCTCCAGACCGCATTACCAAGCAAACTGACCAATTTTTCCAAGTGCATGCTGATTGTGATGATGTGATGCTCAGGTGGGAAGCATTTAAAGCACACCTTAGGGGTACATGTATTGCTGAAATTACAGCAGTCAAAAGAAATTCCTCCGACCTGTTAGAACAGATGGAGGATCAGGTACTGCAGATGGAATTGTCCTACAGCAGGTTGTGAATACATCTGAATCTGTGAGGGAGGCATGGATCTCAGCTCAGGATTCCCTGGACCAGTTGAGAGCCTCCGCCGCCAAATGGAAACATTTATTTACAAAACTTGCTTTCTACGAAGAAGGGGAGAAAACGGGCCGCCTGTTAGTAAAAATAGCCAGGTCACAACAATCTTCTCCAGTCATTGCAGCCATTGGCTCATCCTCTGGATGGGTGATTAATGACCCCGACCAAATTGTAACTGTGCTGGCTTCCTCTTACTCTGCCTTATATAAATCTGGGGATGATTATTCTCCCAACTCACTTGATAAATACCTCTCCAATATAATACTTCCCACCTTGTCCAGTGAGGTGAATGCCTCATTGGATGCTCCAATTACTCTCGAAGAGGTACAGAAGGTGGCCTGTTCTTTCCCACATGTAAGGCCCCTGGGGGGATGGTATTTCCATGGAGGTATACACCTCGTTTGGGGAGGTGGCCCTGCCCAGGCTGCTGGAGGTGTTTAATGCATCGCTCAGGGCCGGCTCCCTGTCTGAATTGAAGACTAGGGCCAATGTGGTGTTACTGCTTAAACCAGGAAAAAAACCCTAGACCCTGGATTATATAGGCCCATCTCTGTGCTTCAGTGTGATGTAAATATGTAAAAATCCTAGCTAAGGTCCAGCCAATGAGGGTGAACAAAGTTATCCTATCTATTATACATCCTGATCAAGCAGGGTTCATGCCTCAAAAGTCTATGGCCACCAATCTTAGGCGGTTATTTCTTAATATGCAGACACGGGCAGACAATATGTGTCAGAGCTCTCCTTTCACTCAACGCAAATAAAGCGCTTGATAGTGTTATCTGGCCTTATCTTTGGGCTGTGTTGGCCAAATTTAGGTTTGGCCCCCCTTCATTGCCTGGTTATGTCTCCTTTATAGCTCCCTGCAGGTGGCCATCAGGATGTCGGATAGACTGTCACCAGCTTTCGTGTTGAGTAGAGGCACCCGGCAGGGCTGTCCCTGTAGCCCCTGCTTTTCGCTATAGCAATAGGACCGCTTGCAGCACTGATACAAGACAGTTCAGGTATCACTGGCTTCCAGTACGGTGAAATGCGCGAGAAACGTATGCTATATGCCGATGACATGCTGATATTCCTAGGCGACACCACACACTCCCTGCCCAATGCCATGTCCTTAATTGTGGAGTTTGGACGTTTCTCTGGGCTCACCATTAACTGGACAACATAAGGGTTAATGCTGTTAGACAAAGCTCAGGGTCAGGCTGAATCAATTCCTGGTACTATCCCCTCGGTGACCTCCTTAAAATACCTGGGTATACTTGTCTCCCCCAGTCTTACGGACTACTGCACTCTTAATATACGGCCCTTGCTGGCGAAGTTCAAAGACAAGATAAATATCTGGAACAAACTTAGAATGTCCTTAGCTGGGAAAACAAACCTAATTAATTCCCCTGAAAATCCTTTGGATAGTTAATTCACTATTCAGGTTGCTTCTATGGGGGACATGTCTCCCCCAGAATTAAATTAGAACAGCTCCAGTACCCTAAGGATGGTGGAGGCCTCACACTACCAAATCTCTGGATTTATTATATAGTGGCACAACTCCAACAACTCATTGGTTCCATGTCTCATGGGCCCAAGAGCTCCTCCCTGCATCTCTTACTCACAGGTTCAGGCACACACTCTGTTTCGGAAGGACTGGAGGCTCAATTATTTTGTAAACCCAACAGGCAAATGCCTGCTTATAATCTTATCCAGAAAATCTGGAACAAAGTTAAACAGATACAACAGGTAACCAGCTATACTAAGTACAGCCCTCTTTGGGATAATAGCTCCTACAGTGAATTTGTTAAGCTCCAGCAGGGGCCCAGGTGGCGGGCATGGGGGATCACTTTGGTCTCTCAGGTGTTCCACCAGGGGAAATTTCTGCCCTTTACTGAACTCCAGCGCAAATACAACCTACCACCACACATGCTGTTTTACTATTTACAGCTGTCCCACGCAGTCAGAGCCCAGGGGGAGTCGACAGACTGGTCACTTTTGCCTACTCTGATTTTTCATTTCCTCCAGTCTGTTAGGGAAATCAAAGGGTTTATATCACAGTGCTAACATATGCTTCTGGGTGAGCACTTGAGGGCCCACCCGGATATGGTGAAGTCACAACGGGAGGTGGATGTGGGAGAGTTAGCTGAGAATCAATGGGATTAGGCCCTTCAAGCAGTAAATACATGTTCACTGAATGTTTCCCAAAAGGTATCCCAGTTATGCATACTGCTTAGAGCACATTACACACCAGCAAAAATACACAGGGTGGGGGGTATCCCTGACCCACTGTGCAGTAGATGCAGAAGAATAACAGGGGACCTTATCCACCTTATCCACCTCATGTTGCCATGCCCAAAATTGCGCTGATATTCAAGTGAGGTGGTCTCCATCACCAATAGGGTCTTCCAGGTAACCATTCCCCTGAACCCAGTGCCTACTGGGTATCTTGGAAGAGGTTGTCCAGAATGAGACAATCAGGCTGGCCGTCTCCAGGGCCCTATTCCACCAGGTTAGTGATCCTTTTACACTGGAAGTCAGCAAACCCCCCGACAGCCAGACTCTGGATGGCTAATATGGGCAACACGCTAAGGCTTGAAATATATATTTACCAACATAGGGGTCGGCTGAACAAATGCAAGAAAATCTGGTATCCGTGGCTCAATGTCCCTAGATTGTCCCTCAGAGAGCTCGTCCTGATGAGAGTCATGTAAGGACTTTGTGGTTAATGGGATGTTGCACCCTACTGAACGAACCCTAATGTGTTTGGGTGGATGGTGGGATGATGGTGGCAAAAAGTTCTTACAGCGATATGAGTGGGGGTGCTGAATTGTACTGACATATGTATGCTTGTTCAGTGTACCATATTTTGATGTTGCTTATCTTTGCGATTCAGTGGCTGTATATTTGTACTATGTATCCTTTTCAATAAAACCTCTTTTGATTCAAAAGTATTTACAGACCTGGTTCCACAGCACAAACCCAAAAGCTACAGTTGTGTTCATAAGTTTACATACCCTGGCAGAATTTATGATTTCTTGGCCATTTTTATCATTATGAATGATAACACAAAAACATTTCTTTCACTCATGGTTAATGTTTGGCTGAAGCCATTTATTATCAATCAACTGTGTTTACTCTTTTACTTTACTCTTGGCCATTTTTATCATTATGAATGATAACACAAAAACATTTCTTTCACTTATGGTTAATGTTTGGCTGAAGCCATTTATTATCAATCAACTGTGTTTACTCTTTTTAAATCATAATGACAACAGAAACTACCCAAATGATCCTGATCAAAAGTTTACATATCCTGGTGATTTTAGTCTGATAACATGCACACAAGTTGACACAAAGGGGTTTGAATGGCTATTAAAGGTAACCATCCTCACCTGTGATCTGTGTTGCTTGTAATTAATGTGTGTGCATAAAAGGTCAATGAGTTTCTGGACTCCTGACAGACCCTTGCATATTTCATCCAGTGCTGCACTGCCGTTTCTGGATTCTGAGTCATGGAGAAAGCAAAAGAATTGTCAAAGGATCTGTGGGAAAAGGTAGTTGAACTGTATAAAACAGGAAAGGGATATAAAAAGATATCCAAGGAATTGAGAAAGCCAATCAGCAGTGTTCAAGCTCTAATCAAGAAGTGAAAAATTAGGGGTTCTACTGAAACCAAACCATGGTCAGGTAGACCAACTAAAATTTCAGCCAAAACTGCCAGGAAAATTGTTTGGGATGCAAAGAAAAACTAATAAATAACTTCAGGACTCTCTCAAAACATGTGGTGTGGCTGTTTCTTTTTTTTTATTTCAAAGTTTTATTAGAAATATTAACAACTCAGAATTCAAATACAGGTACTTTGCATTTTCTGATGGAGGGAGGGATGGGTTGTGGGGGAGGGGTAAGGAAAATACCTGAAGGTTTGAGCAGAATATAGATATTATATGGGTATCAGCTAGAAGGTATTATATAGGAGGATACAGAAGATGCATGGCTTGGAAGTGGGTAAGAGAGGGGGGAGGGGAAGTGGGGGGGGCATAGGGTAGGAGAATAGAAAAGTTTCAGAGGGAGTTCTGCAGGCCAGGCTCAGCAGGAGCATATAGCATTCTCCTTGAAAATCCAAGGGAGTTCTGTGGTGATACCTGGATGGATAGGGAAGACCTAGTGCCTACCCGCCGTCCTCCCCCCCCCCGCGAAGAGGGAGGAGGAAGGTAGTGGGCAGGCCAAGTCTGCTTCCAGGGTTTGAAGGGGCGTTGGTGGCGATTTCAGGAGAGAATTTGAAATTTTAGCCGGATAATGCTTGGCCTGGTGAATTGCAGAAGCGCATCTGATACAACAAGCTATATCACATAAGTTAATGATAAACGGCAAATATCACAGTTAGTCTAAGTAGTTCCTGCAGGAAAGGAAATTTACGTTGGCTTTAAGCCAGAGCAAGTATTTTATAGTGTTAGTTAACAGTATTTTTCCTGAGGTAATGTAAGTTTGACAGGTTTGGTAGTTTGGACTGCCGAAGATCCCTGGAGGTGAGGTGAGAGTACTGAAGGTTGAGAGAGAGCAAAGGTGGTTACTGATCTCTGTCTGATAGGTTTGTGGGCGGGACATAATGATAGTACAGGTGTGGGGGTGTGAGTCTCTCTTGGGCTTGTTTGGAGAAGGTGGTCGTAATATATGTGTTCCATTTTCTGTAAAGTAGTAATTGCGAACCTTGTTTGTTGGCCCAGTAGTCCAGTAGATCTCTGTATAGAAGAGTGTTTAGCTGTTTCTGTGCCTCTGAAATTGTAGGAGGATGTACTTGTGTCCAGTGCGACATAATCGCTTTGCGGGCTGCTAGCAAGCACAAATGGGTCCAGGTGCCTTTTAGGGTTTCTGAAGGGGCCAGACTCTGGGGAGGTGTGGTAGTCACTGAAGAGCATTATGGTCGGATGGCATGGAACAGATTGGTTGGTTACTTTGGTTATAAATGCCTGAACTTGTGTCCAGAAGGTTGTAACTTTAGGGCAGTTCCAGAGTCTATGAGCAAGAGACAAGTTATGTAGATTACACCATGGGCAGATTCTGGATCCAGGGAGGGACGGATGGATGTAATAAGGGATGTAGGCCCTGTGAAAATCTTAAGCTGCGTCTCTCTCCAGTTCTCATTGGTTGTTGATTTCAAGGTTTTGTTATGGCCTCTTAAAATTGCTTCGTGGGATAGTTCCAGTCCCAGTTCCCTCGACCATGCCTTTATAGAAGTTGACTCCAGGGATTTGGAGAAAAAGGTGAGTAGGTTTCTATATATGAGGGAGACCGAGAGGTTTCTGTTGTGTACGATGGTATCCAAAGCAGAAGAGCGGAACCTTGATTGGGGGTCCGGGCATATTTTACGCACGAAGGTGGTTAGTTGATGTATGTGGAAATTATGATGGACCGGTAAATTGTAGTGCTCTAGTGTGTATTGGGTTGGTGATGGCATACCGGCTTTTGGGTCGAACAGGTCGATCAGTCTCTTGAGGTTGTGGTTGTCCCAAATGCGGAAAGCTTCATGATGGGTGGAGGGGGTGAACATTGGGCTCCCTCTAATGGGTAGGAACTCAGAGATATTTGGGGGAAGATGCTGAGCCCTTCTTGTGTTCCTCCATGCTACAAGAGTGTCTCTTACCAGTAGGTTGTTCTTGAGGTGTGGTGGAAGACTATTTGGGTTGCAGTGGAGGATAGATCCTAGCTCATAGGGTTGTACCATTGCTGATTCTATTTCGTAGTTAGTATATTTGGACTCCCTAGTTAGCCAGTCTAGGCCACTACGTAATACACAAGATAGGTTATATAGCCTAATATGTGGAAGTCCCAGGCCCCCCTCGCTCCTTGGAAGGCGCAGTTTTGACAGGACTATTCTAGGTTTTTTGCGTTGCCAGAGGAAGGCTGTGATACCTCGGTCAAGTTTTTGGAGGTCCGAATGCTTAATTAAGATAGGAATAGTTTGCATGGGGTATAATAATTTAGCAAAACTGACCATTTTAAAAAGGCAACATCTCCCCGTGAGCGAGAGAGGCAGGTTCATCCAGGATTCTAGTTGGCTCAATACCTTGGAAATCAGCGGAGGGTAGTTCAGAGAATAGATAGAGGATGAGTCTCTGCCGATGTTAACACCTAGGTAAGTGATGTGGTGCTGAGCTATAGGAAACGGGGAAGTAGCAATCCATTTAGCCTTGTTGTGGGGCTGGAGGGGGAGGATTTCACTCTTTGTAAAATTTATTTTTAACCCCGAGCATTTTCTGAATAGACTGAAGGTATCCATTATTACAGGGAGGTCTGCAAGTGGATCGGAGGTGAATATCAAAATGTTATCCGCAAACAGTGCGGTACGGATTTCCTCTTTTCCTAGGGTAATACCATGAAGGGGGGCAGTAGAAATAAGGTATCTTGATAAGGGTTCCAGAGCAATATTAAATAAGAGCGGGGACAGGGGGCATCCTTGCCTGGTTCCCTTATGTAGAGGAAAAGGGTTGGATATGATGCCCGCCGCCACCACCTGTGCCTGAGGGGCTGAATAAAGGCTTTTGACAAAGTGCATAAATGGGCCTGTGAACCCAAACTTCTCCAGGGTTTGGAATAGCCAGGGAAAGTTCACATTATCAAATGCCTTCTCTGCATCAAGGGTGATAATGGCAAGATGTTGGGATGGGTGTGATTTCGCATAGTCTAGTGCTGTGAGGACTTTACGTATGTTGGATGTGGCCGTCCTACCTTGGGTGAACCCTGCCTGTGCCGGGTGGATCAGTGAGGGTAGAATTTTTGCTAGGCGCGTCGCTATTATTTTTGAAAGGAGTTTTGAGTCCACATTTAGTAAAGATATGGGACGATATGATCCCGGATCCTGGGGGTCTTTACCCTTTTTTCCTATTAGTTTTATATAGGCCTGGTGGCCTGTAGGTAGGTAAGGACCTCCGGTCCAGATGCTATTAAATACCTGGGTTAGTTCTTGGGGTATAAAGGGCAGCGTGAGTTTATAGAATTCGGCTGATAGGCCATCAGGACCTGGGGATTTATGATTGGAGAGGTTTTTAATAGCTTGTTCAATTTCCCTCTCACTGACGGGTGCATTTAGGGCCACTAATTGATCAGAATCTACGAGTGGAAGTGAAGGGTTGCTTGTGCAGTGTGAGGTCCCAATGTGCCGTGTGAACTCGGTCTAGGTGGTCCGCCCATGTTTCGAATTGCTGTCTGGCTAACCGCCACTTTTCTCTATTTTCCGGGGTATTGTTTTGTTGGAGAGCTCTTTGAGTCTCTCTGAGTTGCTTACTTGCTTCAGAGTATTTTTTGTTGGCATTTTTCTTGTAATGAGCTGCGTAGGCAATGATTTTGCCTCGGAGAACAGCTTTCCCTGCTTCCCAAAATAGATTTAGGTTCGGACATTGGGATCTGTTATGTTCAGAGTATTCTTCCCAAGTTGTGCATAGAATCTCTTGGAGATGTGTATCCCCTGCTAGGTATGAGGGGAATCTCCAGATCTTAGGTGAGGTAGGGGCTGTGAGATCTGCTAGAGTGATGGACACTGGACTGTGGTCAGAGATGGCTATGTCATGAATATGGGATTCCCTGACATAGTGTAATGCTGAGTGCGAGGCAAATAAGTAGTCGATTCTAGAGAACGACCCATGTGATGGGGAGTGGAATGAGTATTCCCTTTCTGTTGGGTGAGAAAGACGCCATACGTCAATTAGATTGGTGTCTGAGGTAAACCGTTCCAGTAGGGAAGGTGTGTGTGGAGGACTGGCGTTTCGCTGGGTGATTTTGTGAGAGGATCTATCCTCTTTAGGATTATTTACTGTGTTAAAGTCGCCTCCAACCAGGTGGGGTATGTGCGGTTTGTGCATCAACCATCGAGTGGTTTCCTGAAAGAATGGTAGTCTGAGATGTAAGGTTGCGAAGCGGCCCTCGGGATCATTCCTCTCTTCTATGATGGTAGGCTGCAACTTTTTGTGTAAAAGAATTATAACTCCAGCTTTTCTGCCTATTGCAGGGGACCCATGTACACTCCCCACCCAAAATTTTCAAAGGCGGTGAAAGTCATCCGCACCAAGGTGGGTCTCCTGAAGTAGAGCCACGTCGGTGTGGAAGCTCTTAAGGTGTCTAAGGACTTTGGTCCGTTTAGATGGGGAACGTAGGCCTTTCACATTCCAGGATACTATCCGTAAGAATGTATAAGGTTGGAAGTGGTTCTGTTGCGGAGTTTGTAAAGTGAGTGAATAATAGGTAAGAGGGACTTACAGTTTGGTTGAAATGGAAATGTGTACTCTCCAGGGTGAACATCGGCAGATTTCTTCCACTTAGGAAGAGAGCAAGAACTTGGGTTTAGACTGAAAGAAGAAAAACATAGCATTTGAACAATAATCAAAAACACAATCTTTCTTAACTTCGGGAGTCATGTCTCCCAGTACTTATTTGAGGGTGGTAGGGTTGTTCTAGGTGTGAATCGAGGAGGCATGCCCATTGTTGTTAGGGTGGAGGCGTTTAGGGGGGTCTTTTCTAGGGCTCCTTAGTTCCCTGGATCCCGGTGAGGTCGAGCCCTGTGTTGTGGCAGGGTTAGTACGTGAAGATGTAAGAGATCTTAAGAATGTTTCAGCTTCTCTGGGGGTTTGAAAGGTGAGCTGTTTGCCTTCATTCGTTTGGATTCGTAGTGTCGCTGGGAAGGCCAGTGAGAAGCTTATTTTTTGTTTGAAGAGATCTGAGCAGACTACTTGGAAAGCTCTTCGTTTTTTGGACACCTCTGCCGAATAGTCAGCAAAAATAAGTAGGCTAGCCCCTTCTAGTTTGAGGTTGCGGTTTTTCCTGAAGGCTTGCAAAATTTCCAGCTTATCAGCATAGTTTAAATATATAACTATCACTGCTCTGGGAGATTTGTGGTTAGGATCAGGAGGCCCAAGTCTGTGTGCACGTTCAACGGTACAGGGTGCAGGCAGGCCAAGCGCCTCAGGGATACGGGAGGAGCATATATGGGCGAGAGCGTTATTGGGGCAGTCCTCGGGTAGGCCTATAATCCTGAGATAGCTCCTTCGAGACCTATTTTCTAAATCTTCTAACTTTTCCTGTATCGCTGTGAAGGCTTTATCGTGATTTTCTATTGTGCCTGATAACTGGTACAAATCATCGTCACTATCTGACACCCTGGCTTCCACTGCTGACAGCCTGCGGGCCTGTTCACCCAGGTCCTTCCTCAGCTGTGCCATCCCCGCCTGAACTGCGGTGTCCACCGCTTTAGATATGTTAGGGAGTAGGAGTGCGGCCACTGCTTGTGCAATTTTGGCATACTCATCTTTTTTTTCCTCTTCCCTGGCGTCTTTGGGCTCTGGGGCCTGTGTGTCCATGGATGTATCTGCCTGGTCCGCGGTCGCGGCCATCTTGGTACACCTGGGAGCCTGGCCTCCCGATTCAGCGCGGGCCGAGGCGGCTGGTTCCGATCGCGGGGTGGTGAGAAAGCGATCCACCATTGTCCTGGATGTGTCCCCTTGCTGTGTTGGCGGTCGTGTGGCGCCGAGTCCCGGTATTAATGGCAGAATCTTAGCCTGTGAGAGCGGAGCTGTGCGCGCTCACTCTCCCCTCATGAGGCGCCGGAACCGGAAGTCCCATGTGGCTGTTTCAAGATGCACAATAAGGAGGCACTTCAAGAAAGATTGGCTGCATGGTCCAGTTGCCAGAAGAAAGCCATTACTATGCAAATGCCACAAAGTATCTTGCTTACAATACACCAAACAGCACAGAGCCAAGACTTAAACCTTCTGGCACAAAGTAATTTGGAGTGATGAGATCAAAATGTAGCTTTTTGGCCACAACCATAAACGCTACATTTGGAGAGTGGTCAACAAGTCCTGTGAAACACGGAGGTGGATTGCTGATGTTTTGGGGATGTGTGAGCTACAAAGGCACAGGAAATTTGGTCAAAATTGATGGTAAGATGAATGCAGTATGTTATCAAAAAATACTGGAGGAACATTTGAACTCATCAGCTAGGAAGCTGCGCATGGGATGTACTTGGACATTCCAAAATGACAATGATCCAAAACACAAGGCCAAGTCGACTTGCCATTGGCTACAGCGGAATAAAGTTGAGGTTCTGGAGTGGCCATCTCAGTCTCCTGACCTAAATATTATTGAGCCACTCTGGGGAGATCTCAAATGTGCAGTTCATGCAAGACAGCCCAAGAATTTCCAGGAACTGGAGGCTTTTTGCCAAGGGGAATGGGCAGCTTTACCATCTGAGAAGATAAAGAGCCTCATCCACAAATACCACAAAAGACTTCAAGCTGTCATTGATGTTAAAGGGGGCAATACACGGAATTAAGAACTGGGGTATGTAAACTTTTGATCACGGTCATTTGGGTAGTTTCAGTTGTCATGATTTAAAAAGAGTAAACACAGTTGAGCGATAATAAATAGCTTCAGCCAAACACTAACCATGAGTGAAAGAAAAGTTGTTTGTGTTATCATTTGTATTCTCTGAAAAATGGCCAAGAAATCATAAATTCTGCAAGGGTATGTAAACTTATGAGCACAACTGTAACTCTAAAGGAGTCTCTATAGCCTTTCATAGGTCATTCACCCCAGAAATTTTAGACACATGTATAGACCAGTTTGGTCATTTTCTCTTTCTCAAACTAAAATTTAATTCCTCTATTTCTACAGTGGCTAACGTATATGGACCTAATCAAGACCAGGGTGGTTTCCTATCTGATATAATTGACCGCTTATCCTCTTTTGGGGGCCCATGTTTCATCCCTAGTGGAGATGTCAATGTTGTTCTTTCCCCAGACACGGACACCTCCTTGGGTAAGTCTTCCATCCCTCATGGCATCCACACAGATTAACCACTTGCCGAGCGCCGACCGCAGTCTGACGGCGACAATGTGGCTTGATATCGTAAACCGCCATCATATTCCTGATAAGTTTCAGGGCTAGCGGTCAATTCAGTACCAAGACAAAAAAGGAACAATGTCTGAGTGGATGTTGGGACAGACATCCCAGTCCTGCCATACAAGACTCGTCTGCTCCTCGTGTATGACATACCTGTCTCCAAGGCAGTCACACTGTCCTCCGGACGATGTGCGCCATCTGGAGATGCTGTGGGCCTGCGCACTCGGGAGGGTCAGGGGAGGCGTCCTGACACAGCGTGTGCTCAACGCCACCCACTCCTGCTAGAATGGACGCGAGGAAGGAGGAGGGGAGGGGGACGGTTCAGATACTGGCCATCCCACCTCCCCCACCAACAAATGCGCCCCACACCTGGATGAGCACCAAAACAAAACAGCCACAAAGGACACAGCATTCGAGGGGACGGAAGGCGGCAGGAAAAGGAGAAGAGAAAAACCACAAAAAAAGGAGAAAAAGAGAAAAGAACCTTGGGGAATACTAAGAATAAAAAGTGGGAAAAATAATGATAATGTAAATGTGGAGTATAAAATTAGAAGATCAGGGGAAATTTGTATTTGTATTGGTATGGGATAAAAGATAAAAAATATGAAAATGAAAAATAAATGAAATGTGAAATAATAAAATAAAATAAAATATGAAAAAAATAATAATAATAATTTTAAAATGATAAAGGAAATAAAAATAAAAATAAGTGTTTTTTGGATTATTAAATTATAAGACATGATGAAGAGTTCGAATCATGTCCCAAACATAATTGTTGCTATGCATCTCAAAGGGGAGTAAATGGTGGTCCAACCTAGTGGAGACATGCGGGTGGCTTGCTCTCCATAATGTAGTAGTAGTAGCCCTACATAAGGAAAAGAGGGGGAAGGGGGAGGGGCAGGAGAGAACCTAGACACATACAAGTACCTGGGACACTGATAAACACATGGAGAAAAGGGAAAGAGTACTAGCCACTTCCCTCCCATGTGCTGGATGTATATCCCTCCAGAAAGGGTCGAAAGCTGATCGAACTATTGAGGCCAGGTGGTATGGTGGCTTTAAGAGTCACCAACCATTGTGTCCCCTTTGGAGGAGCATCTTGTCCCAGTCCCCCCCTCGATTACTGGGGAGAACACGGTCCAATATTAGAAACGTGACATTGGGGAAGATTGTCTGATGTGAGCCTATGACATGTCTTCCCAAAGGAAAATCCGAGTTACTTGTCCTCATAGTGGTTAAATGTCTAGAGTAAGTAAATGTCCCAAGTAAGGGGCACGATTTGTTGCATTAATACAAAATAAAAGTAGAAGTAAACTTCTTAAGAGCAGGTTTAAAAGTTTGGAATGGACCTAGAGTCAACCCTGAGACAACCATATGTTTATATCAGATTGTTTGTTTCTAGTTCCTCATTTAACCCATTAGGGACCAGTGTATTCAGGCAAAAGATCCAATATGCTTCTTTTTTGCATAATAGGGTGAATTTCTTGTTGGCTGACAGTGTATTATCAGAGATGTATTCAATGGCTGGTACCTCCAGCTTTTTGAAGTCCTTATTGTGGTGTAGCAGGAAATGACGTTGAACACTAAACTTATCGCACCCACCTTTGATAAGGTTCCTATGATCCCTTACTCTGTTGCGTAAGGTGCGTATTGTGCAACCGACGTAGAGCAAATTGCAGGGCCATCGTAGGACATAAACCACAAACTGGGTCGAACAGGCGATGAATTGCTTGATTGATTGTGATGAATATGTGGCCTTATTTATCGGTAAAGATAGTTGTGCCATGATGGATGGATTGGCATATGAGACATCGCCTTTTGCGTCATTGGAATATCCCCAGTTCTCTACTACAGGGTCAGCCTGCAGGCCGGTTATTGCCTTAACTTCTGTTGCAAGAGTAATTTAGAGTATGGTCTTCGAATGTGAAGTTGGCTCTCGGATCATATAGCGATAAGGAAGCAGTTTCTCCTAGCCTCCAGGGCCTTAAGTTGAATGTGGAATTCATGGCAGAAGCAGCTGTAAATCTGTTCAGATTCACTTCACAAATTATGGCTCATTCTGTCACAGCGAGACGGGCCTTATGGTTGAAGCACTGGTCTGCGAACTCTGCCTTAAAACAAGGCTTATGTTCTATCCCTTATTCAGGGGGGACACTCTTTGGGAAAACTCTAGAGGATGCTATACTTCAGGTGATGGGAGGGAAATCTGGCCTCCTTCCCCAGGATTGGAGACATCGTACGCAATCCTTTTGCACGAATCAGAGATCTCGGGAGCAGTTCAGAGATGCAAGATCCTACCACCCCGGTATGGAATTTAACCATTTTCCATGGCACCCACACAGATCCTTTGTGGATTGAGCAAAGTCCAAAGCCTCTCAGCCCCCCAAGACAGCTAACAAGTACTTCTGAAGGGTTGCCGCCCAAGTGTTACGGGTGGGGTCAAGACTAGCCCATTTTGGTAGCATCTGGGCGGAAAGTATATTGGATGCGTGGGTCCTAAAGGTGGCTCACAAAGGGCTTCACCTTCACTTTGAAAGTCCCCCTCCAGCAAGTTTCTTTGTCTCAACAAAGGTCCCTATATCGTCAGAGAAGCAAATATTGCTAGAATCCTACATTTCAGAGTTGCTGAGTCTGCAGGCCAATGTTCCGGTTCCAAGGTCAGAAGAGGGCAAAGGTATTTATTCCCCTTTATTTCTCGTTCGAAATGCAAATGGCGCCAGTCTTGGACCTCAAATACCTGAATGCTTTTCTCAAACTGAATCTTTCTGCATGGAATTGCTCAAGACTATATCCACAGTAATACAAAGAAATGATTGGATGGTCTCAATATATCTTGAAAACACCTATTTTCACATTCTGGCGACCATGGCTCATTAGCGGTTTCTTCACTTCAGAACAATCACTTACAGTTCAAATGCCCTCCTTTTGGCTCGCAGGACATTTTCAAGAGTTTTGGTGACGATAGTTGCCTTTATTCGCTAGAGAAGCATTAAAATTTTCCACTATCTAGACAATGTCCTTGTATTGGCACAGTCCAAAGGTCTACTCATGAACCACCAGGCCCAGTTCTTGCAAGCCCAAACGGAATTCGGTTGGATGGTGAACTTGGCAAAAAGCCATCTCACCCCAACTCACCAACCTCTCTTAGGGCAGGCTCATCAACTCTGGAGACTGGATCATGATTACTTTGGACACTAGTCTCTGGAATTGGGGGGGTCATTTTCTAGACCTGAGAGCACAGGGACATGGAACCAGTGTTTGACATGCTCCTCAAATCCCTGGGCAGCCAGGGAAGCCCTTAAGTTTTTTTTTTGCTTGTAATTCAGGGCCAAAGAGTAGTGTTGAGCGAACCCGGACTGTAACGTTCGGGTCCGTACCGAACTTTCGGGTGTCCGTAGCACGGACCCGGACCCGGACATTTCAAAAATCGTTCGGGTTCGGTCCGGGGTTCTGCTATTTTACTCCACGTGTTGAGAAGCTGCAGGGCAGCCAATCAACAAGCGTTTCACTGGTTTGCCCTTAGAAGCCATCACAGCCATGCCTACTAATGGCATGGCTGTGATTGGCCAGTGCATCATGTGACCCAGCCTCTTTATAAGCTGGAGTCACAGTGCTGCAGTCACATGCTCCTTGGGTTAGTGTAGGGAAAGGAAGCTGAAAGCTTGAGGGACAGATTTGAGACATTTCAAGACCTGATCCTGCATCCTGAGATAGATTACTTTACTACTGCTGTCTGTGCTGTTGCTCTGAGGACAGATAGCAGAAATTAGAGACGCTAGCAACAAGATACGTCTCGAACTAGACGTTGAGTTTCGTCGCCATACATTTTAGAGATTAAAGACGATAGACAGGAGTCTCGTTGTCGTGTCTGTCGTC
>BLSH010059081.1:197403-226378 GCA_018402905.1 Glandirana rugosa | reverse complement strand
CGTCGTTCCCCTCGAGATAGGAGGTCTGAGGTACACGGAAGGGTATTGGAGGTTTTTACCCCTTTTAGGGTGACCCCGCAGTGTGACGGGGTTCCCAACAGTTAGAGTTGGTATCTTTGTATCTTTGTATCTTTTCACTGCCGTCTTTTTCTGACTCATCAGGTAGCTCAGACGGGGAAAAATAAATAAAAAAATAAAAAATAAAAATAAAAAAAAAATATATATATAAAAAAAAAAATGTAATTGGAACAACAGACTGATACCTAAATACAAATAGGGTTCGTACAAACTTCGGTAAATGACAATGAGACAGTCAACAGTAAATGGCTTCAAACATGCTTGGGATAAACATAAATCCATAGTCAGACAACAAGGTTAATGTAAAAAAAAAAATATATATATAAAAAAAAAATAAAAATAAAAAATAAAAAAATAAATAAAAAGGGGCAGACTCGATGGACTACTCAGTCTTTTTCTGCCGTCACTTTTCTATGTTTCTATGTTTCTATGGTTGAGATTGACAACCCTTGGGGCAGTGTGACGCCCCAGTGGGATTTTCCCCATTTTTGGAGGTTATGGGAAGGCACATGGAGTCTGGAGGATAGAGCTCCCCTTGCTGCGGAAGCACGGGAATGCTCACCAGACCCTTTTTGCCAAATGGAAGGGGAGACTGGTGGCAGGACTGAGGAAAGAGGAGACCCTCTCCCTTTCCTGTACTGGCTGGGGAGCCAGAGGAGCTGGAAGATAGCTCCCAGCTGGGGGCTAATCACCCATAAAATGTCTCTGACCCTGATAGTGAGAGTGAACCAAATGTAGGACGTGACTTAGAGGTCCAGAGAGAGGACTTCTGTACAGAGCAACTATGGGATGTCACTCTCCTTAGAGCCATAGAAAACGTGAAGGTGATGGATGGGGAACCTGTGGACCCTAATTGGGGGGTGTCTTTTCCCTACATGGCTCTTAAAAACTATTTGTTGTATCAGAGGGTGAAACGCGGGGAGAACGAGGTGGAACAGCTAGTGGTTCCCAAACCCTTTCGCAGGATGGTGCTAGATCTAGCCCATGAACATGTAATGGGGGGATATCTTTGTATAGATAAGACCAGGGAGAGAATAACCCAGAGATTCTTCTGGCCTGGGTTGCATGCAGATATCAGAGAGTATTGTGAATCCTGCCCTGAGTGTCAACTCTCTGCTCCCTCACCCCATTTTTGTACTCCACTTGTTCCACTGCCCGTAATTGAAGTACCTCTCGCGAAAGAATTAACATGGATCTCTTGGGACCCATAGTAAAGTCTGCCCGGGGAAACCAGCACATCCTGGTAATACTAGATTATGCGACCCGCTATCCGGAAGCTATACCCTTGCGGATCACCTCCCCTAAGACTATCGCCCGGGAGTTGGCCCAGGTATTTAGTCGGGTAGGGCACCCCATTTATGTCCGGTGTAACCAAGGAATTGTGCAGGTTGTATAAATCTCCCATCTCCGTCCCACGGTCTACCATCTCCATATGGATGGACTTGAGGAGAGGTTTAATTAAACGCTCAAAAGCATGTTGAAAAATATGGGAGAGATTGGGATATGTTGCTGCCGTATCTCATGTTTGCCATACGAGAGGTTCCACAGGTGTCAATGAGGTATTCCACCTTTGAACTCTTGTATGGTAGACATCCCAGGGTTCTGCTAGATGTCACAAAAGAGACATGGGAAGGAGAGGTCACCCCATATAGGAGCATCATCAAGCATATTTCCTAGATGCAGGATCAAATCGCAGCAGTCCTGCCCCTGGTGCGAGAGCCCAGGAAGCCCAGAGTAGGGTTTACAATTGGGGTGCCAAAACCCAGACCTTCAACCCCAGAGACAGAGTGCTGTTTCTAGTCCTTACGGTGGAAAGTAAATTCCTAGCAAAGTGGCAAGGTCCCTTTGAGATTAGGGAAAGAGTAGGGGAAGTGAACTACAAAGTTTACCAGCCAAGGAAAAGGAAACCCAAGCAAATTTACCATGTGAATCTCTTAAAACTGTGGAAAGACAGAGAAAGTTTATTGGCAGTGCCCACTCCTCAAGAGGACAGGCTATCCATGACCCCAGACATCCCCATAACTGAGTCCTTGTCATTGATGCAACAAAATGATGTTAAGGAATTTATCAGTAAAAATAGAGACTTTTTTCTCTCCCCTACCTGGACTGACCACCCTACATAATTACGGAACCAGGATTCCACGTAAATGTAAAACCCTACCGAATACCTTTGGCTAGATGGGAGGTGGTGGCGAAAGAAAAAAAAACATGTTGGATTTTGGCATGATAGAGAAGTCCCACAGCTCCTGGTTGAGCCCTTTAGTGCTGGTCCCAAAGCCTGATGGCACTATCTGGTTCTGTAACGATTTCAGGAAACTGAATAATGTGTCTAAGTTTGACACATACCCAATGCCATGGGTTGACAAACTTGTGGACAGATTGGGAGGTACCCGGTACATAACAACTCTAGACCTAACTAAGAGCTACTGGCAGATACCCCTAACAGAGTCAGCAAAGGAAAAAACAGCCTTTTCTACCCCTGAGGGGTCCTTATAGTACAAGCGAATGCCGTTTGGTCTGCATGGGGCTTTGCATCCTTCCAGAGAATGATGGACAAAACCTTGAGGCTGCATCGCCCCTATGCAGCTGCCTATTTGGATGATGTGGTCATCCACAGTCCAGATTGGGAATCGCATCTGCCCCAAGTATAAGCAGTCATAGATTGTCTTAGGTTAGCAGGTTTAACAGCCAACCCAAAAAAGTGTGCCATAGGCCTGGAGGAGGCCAAATACCTTGGGCATGTTATTGGTCGGGGGGACTGATCAAGCCCCAGACCAATAAGATTGAGGCAATTCAAAAATGGCCCCATCTGGGGGAATAAAAAACAGGTTTGTGCCTTCCTGGGGATTACAGGGTATTACAGGTAGTTCATACCCGACTTTGCCACCATTGCCGTCCCTCTGACCGATCTAACAAAGGGGAGAGGGTCGGGCATGGTTAAGTGGAATCCCGAAGCCGAGAAGGCATTCCAGAAGTTGAAGCAGGCCCTTTGTGTACAACCGATGCTCACGACCCCGGACTTCACAAAGGAGTTTGTTGTACAGACAGATGCCTCTGAGGTGGGACTAGGTGCTGTTCTGTCCCAGATAAGGCATGGTGAGGAGCACCCGGTCGTTTACTTAAGCAGGAAGCTTAACAAGCATAAGAGGAACTATGCCATTGTGGAGAAGGAGTGCCTGACTATCAAGTGGGTCTTAGAGGTGCTGAAGTACTACCTTTTAGGAAGGTTGTTTAGGCTAGTCACCGACCATGCCCCCCTGAAGTGTATGTGTGACAACAGGGAGAAAAATAGCAGGGTGACTAGGTGGTTCTTGGCCCTACAGCCATTTAAGTTCACAGTGGAACGCCGGGCAGGAAGACTCCAGAACAATGCGGATGCCCTTTCTCAGGTCCACTGTATGGTTGGGACAGTTGCTCAGTCACAGGGGCTTTTGCAGAGGGGGAGGATATGTGACGGTATGT
Organism: Glandirana rugosa; assembly: GCA_018402905.1. NCBI lineage: Eukaryota > Metazoa > Chordata > Amphibia > Anura > Ranidae > Glandirana > Glandirana rugosa. Next base: position 222,838 of record BLSH010059081.1, on the reverse strand, counting down.
GAGGTGAAGTGGTATACGGATGCTACCTGTCACCTCATATGCATTCATGTGGACTGGATTAAACAGAGTCAGGTCTGGATTTTACCAGCCATTGTGGCAGGGATGGTTCCAGTGTAGAGTTTGTGCTCCACTGGAGTCCACCAACAGGTGGTTTAAGTTACCAGGAAGAGAACAAACTCTAGCTCTGACCTGGAACTCAGAGGGGATCTGAGGAAGCTCTGTATCTGTTTGGACTTTAAAAAGACAAGGTTTGCATTTTGACTTATGTTTTTTGTGGGTGTCCCGACCAACCCCACACCATATAGTGAGGAAATTATACTGTTCAGTTTAGCGCTGGATGGCAAGGACTTATTTTCTGTTTTGTTTTGTTTTTTACCTGCAAACCTATTTTGTAAATAAACCTGGCAAGCCGCCAGATTTTAAAAAAAGTTGCCTGCAAGCTGACTATTTTTCCTTAGGAAAGTTGTTCCCCACAAGCTAATCTCCCTCCCACAATACAGACACACAGGTGCATCTCATAAAATTAGAATATCATCAAAAAAGTTCATTTATTTCACGAATTCCAATTAAAAAGTGAAACTCATATATTTTATATAGATGCATTACACACAGAGTGATATATTTCATGCATTTATTTCTTTTAATTTTGATGATTAAGGCTTACAGCTAGTGAAAACCCAATATTGAGTATCTCAGAAAACTTGAATATTGCATAAGACCAATAAAAAATGGATTTTTAATATAGAAATGTTGGCTTACTGAAAAGTATGTCCATGTACAGTATAATATGCACTTAATACTTGGTCAGGGCTCCTTTTGCATGAATTACTGTTTCAATGCGGCGATGCATGGAGGCGATCAGCCTGTGGCACTGCTGAGGTGTTATGGAAGCCTAGGTTGCTCTGATAGCAGCCTTCAGCTTGTCTGCATTGTTGGGTCTGGTGTCTCTCATCTTCCTCTTGAAAATACCCCACAGATTCTCTATGGGGTTTATGTCAGACGAGTTTACTGGCCAATCAAGCACAGTGATTCCATGATTATTAAACCAAGTATTTTTTACTTTTGGCAGTGTGGGCAAGTGCCAAGTCCTGCTGGCAAATGAAATCCGCTTCTCCATAAAGCTTGTTAGCAGAGGGAAGCATGCAAGTGCTCTAAACGTTCTTGGTAGAGGGCTGCTCTGACTTTGGACTTGATAAAACACAGTGGACCAACACCAGCAGTTGAAATGGCTCCCCAAATCATCATGGACTGTGGCAAATTTTGCATTTCATTTGGAAATCAAGGTCCCAGAGTCTGGAGGAAGAGTGGAGAGGCACAGAATCCAATTAGCATGAGGTCCATTGTGAAGTTTCCACAGTCAGTGATGATTTGGGGAGCCATGTCATCTGCTGGTGTTAGATTAGGCCTGCACAATGTTTAGAAGGAATTTTTGGCCTTTCCTCTTTACAAAACTGCTTCAGCTCAGACACATGTGTAGGATGTCTGGTGTGAACGGCTCTCTTGAGTTCATTCTACAGCTTCTCTATGGGGTTCAGGTCTGGACCACTCCAAAAGGCACATTTTCTTTTTCTGAAGCTAGTCTGTGGTGGATTTACTTTAATGCTTAGGGTCATTGTCCTGTTGATGAGGATCAGTTCACATTTGATGGCAAATTACTGCAGAAGACCAATTAACTCCAAGGGATCCAGATATTTTTTCTTGCCATTGTATTTTTGTATGTACTGCATGTTCCACTTTAAAGAGGTGTTATGGACTCTGGGATGCGAGTAAAGGAGCATGAAGTACAAAGTGTAACAATCTACTGTATCCAATGAGACTTTACTTTTTTTTGCTTTGTTAGCAAATGTATTATATTTGAATAACTGGATAATGCAGTCAAAAGGCACTTTTGTGTAGAATATTCCAATGGTGTACATGCATGTCTCTTAATATACATGCTTCTAGCATATGTTAATTGACATTCAGGTGCATTTGATTATGCAAACTTATTATGAAAGTCATTTATCACAGCTTTGGATAAGTCATCTGTTCATGAAACTTAAACAGGAATCACTGGATGCTTTGACAGGAGGAGCGATGGCATTAGAATATTGGGGTCATCACATAAATGACAAGATTACCAAAATCAGGTCGAGTTTACCATGGATATTGATCTATTTCTGCAGTCTGTGATGTTCTGTACCTTTTAATCTGTTTGCATAGACAAGAAATTTAAAAAAATGCTATTGCTACTAATATATTGCAGTATCAAAACAGAAAGTGTGGGAATGAAGAAGAGAAATTAGCAACTTTGGTGAATTGTTTTTTCCCTGCTGTTATACAAGCACATTAAAAAAAATCAGAAGAGAATTAGAAAGAATTACTGTAGATATAGACATAGGTTCTGGATGAACAATGCAGGAAAAAGAAGTAATCAGAAAGGAGAGAGAATAATCCATGGCTTTCACAGCTTGAGTTTCAAGCAACATAGTATCCATTTTTTGACAAGGGCAAAGATTTTAGTCACTTTCTGAGGAAATACAGCCTTCATTGGAAATGACTACCGTATATACTCTGGTATAAGCCGAGTTTTTCAGCACATTTTTTGTGCTGAAAAAGACCCCCCTCGGCTTATACCCGAGTCAGTGTCTGTGGGTGATCAATAGTTTCACATTAAACAGAGCCGTGCTGCTTGTAACTGTGGCTAAACACATTGGAATGTAGAGAATGCTGAGAGAGGTGTCAGATTTTCAGCTTGATGTCGGCAGGTGGGTGGGACAAGCTGATGTTAGCTGTTCAGTCCCGCCCACCTCCTGATCTCAGTGAAGAGCTGCAGCTCTCTCTCAGCATTCTCTACATTCCAATGTGTTTAGTCACAGTTACATGCACAGAACGGCTCTTAGAAGCAGCACAGCTCTGTTTAATGTGAAACTACCTTACTCATCCCTTATGTGTTCTGGCTACAGTCTCTGTGTCCTGGATAAAATCCCTGTGTCCTGGATACAATCCCTGTGTCCTGGCTACAATCCCTGTGTCCTGGCTAATATCCTTGTGTCCTGGATAATATCCCTGTGTCCTGGCTACAATCCCTGTGTCCTGGCTACAATCCCTGTGTCCTGGCTAATATCCCTGTGCCCTGGCTAATATCCCTCTGTTCTGGCTAATATCCCTGTGTCTTGGCTAATATCACTGTGTTCTGGCTCCCTGTCCCTGTGTTCTGGCCTCTGTATTTCCCACCCTAGGCTTATACGGGGGTCAATAAATTTTCCCATATTTTTTAGGCAAAAGTAGGGGGTCGGCTTATACACGGGTCGACTTATACACGAGTATATACGGTAGATTTCTGTGACCTAAACTGTTACTGAATGATAAGTCCATTTTCAGCACTTACCAGTATGAGACAGCAGTGCTTCCCAAACTTTTTTAGTCCTGTACACCAATGCCAATACTGCCTGAAATAGAGTGCCGCCATGAATTCTTCCATTTACAATTTAGAAAGAAATAGCTGTCCCTTGCATGCATCATTTCTGTCGAACCTCTCTTTTGATTAACCAGACTGAGGAAATACATGTTGGGAAATACTGTACTATAGTACCAGGCATTGGTTATAATTTATATGAGTAGTTTTATTGATGGTTCATGCTAGTTATCACTGCTCCTGCCCGCATGATAAAGGAAAAGAGAGGCAATAAAAAATAAAACAAATATTTGGATTATGTTTCATACCTTTATATGGTCCATAGGGTTGGTGGATCACCCTGTTTATTTTTTCTAGCTCTTAAAAGTTACATTCTATTTTGCTGTAGCATTCAATTACATAACTGATGTACACATCCCTCTTTAAAATTTTCCTGTTTTGCCACTTTGAAAGCATCAATGATCCTCAAATCTCACAGGACCTCCACTTTCTATTAAATCAGTGTAAGACTAATAAACTGCTGACCTTTTGGTAAATCTGACAGCATAGAATGTATTCTCCATAGGGATACTAGTCTAATTTGTAAGCTGTAGAAATGAACAGTGTTCAGAAAGGTATACTGTAGTTTTAAAGAAGGCTAGCAATTTATGTGATCTTTGCTATATATGAAAGCACAGTGCCTAAACATTTTGCTCCAATAATTGTATCTATTGCATGCAAATACTTAGGAATATTGCAAACATTAAACCTTTAAAATATGTGTTACTTGATTAAAATATAAATGTAAATAAACGTAAGTAAAAAACATTAGAGCTGATTTACCAAAACTGAACAGTACTGCATAGTAACCAATCAGCTAAACAAGCTGAAGTTAAAAGCTGATTGGCAACCATGCACACCCGCACCCGATTTTGCACTCTCGAGTTTTAGTAAATCAACCCCATTCTGTCTTCTATGCTATGTAATGACTGGATAATCCATTTCTGTATGGGAGGTTTTCTCTCTCATTTTGTTTGTCACCAGCACCAAAACAGGTTTTACACTGTAAAGGCATCCATTATTGTTCCACATTTAAGACTTTGCTTTTGACTACACAGAATATTTTAAAAGTACCAAACAACTAAAAATTACATGGACAAAAATGGTGGGACCTTTTAAGGAGAAATAGGGCCAATGCTCTTCTGACCCTTCTTCTCCTGTGGGGCACAGGAGTGCCCTTCCTTTTCCAGTGACTCATTTTCAACCAACAGCAGGCTAAATTTCACTGACAGTTGACGTCACTCAGCCAGTTCAGGCGTCTGGGAGGATCACAACTTTAATGTCGGGATCCACCCAGATGCCTGGACCAGCAGCTGGCTCAGATTCTAAATGCACCACTGAGAGATTGAGCCAGCTGCTCCCACCCCCTGCAACAAGTTATTTCTCACACACAGCATATGCATGCTTCCAGTTGCAGCCCAAAATACATTCTGCTACTCTTCCTGAGTATGGTGATACCACATGTGTGTGACTTTTTCACAGCCTGACCACATAGAGAGGTCCAACATGCAAGGAGCACCACCAGGAATTACCCACAAAATGACCCCATTTTGGAAAGAAAACACCCCCCGTATATTCTATGAGGCATAATGAGTCTTTTGAAAAGTTCATTTTTTTCCCACAAGTCTTCAAAAAACATGGAAAGAAAATAAAAACATTTTTATTTTTACACAAACTGGCCAATTTATTTACACATTACACATAGCATGTACATAGCAAAAATTACACCCCAAAATACATTCTGCTACTTGTCCCGAATATGGCAATACCACATGTGTGGGACTTTTACACAGCCTGGCCACATAGAGAGGTCCAAAATGCAGGGAGCAATGTCAGGCGTTCTAGGAGCATAAACTACACATCTAATTTCCTAACAACCTATTACACTTTTGAAGGCCCTGGAGCACCAGGACAGTGGAATCACCCACAAAATGACCCAATTTTGGAAAGAAAACACCCTGACGTATGTTCTATGAGCCATAATGACTCTTTAGAATAGTTCATTTTTTTCCACAAGTCTTCGGAAAATGTGGAAAGAAAATGAAAACATATATTTTTTTTTTACACAAAGTTGGCAATTTATAAGATTCTTCTAACACATAGCATGTACATAGCAAAAATCACCCCCCAAAATACATTCTGCTACTCCTCCTGACTATGGCAATACCACATGTGTGAGACTTTTACACAGCCTGGCCACATAGAGAGGCCCAACATTGAAGTAGTACCTTCAGGCGTTCTAGGAGCATAAATTACACATTTAATTTAATATCTACCTATCACACTTTTGAAGGTCCAGGAGCACCGGGACAGTGGAATTACCCACAAAATGACCCTATTTTGGAAAGCAAACACCCCAATCTATATTTTATGGGGCATGGGCTGGTGACAGGTACTCGGGTACTCTGATGGGCTCCAGATAGGTGCTCTGGTATTCTGATGGGCTGGTGACAGGTACTCGGGTACTCTGATGGGCTGCAGATAGGTACTCGGGTACTTTGATGGGCTGGAGGCAGGTACTCAGGTACTCTTATGGGCTAGTAACAGGTACTCGGATACTCTGATGGGCTGGTGACAGGTACTTGGGTACTCTGATTGGCTGGTGACAAGTACTTGGGTACTCTGGTGGGCTGGTGACAGGTACTTGAGTACTTTAATGGGTTATGACAGTTACTCGGGTACTCTGATGGGCTGTTGAAAGGTACTCGGGTATTCTGATGGGTTGGTGACAGGTACTCGGGTACTCTGATGGGCTGGTGACAGGTACTCGGGTACTCTGATGGGCTGATGACAGGTACTCTGGTTCTCTGATGGACTTGTAACAAGAACTCACGTACTCTGATGGGCTGGTAACAGGCACTCAGGTACTCCGATGAGCTGGTGACAGGGACTGGGGAATTCTGATGGGCTGGTGACAGGTACTGGGGAATTCTGATGGGCTGGTGACAGGTACTCAAATGGGCTGGTAACGGGTACTCAAATGAGCTGGTGACAGGTACTATTTATTACTGGGGGAATCAGTATGATTGGTGTGAACTGTAAGCGGCAACAAGCTTTTACCACAATCCCCACCTCACACACGATCCGTGTGTGAGGAGGAGAACTCAGTAACAGCTCGTTACTGCGGTTTGTTCACATTCTGTGACTGGCTATGATTGGACACAACCGGTCATGTGGTGAAGAGCCATTCATTTACCATGAATCGGGGATGGGCTGTGTCAGGGAGACAAGCCTTATTCCCGATTGCTGCTCTGCATGTCCCTAAGGGCATGCACAAGTGCCGTGCACAAGGACAGTGCATATGGCCGGCTGTGATTGGACACAGTTGTTCACATGGTAAAGAGCCATTTTTTTATTGGCTCTTTACACTGATCGGGGATGGGCTGTGTCCCGAGGGACACACCTCTTCCCCGATCTCTGCTCTGAGGGCCCCGTGGGCCCGCAGGAGCAGCAAGAATGGATGGACATCATATGATGTCCACCCGGGATGGGAGAGTATTTTTGCTGGGTCATTTCACTATGGCCCAGTATGGAACTGGTTAAAATGATCACATTACAGACATGCCTGAAAAAGGGGTCCTGCATGGCCCTGAAACATTATAATTTATTTCTGTGATAATTTAAAAAAAAAGCATTTGGACGTTACTTGAAGATACTTGGTGTGCTGCCAAATATGTACGCTGATCTATAATCTTACTGGTTCCCAGTTGGTTGTTGTTACAGGACCCCTTTTGTCTTTCAGCCCACTCCAGGAATGTGTGCAATGGGAATATTATATTACACATGCACAGATTGAAGGCACCCCTTGCCCTACACAGCACTGCAATCCCAAAGCATAGCCAAGTACAAAACGTTAGCCACTGCCCCCACCAACATATATCAAAAGGAGTGGAAAAATCCAAGTAAAATTTCAAGCTCTGCTTACTGTCCAGCCTGTGACCAACAAAACTGTCCTGTCTAACAGTACGTGTGAAAAATGGGTCTGCACACATTTGCAAATACATGCATAAGCTACAGGCCCCGTCAAGGCACCGTTACCTGCAGTCCCTACCTCTAAATTTTAAGAGGCTCCACAGTGGTAGCACATGCATTCTGATGGATAGTTAGAAGGCAGATGGGCTGGAGGGAGCCCATTCCTCCTTAAAGGTACAGGGGTACACTGAACACCCAGCATATAGCACTATGGCCACAAAGGTGTAAGTGAGTTGCCTGACCAATATATCAACAGTACAAAAAGTTAGCCACTGCCCCCACCTATAACTGGCCAAGGAACATTGAAGGGCAACATATGTCAAAGAAAGCCAAGGAAAAATCCAAGGAAAGTTCCAAGCTCTACTTACAGACTAGCCTGCAACCAACCAAATCGACCTGTCTAACAGTATGCGTTAAAAACAGGGGTTTATTCTGCACATATTTGCAAATACATGCGTAATCTACAGGCCCCATCAAGGCACTCTGTTACCTGTAGTGTCTGTGTTGCCACCTGCCCTCTATCTATTAATCAGAATGCATGTTATTCCCCTGTGACGGCTTTGCGGCCATAGTGCTATATGCTGGGTGTTCAGTGTGCCCCTGTACCTTTTAAGCAGGGGTGGGCACCCTCCAGCCCATCTGCCCTTTATCTATCCATCAGAATGCATGTGCTTCCACTGTGATGCCTCTTAAAAGGTAGAGGTAGGAACTACAGGTAACAGGGTGCCTTGACAGGGCCTGTAGTTTATGCATGCATTTGCAAATGTGTGCAATGATAACAAGATAATCGAGAAGGCAGCTCAACCAATATATTATTTTACCCTAAGAACAACGATCTTTATTTCTTAAAATATCTGATGTAAGAACACTCTGTGTTGCCAGATATAAACTATGATTTAAACTGTTGAATACTAATTGATATGTGGAATAGACAATTTGTTTCACTGTTTTATATATAGGATCTGTACATTTGCAAATGTTTTCCTTGTATTTTACCTATATATTTGTTTTTATGCCCCCTCCCTAGTTTATATACCACCGATCTTTGGTGCTTTCAACCTCCAATTGACCCTAAACTGCCTTACTCAATCTTTGTCCTTCTTTTAATACTTTCCTTTCCTGTGTTTGCCCTTTTCTTTATTCTGTTGTACAGCTTTGCTGATTTGCTGATTAAGCAGCATAAACAATATCTTAATGATCTGGCTTGGCTCCATTGGTGTTATGCAGAGGTTTAACGACAAAAAACATTGGTTGTCAGACATGATTATAGAATGAGTTCATGTATCAATCCCATTTAATTTTGAACAAAATAGTGAGAGAAGACTTGGTCTATATTACCAAATGACAGACAGGCATACAGGATTAAAATGTTAAAGTTTCATAGTCTTTCATTCAAACAGTTATGTGTCTCTTACACGGTCAAGCAAATATTCCAAGCTCCAGAAGTTAATTAACATCACTACAAAATAGCACTACCGTATGATGATTCTGTGCATTAAGTATCAAACTGACTGTTTTTACACATTTATCTGTCTATAACATTCCTATTCAAAAGCTTTTTGTTCACTCATGGAAGTTACAGTTTAATTGTATATTTGCCGGTTATGACCATTTAGTACCATTCAGTCCTTCAGGCCTGATGTGAATTTTAAGGAGGACCCCATGCAAAAAAAAGTCATGAGTAGAGTTGAGCGAACACGAACTGTAAAGTTCGGGTCCGTACCGAACTTTGGGATGTCCGTGACCCGGACCCGAACCCAGACATTTGAAAAAAGTTTGGGTTCGGGATCTGGGTTCGAGTATTTGATCACGCATGTTGAATAGCTGCAGGGCAGCCAATCAACAAGCGTTTCACTGGTTTGCCCTTAGAAGCCATAACAGCCATGCCTACTAATGGCATGGCTGTGATTGGCCAGTGCATCATGTGACCCAGCCTCTTTATAAGCTGGAGTCACTTAGTGTTGCATGTCACATGCTCTCTGGGTAGTGTAGGGAGAGGATGCTGCCGGCGCTGTGAGGGATAGATTGCAGATATAATAACATCTCATCCATCTGATTCTGGACTAGGTAAAGATTACTACTACTACTGCTTTGAGGGACAGATTGCAGATCTCATCCTGCATTACAGAATGATCTGCTTTGAGGGACAGATTGCAGATCTCACCCTGCATTACCGAACGATCTGATTGTGTTACCGAACGATCTGATTGTGGACTAGGTAGAGATTACTACTACTGCTTTGAGGGACAGATTGCAGATCTCATCCTGCATTACAGAACGATCTGATTGTGGACTAGGTAGAGATTACTACTACTACTGCTTTTAGGGACAGATTGCAGATCAAATAACATCTTATCCTGCATTACAGAACGATCTGACTGGACTAGGTAGAGTCTACTGCTTAGAGGGACAGATTATTGTTCTACAATCTTCTCCTAGTTCTATAGGGTCAGGTTCCTCCTGTTGCTGTAAAGGACAGATTATTGTTCTAAAATCATTGCCTACTCCAATAGGGTCAGGTTCCTGCTGTTGCTGTAAGGGACAGATTTTTGTTCTAAAATCATTGCCTACTCCTATAGGGTCAGGTTCCTGCTGTTGCTGTAAGGGACAGATTATTGTTCTATAATCATCTCCTAGTTCTAAAGGGAGAGGTTCCTGCTGGTCCTGTAAGGGACAGATTATTTTTCTAAAATCATCGCCTACTCCTATAAAGTCAGGTTCCTGTTGTTGCTGTAAGGGACAGATTATTGTTCTATAATCATCTTCTAGTTCTAAAGGGAGAGATTCCTGCTGGTCCTGTAGAAGAAGAAGAATTTATTATTCATTTTTTTTGTATTAATAAATACTTAAATAGTCCTACATTGTACATTTGCGGGCAGAATGAGGAGAGCGTCAAATAAGGGACGTGGTCGTGGTGCTGCTGGTGCTGCTGGTGTTGGTGAAGCTCGTGTTGGAAGGAGAGGACGTGGTCGATCTGTGCCAACTACATGCACAAGCGAAACACCTTCCTCAGGTAGCCGACAGAACCTTCAATGTTATATGGTAGGCCCGAATGCTGCTCAACAAATAGTGAGGCCAGAAGAAGAACAGGCGATAGTAGATTGGGTGGCTGACAATGCCTCCAGTTCCTTCACATTGTCTCCCTCCCAGTCCCTTGATGAAAGCTCAGAGTTGGCACCTGAACCCCATGGCCATCTGTCTTTCACCTCAGCCCCTTATAAATTAGCCAAGCAGTCTGAGCCCCAAGTCATGCAACAGGCTCTTATGCTTTTTGATGACTCTCCTGGTGTGCTTTCCGTGGGCCATCTACATAGCCCTGCCCCAGAAGTGGAAGACATTGAGTGCACCGATGCCCAACCACTTCTGTTGCAGGATGAGGACATGGAAACACCAGCGCAGCACGTCTCTGATGATGACGATACACAGCTGCAGCTTTCCTCAGTATGCAGACTGACAAGGAGGGCAGTGGTGAAAGGTGGGTGGAAGATGATGTGGAGGAGGATGATGAGGTCCTAGACCCCACATGGAATGAGGAGCGAGTGACGTGTGGAGTTTGGAGGAAGAGGTGGTGGTCACACAGAGGCACCAGCACAGCAAAAGAGGAAGCAGGTTGCAAAAGCAGAGCGAGCGTCCCCTAGACAGTAGGCCTGCTACTACCCACCGCACCTAGGGACCTAGCACACCAAAGGCAGCTCAAAGGCGTTCCCCCACATGGCAGTTCTTCAGACAATCTGCTGACGACAAGACACGAGTGATTTGCACGCTGTGCAATGATAGCCTGAGGCGAGGCCTAAATGTTCTAAAGCTGAGCACAACCTGCATGATCAGGCATCTAAATTCAAAGCACAAGCTGCATTGGAATAATTACCTCAACATCCAAGAAAGGTCTCGGCCTCCTCCAGCTTCCTCTTCTGCTGCTGCCTCGGCCTCTTCGTCCACCTCCACAGTGCCAAAGTCACCTGCCACCCAGCAAACAGAGGATGTGACAGCAACGCCATCATGTCCGCCACCGTCCCCAAGCATTTCCACATGGTCCCATGGAAGCTTACAGCTCTCCATGTCCCAAACACTGGAGAGAAAGAGGAAGTTCCCCCCTACCCACGCACGATCCCTGGCCCTGAATGTCAGCATTTCAAAATGCCTGGCCTTTGAAATGCTGTCATTCCGTCTGGTGGACACGGACAGTTTTAAAAACCTGATGGTGATGGCTGTCCCACAGTATGTGGTTCCCAGCTGCCACTACTTTTCCAGGGGAGCCATCCCTTCCCTGCACAAACAAGTTGGGGACGAGATCAAGTGTGCACTGCGCAACGCCATCTGTGGCAAGGTCCACATAACCACTGATACATGGACCAGTAAGCACGGGCAGGGACACTATATCTCATTAACTGCACACTGGGCAAATGTAGTGGCGGGTGGGCCTGAGCCGGCTAGCCATTTGGCGCATGTCCTTCCACCACCGAGGATTGCAGGGCATTTCTCTTTGCCTCCTCTTGCCTCTTCCTCCTACTGCGCTTCCTCCTCCTCTACCACCTCCTCATCCGCTCAGCGTAACACCTTCACCACCAACTTCAGCACATCCAGGGGGAAACGACAGCAGGCTGTTTTAAAACTGATATGTTTGGGGGATAAACCCCGCACTGCGCAGGAGCTTTGGACGGGCATTGAACAACAGACTGATGAGTGGTTGTTGCCACTGAGCCTCAAGCCCGGCCTGGTGGTGTGCGACAAAGGGCGAAATCTCGTAGTGACTCTGGGCCTAGCCGGTTTGACGCACATCCCTTGCCTGGCACATGTGCTGAATTTGGTGGTACAGAAATTTCTAAAAAATTACCCAGATATGTCAGAGCTGCTGCAGAAAGTGTGGGCCGTCTGTGCGCATTTTCGGAGTTCTCACCCTGCTGCTGCTCGACTGTCTGCGCTGCAGCGGAACTTCGGCCTTCCCGCTCACCGCCTCCTATGCGATGTGCCCACAAGGTGGAAGTCCACTTTGCACATGCTGGAGACACTGTGCGAGCAGCAGTAGGCAATAGTGGAGTTTCAGCTGCAGCACGCATGGGTCAGTCGCTCTGCGGAACAGCAACACTTCACCACCAACGAGTGGGCCTCCATGCGAGACCTGTGTACCGTATCGCGGTGTTTCGAGTACTCCACCAACATGGCCAGTGCCGATGACACTGTTCTCAGCGTTACTATCCCACTTCTATGTCTCCTTGAAAAAACACTTCGGTCCATGATGGAAGAGGATGTGGCACAGGAGGATGAGGAGGGGGAAGAGGGGTAATTTCCACGGTCATCAGGCCAGTCATTCACAAGTGGCTGGGAAGGTGGGTTCCTGCACCAGCATAGGCCAGGTCAAAAATATTCAAGCCAGGGCACAGTTCTGGAGGATGAGGAGGATGAGGAAGATCATGAGGAGGAAGAGGAGGAATTGCAGCAGGGTGGCACCCAACGCAGCTCGTGGGCATCACTGGAGCGTGGCTGGGGGATACGGAGGACACATATGATACACCTCCCACAGAGGACAGCTTGTCTTTGTCTCTGGGCAGCCTGGCACACATGGCCGACTACATGCTGCAGTGCCTGCGCAACGACAGCCGAGTTGCCCACATTGTAACTTCCTCTGATTACTGGGTGGCCACTCTCTTGGATCCCCGTTACAAGGACAATGTGCCGTCCTTAATTCCCTCACTGGAGCGTGATAGGAAGATGCGCGACTACAAGCGCACACTGGTAGATGAACAGCTGAGGGCATTCCCAAATGACACTGGGGGCTCAGTGGAAGCACAAGGCGAAGGCAGAGGAAGAGGAGGAAGAGGCCGCCAACACAGCTGTGGCACCGCCAGCACCTCAGAAGGCAGGGTTAGCATGGCCGAAATGTGGCAAAGCTTTTTCAGCAGCCCGCCACAACAAACAACAGCACCAGCTGATAGGCAAAGTCTTAGCAGGAGGCAGCATTTCAGCAACATGGTGGAACAGTATGTGTGCACACGCCTACACGTACTGACTGATGGGTCTGCCCCATTCAACTTCTGGGTCTCCAAATTGGGCACATGGCCTGAGCTTGCCCTTTATGCCTTGGAGGTGCTGGCCTGCCCTAAAAACAGTGTATTGTTTGAACATGTTTAGCACGGCAGGGGGCGTTATCACAGACAAGCGCAGCCGCCTGTCCACAGCCAATGTGGACAAGCTAACATTTATTAAAATGAACCAGGCATGGATTCCACAAGACTCGTCTGTACCTTGTGCAGAATAGACATTCAGAACGGACTCACACAGCCATTGTTATACTTTTTTTTGAATATGCCTCAATATTTTGGGGGCTACCCCAATTAGAAAAAAAAACCAAGCAAACAACAAAAAGTGTTGGCTACCTCCTCCTCCTCCACCATCGCCACTACCACCTACACTGCCATGGTCACGGCCTAGTCAACCTCTAGGCTCCTACTCCACATCCACACCCCTTTCCCATTTTTATTTTTTTTATTTGATTTTAAGTTATTTTCCCTATCCCCATTTTTTTGTAGGGCACTTGTCCTACTCTTACCCCCATTTTACTTCCTTTTTCAGCCCTCTAGCACTTGCCAGGACTTTTTTACAGCCATTTTTGTGCCGAAAAGTTTGGGTCCCCATTTGACTCCAATGGTGTTCGGGGTCCGGGGTAAAGTTCGGGTCAAGTTTGGTACTGAACCCGAACTTTTTCACGAAGTTCGGCCGGACCCGCCGAACCCGAACATCCAGGTGTCCGCTCAACTCTAGTCATGAGGTCCCTTCAAATTCTATACAAGACCCTACAGATTTGGAATGGATTTTAAGGGGAAACCCTGGAAAGGGAAAGGGGGTGAATATGTGAATACATGGCTCCTCCTTAACCATGCCAGGCTACATGCCCTTCACATCGGGAAGTGTCTGTGATCGCTGTGTGCCTTGGACTGTCTCCAATCACATCTCACATAGATGTAAACAGATTTTCCAGTTATCAGCTGTCCTTTCCTCACATAGAGACAGCGTGTGAGGAAAGGAGAACCCATCTGTCAGGGCTCAGTGAGTATAACGTTTACAATGATAATAAGTGCACTGATTATCAGTGCAGCCCCGTCAGTGAATTTTATCAGTGTCCATCAGTTCCACCTCATCAGGCCCCATCAGTGCTGCCTTATCCTTGTCCATCAGTGCCCATCAGTGCATATCAGTGAGGAAAAAACATATGTATTTGCAAAGTTTTATAACAAAAACTAAGAAAAACTTTTTTAAAAAAAATATTCAATCATTTTTCATTTATTTAGCAAAAAATAAAAATCCCAGTGGTGATTAAATACCAATAAAACAAAACTCTGTCTGTCTCAAAGAAATTATGAAAATGTCATATGGGTACAGTGTTGCATGATTGTGCAATTATCATTCAAAGTGTGATAGTGTTGAAAGCTGAAAATTGGCCTGAGCCGGAAGGGAATGAAAGTGCCTTTATTGAGGTAGTTAATTATTACTAAAATCGCTGCTCCCCACCAAACACAATTACATTTTTTTGCTTTAGTACATGTTCCTTAGGGCAGTGTCCAACTCATTTGTTTGGCAACACCTTGCTTATTAGCCTAGTAAATGGCCATTACTGTTTTACCATTCGACTCCCATTGATTTTGTTAAGAAGCAAATTGGGGGGGGGGCGTGGCCAGCCAGGGACGGAGACGGCCGCTTTCTAGAGGAGCTCCGCTCTATTCGGCACACAGCGACAGCAATAAGCGACAGAAGGGAACGATCGCTATGGCAACGAGCACCCCCATGATTCCTCCACCTGGAGAACAAAGAAAACGGGGGACTCAGCGTACGGCTCCTTCCAAACTAACGGATTTCTTTGTCACCAGAGGGGACAGAGGCAGCCAAAATGGCGCCGGCGTGCGGATCCAGCATGCAGGGGACTCAGAGGACTCGGCCTCAGGATCTGGATCGAGCTCCTCAGCTACCTCGGTAGGTACAGTGATCACACAAGGGGACACTGGGATCATAGCACATTCCCCACCAGACAGCCCTACAACCCGCAGTCCTACTAAACACAAAAAGGCAAGACCAGGGGAAAACACAGAAGAAGAATCTGACATGGAAGAAAGCACACAGGCTGAAAGTCATCCACAGATCTCTTTAGAACAATTCCCCTCCTCCTCACAACCAGCTACCATAGCTGATATGAGAGACATGCTGATCTCCCTCAGAGATTCCCTGCAATTTGATGTGAACAAAGCATTGATCCCTATCAAGGCAGATATACAAGAGCTGCAACACAGAGTGGCCCAGACAGAGTACAAAATAGAGGAAACATTCACTGCACACAACACCATGGTAGATGTATTCCAGGAGCAACAAACAGAGCTGCAGCGGTTAGCGTTTAAAATCGCTCACATAGAAGATCGCAGCCGAAGGAACAATATTAAGTTCCGTGGGATCCCAGAATCAGTATCCAATCTGGATCTAAAAAAATTTATCCAGCAACTACTACACACCCTAGTGCCTAAAGCAACCGGTATTGAGCTTACTATTGATAGAGCACATAGGCTCCCTAAACCATCCTTCTTGCCTCAAACAGTCCCACGGGATGTGCTAGCAAGGATTCACTATTACCATATAAAAGACGAAGCTATGAGGGCCATCCGCAGAGCACCTAATCTAGAGGGACAGTTCGCTGGAATTGCACTTTATACTGACCTCTCACAAGCCACAATACAACACAGGAAGAAACTATTGACCATCACGAAAGCCCTGAGGAACCATGAAATTAAATACCAGTGGGGGATGCCGTCCAAGCTGATAGTGACATACCGTGACAGATCATATAACATCTTCTCCCTGGAAGCGGGGCTTAAGTATTTGAAGGAATGGGGAATCATTCCGGCACCCCAACCACAGGAACGTCGCTCAGACCCTACGAGGCTGAGACAAGACTGGTCCTCTTAATGCACACATGCGACTCTCGGCCATCCCTCATCACCGACAAAATGTGCCCTAAAGAGGTTAATTCCCCAAGATTTAAAGGAAATGTCTCCATTTCCGAGGGAAAATAGGAGACGTAAACCCCCGATGACAAATACGCAGAGCAATCTGCCACTAGGCCCCGGATGTTCTACTGGGTCCTTTATTATGTTTGTTCACTTTTTTTTCTCTATGACACTGTTTTTGTTTTTGTTCAGTCCATCTATTGCAGCTGTCCATACCCTCGTTACAGAAGACTACCATAAACTCCAATCTACAGGTGCTCGCCTTCAGAACGCCTTCCTGCAGCACCTTCTTTCCTACCGGTCTCTACTGTCAAAGGAACATGAACACTCCAGAACTGTAAGTAACCGAACTCACCACAATCCTGCACTACTCATCCTCCATTGGTCTCCTTTTACATTGACACCAGTGAGCAGGAACGAGGTCGACCCACACAGCACCAAAAGACATTACCATGACCATTAAATTTGTAGCCCTGAATGCCAAAGGGCTGAATAGGAAAATGCTCTGCACTGAAGCACAAAAACTGAAGAGTGATGTACTCAGCGTCCAAGAAACCTACTTCTTAGCAAGTAACCCACCAAAATGCTCCCACAAAAACTATCCCCATATTTTTTATGCTAACGCTAACTGTAAAAGAAACGGAGTACTCCTTGCCATTTGCTCCTCTGTAACTTTTTCCTGTCAGGAACTCATAACCGACCCAGAGGGTCGTTATATTATTCTAGTGTGCACACTCAACAATATTGTATATACAATTGTGTCATTATATGCACCGAACAAGGGACAGATTTCCTTTACGAACAGACTACTTAAAAAAATTAAGCGAGTTCGCAAGGGACATCTGCTAATGCTAGGCGACTTCAACCTGGTTCCCGATGCCTCCCTTGACTGCTCTCCACCATCAATTACCAAAAGACCAACCCTTAAAAATCTCTTAATCACTGAGTCATTATATGATGCATGGAGATGCTTCCACGCTGAAGAAAAGGACTTTTCCTACTTCTCAGCGCCCCACAAATCTTACTCAAGAATAGACCTGACCCTTACAGACCTGAACACTCTCCAATTAGTCCAATCCACTTCTATAGAGACCATAACTTGGTCAGACCATGCCCCCATAACCATATCAATATCAGAAAATTATAACGAGAGGCCCACCACCTTGTGGCGCAATAATACGCGCATCTACCAACAGGCATCGCTACGGGATGAAGTCGCTAAGCAATTAATAGAATTTTTTAGTTTTAATAATCCATCGGAAGGTGACATAACCAACACCTGGTGCGCCCACAAAGCGTTCATTAGGGGTATTCTTCTACAAACGGCATCACGAGAAAAGAAGAAAAAAGTGAAAATGGTGGAATCAATACTAACCCAAATTAAACAAATAGAGTCACAAAATAAACAAACACTAACCCAAGCCAGTACAGAAAAACTAAACTTACTCAGACTAGACCTTAGGAAGCTTCTCATACAAGACCATGAGAAACATCTTAAGTACATGAGAGCATCGTACTACCTTTACGGGAATAAAGCGGGGAAAAAACTTGCAAGACAAATACAAATCAAACAAGCTAAAAGCAAAATAGCATCTATGAAAAACCCCTCCACAGGCCAAACAACACAACACCCCAAGGACATAGCAGAAATTTTTAAAAATTATTATAGTAACCTCTACAACCTAAACTCTGATCCCTCCACTCCCCAACCCACGCAAGATAAAATAAACACCTTTTTGGACTCAGTGAAGCTCCCATCTATCCCCCCAGAGGAACTAGAACGACTAAACGAACCCTTTACACTAAAAGAAATAACGGAAGTACTACACAATCTAGCACCTAACAAGTCCCCAGGACCGGATGAGCTGTCAGCGGAGTATTACCGTGCCTTTCAAAACACCCTTTCTCCTATCCTCCTTGAGCTATATAATACCTTAGTTCTTTCTAAACGGATCCCCAAGGAAATGCTTAAAGCAATTATAGTAACTCTTCCCAAACCAGGAAAAGACCCAGACCTCCCGCAGAATTATAGACCAATTTCCCTCCTAAATGCAGATCTTAAGATCTATGCTAAATTAATTGCAAACCGATTGTCCAAAATTACCCCCCTACTAATCAACAATGACCAAGTTGGGTTTGTACTTAATAGACAGGCACCTGACGGCACAAGACGAATCCTGAACCTACAAAGAATTGCAGAATGTAGGAAAACCCTGACAGCCTTCCTAGCCCTCGATGCTGAAAAGGCCTTCGATAGGGTCCATTGGGTATGTATGGAAAAGACCCTCTCCAAATTCGGCATTACAGGCTTTATCAAATCAGCCATTTTAGCGCTGTACACTAAACCCTCAGCTCAGGTCTTTACCTCCTCAGTACTATCAACAGAATTCCCTATTACCAATGGTACGCGCCAAGGGTGTCCACTCTCCCCCATAATCTTTACATTAATGATGGAACCTCTAGCAGAGGCAATAAGGGAATCCCCCAGCATCTTCGGCTTAGAGATAGATGGCAAATCTCATAAAATAGGACTCTTCGCGGACGATGTGATACTCACACTCACTAAACTAGACATATCCATACCTGCAATCAACAAATTAATAGAATCATATGGGGATATTTCCTACTATAAGTAAATATATCCAAATGTCAAGTACTCCCTATACATCTAGACGAGACAACAAGTAAGAAAATGAGAGACCTATTCCCATGCAAATGGAATTCTACAGAAATCCAATACCTAGGGATACAAGTCACTCACAAATCAGAAGCACTGTATGAAGCCAACTATAAAAAACTACTAAAACATACCCAATGCGACCTGTCCAGACTGAACAACCTACCAATATCTTGGCTGGGCAGAATAGCGACATTTAAAATGACAATATTACCTAAAATACTATACTTATTCAGGACAGTACCTATCCCACTTCCCAAAGCATTCTTCAATACTATCAATGCACAATTAAAGAAATTTATATGGAAGTGAAAAAGAGCCAGGTTAGCATTCTCCATCCTGACCAAGCATAGACTCAAAGGAGGCACGGGAGCTCCACTGATAACCAACTACTATAAAGCGGCCCTACTAGACCAGATCAAAACTTGGACTGATCCCACTACTACCAAACCTTGGGTGTTGTTAGAAAACTACATGATAAACAATAGGGGCCTAGAAAACCTATTAATTGCAGTGGCAACCAAACTACCACTCCACTTACCAGAGCATCCTTCAATACACGCATCTGTACTGGCTTGGAAAGAATTAACTTTGTTAAATAAAAATAATATACAAATAAGAATTACCAACGCACCCTTACAAATATTTGAATTTTTGATTCCTAACTTCTCAGTGAAACTCTGGACTAGTCTGGGATATAAGACCTGGGACTCTGTCCCGGAAAATATAAAAAGCAAAGACCCATATAGAAAGAACCAAATAAAACATCTCCTGGATTCACTCCAATCTCAAACTTTTAATTTAAATAAAGACTTTTGGGACCTCTGCCATGCCCGTTCCTCCCCTAAGGGAGGTATTTCCCATATATATCTTTTACTACAAGAGAACCCCAACATCAAACAGTCAAAAGCCATCCTAAATTGGGAAAGAGATCTGGGGAAATCTTTTACAGAGCACCAATGGTTGAAAGCATTCAACCAGGGAGTGAGGGCAACACAATGTGTACTCCATTGGGAGAACATCTTTAAAGTAAACTACCGATGGTACTTAACGCCAGTACGTCTGGCGCACATGTATGAAAACTCCTCTGGGGACTGCTGGAGAAACTGCGGCCAAAAAGGACACTTGCTCCATATACTTTGGCAATGTAAATCCCTAGGGAGTTTCTGGAGAGAAACATTCAAGCTAATTTCCAGAGTGACAGGATGTCTAATCCGCCCGTCACCTGAACTAGCCATTTTAAACCTGACAATAGAAAGTTATCCACCAGAGTGCAGGCAACTGATAATTCACATTTTATTAGCAGCTAAGCTGACAATTATGTGCAAATGGAAGAAAGATATGGCGCCCAATGTAAAGGAAGTCATTAAGAGAGTTAAAATACAATGCTCATATGAATATGCCTTTGCTAGAGCCCAAGGCAATCCTAGCAAATTCCTTCTTTCATGGGTTAGCTGGATTAAAGTGTATGAAAATCCAAAAGACTACTTTTGACTGTTACAACAGATAAATACCGATAGGTATCAAAGTTCTCGAGGAAACATTATGGACTATTCAATACACCAACATAAAATTTGCTATATTTTTTTCTCTTTTTTTTTTTATGTTATGTTTTGTTCTGTTCTAATTTCAAATTGACAATGTAAACCCATTCCGCCTCCCCAATAGCCTAGGGGCTCTCCTTATAGACTCTAACTTACAAAATTACATGAAACCTGTCCACAGTGAGTACCCAAGGGGGTGGCAGGCCCTTCCCAGTGGGAGTGGGAAGTGATTCGTATATCACAGAGGAGCACCTCGGCTATTGACACCGGTTCAAGCGGATGGACTGATGAATTCCTTTGTTAAATCTAAGGCATGCAACAGTACTTCCTATATAGATTTTAATGATTTATAACACATATGTATGCCACATTGGAATGGTGGCACATTTTTTTCCTGTGTATCGCTTATTATTTCAATAAAAAGTTATTATAATAAAAAAAAAAAAGAAGAAGCAAATTGGGTACCCAAGCTTTTGTAATGTTCATGGAACCCTGCTTAAACCAAACCACGGTTTGTTCGGCTAATCACTATCCATCACATATGTTCTAATCTGACTGATTATTTAGATCTTCAATCAACCATAAAGTGCAAGAATATAAACTGATTGGCTAGTTTAGGTCTGCATATTACATAGTTTTAGTAGTTTTACAAACATTACCCTGATTGTGATATACTGTATTTGTTGAGCTTAAGGCCCTGTTCACACTGTTGAGCTGCAGTAATGCACTTGCGTTAACATGGTGTACAGTATTGTGGTTACACCCCCTGGGCATTATGTCAATGGCAACCCAACGCATCTTGCCAAAGCACATGACTTTCAATGATGCCCTAACATGTGCCAGTGTATGTTGCATTGCCAGATATTCTGCATGTACCATTTTTGGTGTATTAGGTAGCCCATTCAAATGAATGACCTGCTTTAACACAGTACATATTTGTGTACTAATGCAGCATGGCAGTATGAACCCAGAATAATTCTATGTTTCATTTTGCCAGTAGGAGTGTACAGCTTAAAGTGTAACTCAACTTTTATGGGAAAAAAAAACAAATAAAAAAAAAAATATGGCATATACAATTGCGACTCAAGTCATATTTGTAATTGAATGTTATTAAAATTACCTTTCCTTTTCACTCTGCAGCACTGTAATTTTCTGTAAAGTGCAATACAATATGGTTACCTTGAGGTGTTCTGTACACAGAACACCCCCAGAAACATAATTTCCTGCTTGTCTGATTGGCTCACTGACACAAACACGTCAGTTTTTTTTGGCATCCCTGCAACAAAAATGTAATTTTTGGTAAGATACTTCCAATAGAAAACAACATCTAAAAGGATGCAGACCCTGCAACTTTCCACATTAGAGTCCTGATTCTGCAGCAGCTGGTTGATAATTATGAAACCACTCCCATTAGACTCACTGTGCAGAGGCACAGAGGAACAAACATTGATTTCTTCAGAATAACAAGAAAGGTAGGAATCTGCAACAGTTTGTTAAAATCCTTGCAATGTACATAAATCACACAGGGAGGAATGTTTTTTTTTTTTTCAACAAAAGTAGAGTTATGCTTTAAAACAACCTTTCTGGCTACAGCTGACACTGTGCTCTGCAGGAATCAAATTTGATTGAAAATGATTATATGTAGTTAAACAAACATACATTTTTAAAAAATATTTTTATCCTCTTGTTAACTCTTACTAAAAACCGCTAGAATATTATTTATTGAAACATTATATAAAAAAAGCCTTATACTTTATGTCCTTAAAAGCAGTGCAATTATTAGATAATCAGGAAATTGGCCATACCTAATCAATGCATACTGATACTGGTAATTTTAGTTCAAGCGTATAATATAGGCTTCAATGACTTCTGGTCATGTAGGCGTAGGCTAGTACATTCTTATAATACTTTTATGCTTGTTTAGTTGAATATGTGCCATTCGTGGCATCTGTGCAATATAAATTAGACCACAAGGGAATTTAAACACATACATAGCATTGCTACTTTCACACTTATAGAAAATATTTTATTTCCAATGTTTCTTTATTAAATTTAAGAGGATACATAAAAACAGAAACATGTAGCGTCATAGAAATATTTGACATTCCAGAGTATAGGGTTAAGCAGTACATTATGTTATTCTGGAGTAAATAAGACCTCTAGAGTGAAGGCATATAAATTTTTCTCTGTTAGTTGGGTTTTGACACCCAGAAGGGTTATGCAAGATCTGGTGGACTCAGTCGGGGATTCGTCGTCCCCCACTTCCCGGCACCCCAATGGGAACATACTGTGCCCTATGGGAAGGGGGGAGGCGAAGGGGTTGTTTGAAGTCTTTCAGGTTGTGGGATGGGGTCTTGATATACTTATGTCTCCGGTTTGTCAAATCACAATGAATAGTCGGGATGTAAAGATAGGTGGGGAAGAGGTTGGGAAAGGGGTGGGGGGGGAGGAACCTTGTGCACAGTCTCACGTTGTTAGTGCGCATGGTATGTATTATGGTTGAGCCATGTGTCCCAGGATATACGGAATTTAGAGGAGTAGGAGTTGGCAGAAGCTAGGGTTTTTTCCATTTCGCATTGAAAATTTAGCATATTAATCGTGTCCATGTATGATGGAATCCCATTAGATTTCCAGAGTTTTGTAATATTTGTCTTTGCCGCAAGTAGGAGGTGTATTATTATGGTACGTACCTTACAAGGGATAGTGTGAGTATTTAAGTGCAGTATCGCGAGTTCAGGGTTAGGTTCAATTCGTTGTTTACATAGTTCTGAAATCAGTGAAAATATTTTATTCCAGTATGATTTTAGAGATTTACAGGACCATATGATATGGAGCAAGGTGCCAGGTTCTCCACACTCTCTCCAGCATTTGGGGTCTTGGTTCGGGTATATTTTTGCTAGTTTGACCGGGGTATAGTACCACAGGTGCAATGTTTTTTGGTAATTTTCCCAGTGATTTATACACTTCGTGGCCAGGTATGTCACTTGGAAGGCTTTGTTCCAGTCTCCTTCTGAGAAGGATTTCCCTATAGCTTCTTCCCATTTGTGCATAGTGGAGGTCTTCAGTGGGGAGACCTGGGCTTGTAGAAATTTATAAAACAGAGATATCCCTTTAACCGTGGGGTTATCGTTATTAAGGAAGTTATGAATTGCTGAGGGGATTTCCAGGGTGAGGGGGATTTTGTGAGCTGTAAGATATTTTTTTATTCTGATATATTCGAATATAGTATGGTCAGGGACATTATGTGTGTTCTGTAGTGTTGCAAAGGTGCATATAAGGGAGCCCTCGTATAAGTGTTTTAGAAGATTGATACCTCTGGCGCGCCATAATGATAGGTTAAGGTGAGGAATGGCATGATTTAGGACGGTTATTGGGGTATCTACTTTTTGAGTTGATTCTGTGGTAAGGTTGTTTATAGTTAACTTAGTCCATGCATCGAGTGAGGTTATGGTTGTGGGTGAAGAGGAGATAGTTGGTGGAATGCCTATTTTGGAAGCTATGAGCATTGTTTGAAGATCTGTGTGCGGTGTGGAGGCTGCTTCAAGTTCTGTCCAGATTTTATGTCTAGGGGGTTTCCACCAGTGTTTAATCTGGTCCAGAATGCATGCCTTATAGTAGGCCTGTACGTTAGGGGCTCCTAGTCCTCCTACATTTTTTGCTCTCATCAGTATGGAAAATGAGCATCTGGGGGGTTTGCGTTTCCAAATATATTGATTGAAGTGTTTTTGGATTGACACCAGGAATGATTTTGGTATGGGGATTATCAGTGTTCTGAATAAGTAGAGGAGCTTCAGGAGAATCAGCATTTTTAATGTAGCTATTCTGCCTGCTGTGTTGGTCCCTTGGGACCTGAATTGTTGGAGTAGTTGTGGTAAGCTATTCAAAAGCGGTTTAAAGTTGTATTTGTATAAGTGGGCGGTTTGGGCTGTTAAATGAGTGCCTAGGAAGGGGATATAGTTGGGAGTCCATATATAAGGAAATTCCTTCTGTAGACTCGTTTGGGTGGCTATTGGGACGTGTATGCCTAGGATCTGTGATTTTGTGGCGTTTAGTTTGTAGTATGATATTTTGCTAAATTCTGTCAGTAGATGTTGTGTTTCTGTTAAGGAAGTTTTAGGATGTGATAGCATGAGCATGACATCGTCGGCGAACAAACTAATTCTGTGTTCTCGATTGTGGATTTTAATACCTTTTATTTTTGGGTGGTTACGGAATCTATCGGCTAGTGGTTCCATTAGTAGAGTAAAAATAATGGGCGAGAGTAAGCAGCCTTGTCTGGTTCCATTTTTTATATGGATTGGGGACGAATATAGTCCAGAAGTCAATACTGTGGCCGAGGGGTTGGAATATAAGGCGAGAATAGCAATTTGTATCGGACCCTTAATGTCACGTACCTGGTAGGCGAGTCTGACTTATGCAGTAGGCAACCTCCCTTACTCACCTGACTCGGGAACCCCTGGTAGAGCAGACAGGGGGCTCGGGAGTACAGGAGAGCACGAGGGTCGGACTGGATCACTGATGATGGTAATAGGTCCGTTGGAGCGCTCGTGCAGCAGAAGCGTGGTCGTGCGGGCTGGGTCGGCAACTGGCTGGCGGTGCGGTACAGAGGAACAGGCAAAAGAGTGGTCGGGTACAGGCAGAGTTCGTTAACAGGCTGACAGCAGAGGTGCAGAAGGATCAGGCAATCGGATGGTCGTAGGCAGGCCAAGGGTCGGTACAGGCGGAGTTCAGACAAGGTCGGGCAAGCCGGGTCACAGGAACAGGAGACAGGAACAGATAACAGGCACAAGTTGCTCAGGAAGGACGGGTACACGCTGTA
>BLSH010059081.1:170981-187948 GCA_018402905.1 Glandirana rugosa | reverse complement strand
AGGCTAGACAAGTGACGGGTGTTACTCAAACATCTACGAATGAGACTTGTTCTTCGACTTGATGTTGCGGATGTTTGCTTTGAGCGACTGGATCTTCTGGCGCCCTCTGCGTTATTATATTTTAAGTCCCCCTATGGCCTCAGTCACGGGGGTTTACTTGACTGATTGAAGTATGTTGCGAATTACTTTCGGGAACAGGGTAGCGACCCAATGTATCTTGAGACGTATCTGTCTCGTGTGGCGAATGGTTTCGGATTTAAAGACGGTCTATGACGAGGGTCTCTGTGGAATCGTGATCACAACTCGCTTGGGCCTGACCGGACCGAACCCGAACGATTTTTGAAATGTCCGGGTCCGGGTCCGTGCCACGGACACCCAAAAGTTTGGTACGGACCCGAACGTTACAGTCCGGGTTCGCTCAACACTAGTGCTAAGGTGTCTCTGGGAGCAGTATCTGGCAGAAATTTAGGCTTTGGTAAGCGGTGTGCTCTGTCTATGCAGAGTTCTATGTAACCCAGCGATGGGACAAGGGCTTTCATTAAGCGTTGTATGAAGTTAGTCAGTTCATTTGGGGGCACTGACTCCGGTATCCCCCTGAATTTTATATTATTGCGTCTCCCGCGGTCTTCTAGGTCAGCGAGTTTCGTTTGTAGGCGTTGTAGTTCAGCTTCTTGTTCAGAGTAAGCATCTACAAACTCATTGTGGGCAGTGAACAGATCCGCCATTTTGTTTTCTAAGTGTAGTATCCTGTCTTCATGTATCTGTACTGTCTCCTGTAAGGGATTAAACATGTTGGAAAAGTCTCTGAATAGGGTGCTCCTAAGGGAAAGGAGCATGTTTTTCATAGTGTTTTCAGATATAGTCTGTTCTGTGGCTGGGAACATGTCAATTGTCGGGCCTTGTAGTGGAGGCTGTGTTATGGCCTGTGGCAGCGTGCTGTGTGAGCCCGGTTCTGAAATCTCTCCCTCCCTCCTCTGCTTTGATTTAGCAGGGCTGCGGGTAGTAGGGGTAGAGGGGGGAGAGATTTATGTGCCGATGTCTGCATGTGGAAGGTTTGCAGGAGGAACCTGGCCTGCGTGAGCTGCTCCGAGAGCTCCGCTCCCGGCTCCGGCGCCATCTTGCTTCCCCCTATGCAGCGCGGCCGGGAAGAAATCCGTTAAGCGCTGCAGAGTTTTAGAGTCTTTTCTCCGCTTGCTCATCTCTGCACAATGTCCTAATGTTCCCCACTCACTTTTGGTTGCTGGTCGGCTCTCCCGTGCTTTGTGCAGCGTCGCTTCAGGTGTGTGGGACAGAGGAGCTCCCGTTCACTCGGCCATCTTCCTCGCCGGCCGGACACGCCCCCCTATAGAAAATATTTTAAAAGGAATACTGAATCCCTTCAAAAGGTGATATACAGAGGACCCCTTAATAATGCCTGAAAAAGTTAGCATCAAAGATATCAGTGAGTGTTATACTTGAGGGTAGAAAGAAACCTTTTAGCTATGTCATTTCATATCCAGATAGCCCAGGTATTTTCAAATGCTATTATATCAGGAGAATGCAAAATTAAGGATGATTTTTCATTGGAACATGTTATTTAAACTTCTTTCTAGTTTTTAAATGCAGGAAAAACTTAAGCAGGATCTTCAGAATAAAGTAGCCATGCTATTTGCAGAGGTTTTTAAAAAAATAATATATGGGGAGTGTGGCTTACACGCAATCGTGAAGGCCGCTTAAGCTGAGTGCTCTGAAAGTCGGCTGGGGAATAGCCAGCATATCCAGTGGGACCCTGCACCCACAGAGACAGGACACAGCTCCTTACTTGGACCGGAGCCTGCTCCAGCGATGTCACAAAAGAGGAAGGAAGAACAACGCTCCTAAAAGCTCAGCCTTCTTCCTGCAGCCAACACCAGGCAAGGGTAAAACACAAGATGGCACTAGTGGCGTGGCTTCGTGGATCTCATCCTCCTACACATATCTCTCAGATGAGGTTCAAGGAAACTGGGACATAACAATACACTCTGTACCTACCCAGGGATCACCTCCTGTCAGCCCGATCCTGAATAGTCCTGCCAATGCAAGGATGAGGATGGGCCCCCTCTCACAAGGCATCAAGCACAGTGAGTACAATCGAGCTCCCAGATCACATAGGCCTCAACCTACAATCATTTATTGCAGCTTTCCCCACCTCAGGACAGCCAGTCCTTGACATAACCATGAAAGATATGCTTCTTTCCTTACACTCATCCTTCATGGCAAACTTCTCCTACCTTATATACAAATTCACATCTGAAATGCATGATATGGGAGAGAGAGTGCAGTACATTGAAAATAGAATGGATGAATGCACCACTACAGTGAATGATCGAATTGATGCATATAAAGACCAAAACAATGACAATAATTGGATAAAGGAAAAACTTGCAAATCTTGAGAACCGCAATAATGTCAAGCTGCGTGGGGTGCCCATCCCACCATCAGACCTGCATAGATATGACAGTGATCTGATCTCCAACTTACCCCCTGAGATGTCACCAACTGAATGCACCATTGATCACATACACCAAATTCCCAAGCCCAAACATCTGGAAGCCTCAGTCCCCAGAGATATTCTAATGAAGATACATTACTTCCCAGTTAAAGAACAACTTCTCTCTATGACGAGATCAATCCTAGATTTCCCAGCACCATATAAGGGAGTGCAATTACTGCATATACAGATCTTTCTCATTATACCCTTAACCTGAGAGGACAAAATGAAAACGATCACCAAGGACCTCAATGACCACAAAATTCTGTACAAATGGCGCCACCCAGCCACCATAGTGGTCACTCGTAATGGAACATCCTATAGTCTTAAACCCCACAGATGACCTGAGGCTCTTATTTGAGGCAATATTTTTTATAATACTCCTTTGGTGGCTTCTTTCCTAAGTTGGCCCCTACCCAACCCTCTGTTTTTGTTATTTTTGGGCTATTAGCCTAGGGGTTGTTGCACTGAACGCCCTTTGCTTGCACAGGAGTTTCCTAAATTGAGTTTGCTAGCAGTTTTCTGGTTAATTTTGATTTTCACCTCCAGTGTGGTGTGAATTTCTCCAATGCAATAAAGGTGGTACCAGTGGGATCCCGGTTGTGCTTTTGATCATAGTGTTTGGACAAACTATGACCCGGGAATCCCTTTTTAATATTCAAAGTGTGCTCACCCAGTCTGATATCCCAAGTTTGTGTGGTCCTGCCTACATAGTCCAGGCCACGTGGACATTTGATTAGGTAGACCACATTCCGTGTGGAACATGCAATACAAAACTGTATCTGGTATGTTTTCCCAGTTTGGGACGAACTGAAGGAGTCAACCTTTCTCCCCTTAAGCACATTCGCAGCACAAGCTTGACACTTCCCGCAAAAGTAGTAGCCCTTCATTACAGCAAAAAATGTGGGCCTAGATGGTGGATCAGGTACATTGGGTGCCAACTTATTCGTTAAACTTCCTGAGCCTCTAAAAATTACAGAGGGGCGCTCAGAAAGCAAAGCGCCCAATATTCGATCACCTTTAAGCACAGGCCAATGCTTATTTAGAATTTGTTAATGAGAAAATGTTGACATGAGAAAGTGGTCAAAAAGGCTAGGCCATAATCCTGTGTGGCTCTCTCTGGAAAGGGGGAATCAGAGATCAGTTGAGTACGATCTCTATTCCCTACTTCCTGAATAATGCAGTTCAAAGTTGATTCATTATAGCCTTTCTCCATGAATCTAGTTTTCAATATCTGTGCCTCAATAAAATAATCCTCCTGTTGTGTACAATTTGTCCCTTAGGGACAGCAGATAACCATAATGGATGATGACAGGGGTCGATAGATATATAACTATTTCTGTCCGTATTTTTAAAAACATTTGTGGTGATCAAAGAACCTTCCAACACCTTGATACACAGATCAAGGAAGTGAATTTCAGTGGCACTAATCTCCCAACTCAGAACTATGCCTCTATCATTATTGTTATGTTGATTTAGGTAGGCTTCAACTGAATCACTGTCACCCTCCCAAATTAAGATAATGTCATATATAAAATGACACTGGGGGGCGTGGCTTGGCACGGGACGAGGATGGCAGCACACTAGTAGAGCCACGGCACAGACACACAATCCCGAAGCCTGATATCAACCCTTAAAAGTGAGAGTCGTATTACCGCGCTAGGCTCTAAGGCTTCAAGTATAAAATGGGTGGGTAAGTTAAAGGAATGGCGCTAAACCAAGTAAATTATAAATAAGGTATTACCCAAAATAGATATTCAAACAATATATCAATCATACGAAAATTAGAAACATGAAAACTAATACATGAAATTTATGATACTGATGCGGTATTAAATAGTCCAGTCAATGAACAAATAGTCCGCAAACAATGCGTGGCTTATTCCAAAAGGTGTGTATCCTGAACGGAATGGGCACTTGCAAACAAACAAATGTGCAAATAACATAAGGTGCAATAAAGTGTTAAATAGTCCAATCAGTTGCACAAATGGTCCGCTACAAATGCGTGGCTGAGTGGATTATTCCAAAAAGGTGTATTTCTTGAACGTGATGAGAACTTGTAGACAAGCAAAATTGTGCAAATAGCATAAGGTGCATCGAGTAACATCAAAAATTCTTCATGGTGTAAAGTGATACAGCCAAACAGTGGTGGGGGGTATTACTGAATATCCTCTAGACCAGGGGTGACAAAACTATGGCCCTCCAGCTGTTGCAGAACTACAAGTCCCATGAGGCATTGTAAAACTATAACATTCACAGACATAACCAGGCATGATGGGAATTGTAGTTCCAGAACAACTGGAGGGCCATAGTTTAGACACCCCTGCTCTAGACAATACAACCCCTTATAAATTAAAGGCTTACCAGATGGAGGATGTGTTCACGCCTGAACATATACCAAAACTGGGACGGAGAGAAGCAACGTCACACTATCCTCGATCCCTTAGAGGCCTCATCAGGTGAAGGGTCGTCACAGAATCCCATACGCAACTTTATTTGACATATACCATAAAAACAAGGAATCCATAAGCTTATATATAAAACGATAAGATAAAAAGAAGAATCGCAGCAATCTGGGGTCAGCAACGCCCGACACACCTTTTAATATATCTCCATGATCACTTAATATTCTGGTTTTATAATGTAGATCATAATAACTATTTGGAATTATAATAACAAGATCGTTTTACTGTCCCACTCATTTAGATTGGACCGACCATAATCCTTTTTCCTCATAATCCTTTTTCCTGGATCATTTTTATTTATTTATTTTTTAACTGTATATATTTTTATCCACACATTTCTATTTAGGGACTCTGGGTTGATATTTCTGTCTTAATATGACCGGTTTTAACATAGTTTGTAATTTGCAGAAGAACGGTGCGATATGTCCCAATACTTTAAGTCCTGTGTCCGTTAGCCATTTGAAGTACCAAATGTAAGTTTATTATTTAGAAAAACAACCACTTACTGAAAACACTTGTTCCCTGTATGTTTTAACAGTATTATCTATTTAGCCACATTCTCCCCCAAAACGGTTTACACACTCTTCTTTTTTAACCAATGTTCACCTTGGAAAGCACACGTGATGTAAATATGGTGGTTTGAGTGCTTCCTATTTCACCATTTCCTTTTTTCCTCTTCCACCGGATATATGTCATTGGAACGCATTACGTTCGTATCATAAGGGCATTGAGCGAATGCTTGTTCTTTTTCCTTTTCCTCAAGTTTGTTATGCCTTTTGACTTAGTGTCAAACCACCCTCCAAGAAAAGATTGTATGATTGTACATTATGTAGATACCCGCGGTACTTCCCGTTCCGACCGGAAATATGTCATTGGAACGCATGCCGGTCTGCCACGAACGGAAGTGTGTTCGTCCTAATTGCGGGAGAATGGGGCATTTAAGCGCAGCAGTTTGGGGGGGTCAGTAACCCCCAGATGACGTCTATTGAGACGAAAGGGGTCGGGCATTGCTGACCCCAGATTGCTGCGATTCTTCTTTTTATCTTATCGTTTTATCTATAAGTTTATGGATTCCTTGTTTTTATGGTATATGTCAAATAAAGTTGCTACCTCATGAGAGAGGTTTTTTACATGATGGAGAGTCTCCTTTTTTCTCCATAAATCCGAGTTATTCTACTGGACTCTCTGTGCTCCTGGAGTCTGGACAGAGACCACCCCTACCCGTTGCAGTTGACGTACACGTATGGGATTGTGTGACGACCCTTCACCTGATGAGGCCTCTGAGGGATCGAGGATAGTGTGACGTTGCTTCTCTCCACCTAGAGTCCCAGTTTTGGTATATGTTCAGGCGTGAACACATCCTCCATCTGATAAGCCTTTAATTTATAAGGGGTTGGATTATCTAGAGGATATTCACTAATACCCCCACCACTGTTTGGCTGTATCACTTTACACCATGAAGAATTTTTGATGTTACTCAATGCACCTTATGCTATTTGCACAATTTTGTTGTCTACAAGTTCTCATCACGCTCAAGAAATACACCTTTTTGGAATAATCCACTCAGCCACGCATTTGTAGCGGACCATTTGTGCAACTGATTGGACTATTTAACACTTTATTGCACCTTATGTTATTTGCACATTTGCTTGTCTGCAAGTGCCCATTCCGTTCAGGATACACACCTTTTGGAATAAGCCACGCATTGTTTGTGGACTATTTGTTCATTGACTGGACTATTTAATACCGCATCAGTATCATAAATTTCATGTATTTGTTTTCATGTTTCTAATTTTTGTATGATTGATATATTGTTTGAATATCTATTTTGGGTAATACCTTATTTATAATTTACTTGGTTTAGCACCATTCCTTTAACTTTTAACATTTTTATATCAACCCTTACAGCCTCAAATGGGGACACTCGCATGCTGACCACCCCCTGACATACACGGACATGTCTGGATTTGCCGCAGATATAAAATCCACCTTTTCAGCCGCCATCACCGATCTTAAATCAAACATACTGGTGCTCACTGAAAAGCTGGCTGCTACAGAGGCGGTGGGCAAGCAGAGAGACAAGGCCATTAAGAGGCTGGAGAAAGTGGCGGTGATCCACTCCATGCATTTTATCGAGATTAACAAATACCTCGAAGATTTAGACAACAGGGGGCGCAGAAATAATGTCAGGGTGCAGGGGATCCCCAAATCTGTGGAGGCAGACCAGATCACCCCAGCCTTGCAGAGGGTCTTTAACAGCCTCTTGGAAAGGCAAGAGGACACAGAAATACATTTTGTATGGGCACACAGAGCCCTGAGACCTCGGGGTCCTCATGCAGTCCCCGCAACGGACATAATTTGTTGCCTCCGGGACTTTGCTGTCAAGGAAGAAATCATGAGACAGGCGAGAAGGAATGATAAAATAATCTTTAATGGTGAGACTGTAATGCTGTTTCAGGATCTTTCCCAAATAACCCTGAGGAACCACAAAGCACTGTGCCCCCTACTAGAGA
Source organism: Glandirana rugosa (assembly GCA_018402905.1). Classification (NCBI taxonomy): domain Eukaryota; kingdom Metazoa; phylum Chordata; class Amphibia; order Anura; family Ranidae; genus Glandirana; species Glandirana rugosa. The sequence continues at coordinate 180,461 of BLSH010059081.1, read as the reverse complement.
GACTCAAGGAAAGAGATATAAAATACTCATGGCAATTCCCATTTGCCCTGTTGGTAACGCAAAATGGACACCAGCACTTCCTGCACACCCCTGCGGACTTAGCGGAGTTCTGTGAAGCTTTGGATCTGGACCCCGTTGAGGTACCTGACTGGTATGCCGAATTCCTCACTCACCCGTGTGATGGCAGCCCCGTCAGATCAGCCCTTTCCACACTGGAGCATAGAAGCTCCAAGAGGATGAAGCATGGCAAGGCGGGAGGCTCCAAGGCTGGGACCCCCTTCAAAGAGCCACTCCAGCCCGAGGCCTGGATGTTGAATAGTGGCCCATTAGGGTCCACATCTCATACCCCCTACGCTTTGCTTTCCACTCTTGACCGCTTGTGGCACGATTTTAATCTATAACGACACTCCCCGGACGAAGTTCAGTTACACCTGCCACCTGGGCAGCAAATCTGCATCTTCCCAAATGATTACTCACTCAAATGGAGACATTACCACGCATGTAGCGTTATATGCTCTTCTGTGTCCCTCAATGCAGTGACTCATGCCCGTCACCCTATGATTGAGTTTTTGACGCCGAACGAACGACTGACCTCATAAGGAAACATGAACAGCCACGAGCACCCCCCACCGAACAAACTTTGCGACAGGATGGGGGCACTTGGGCTGCCACAAGAACATAGTCATACAACTTATGGGACCCACATTTATACATGCTCCAGGTGGTATGCGGTGTGCACCTCTTTCTGCCCCCCTGGGATCATGCACCATCTGACAAGACAAAAGGCAACCCCATTTACTGGCACCAGGCTTCACATGAATAGCTGCAGTGACGCAGCATGAGCCTAGGACCTGAATGCACTCTAGATGGGTTACCATCCTTGTCAAGCAGTGTAGGGTGGATTCTCATTGAATTTTGTTTTACATTAAGCTGTTTATAGGGAAAGCATGTCGAGCCAATTTTCTGCTCTGTCATATAATTGTCATATAATTGTTCAGTTAAAACCATTTATTTTGCCCTTTCTCCCTTTCAGGACTCGTGATTGTGTTGCCCGGGGCGGAGAAAGGAAAGGTTTAGGTACATCCTGACTGATCACAGCCTCCCATTGTACCCCAAAAGGTGGGGCGATTGCAATCTACCAAGTTTGGAGTTCGTTCAGTTTACCTATTGATGAATTGGATATTTCTCTCTGGTTTTCACACCTTTCCTTCCCCTTTCTACTTCTCCATTCTCCAGACTGCTCTTTCTTCTCTGCATCTTATCTCTTTTTTATTGCTTAGAGTGAAACCCTAGCTGAAAAGTGACGATACTGTGAATTTGTGTTACAGTTATAAAGCTGAATACCTGACGCCTAACCGGATACTCCTCCTTAGATGGCCAGATGGCGTATACCTCCCTGGAGCAACAGCCCACGATCCTCTCCCACAACATTCGGGGCCTGAACATACAGTACCTGAAAAGAGGTCCACTCTCCTGAGAGAACTTAGAAGAGGTAAACCACACTTCGTGTTCCTTCAGGAAACACACTTTAAGACTCACCACACGCACAGACTTAACTACTTGTTTACTCAGGCAATATACGCAACCAACAATGATTCCAAATCGAAAGGGGTCTCTATCCTTATTAGCAGGGAGGCCCCGTTCGATCTCATAGAACAAATGATAGATCCTGAGGACAGATACCTGTTTTTAAAGGGGACATACGAGGGCAGTCCCTTGACACTCGCAAATGTATACTTCCAGAATAAAAATCATGTTGTGTTTTGCCAAAAAATGATCCGCGCTTTAAAGGGTTTTGCCTCCAGGTGTCTGATACTGGGAGGAGATTTTAATGTTCCTCTGAACCCTGTGTCCGACACCTCAACAGGCAAAACATTTGTTACGTATAGAGCTCTTAAAAAAATCAAGACCCTTCTCTAATCTCTCCACCTAACAGACACTTGGCGTTTTCTGCATCCCGAAGGAAGGGATTTTACTTTTTATTCTACACCACATGACAGGTTCTCCCATATAGACTACCTCTTTATATCATAGAGGGATCTGGCAGGGCTAATGCAAGCCCACATAGGCATCCAAACCCTGTCAGACCACTCCCCAATTTCTCTGACACTGAATCCAGTGGATATCTCACAATGGACTCCCGTATGGAGGCTTAATGCTTCCTTACTGACAGATCCTGGCCTATTGCTAAGAGTGAAGTCCACTCTCGAGGGCTTCTTCTTACATAACACAAACCCAGGGATGAACCCCCTAGCAATTTTGGAGGCCCACAAATGCACTGTTAGTGGAGAACTCATCAGATTGGCAGCTAAACGTAAGAGGGAACGGGAGGCCAAGATAACAAGATTGACGAGTAAATTTAACAAACTTGAGACTCAACATAAACAATCCCTGACAGCCCAATCTGCCACAGAATTACTGGAGGCGAGGAAGGCACTGCAACAGATTTTCGACTACAAAACTAAATGACTGCTCTTCTTCAGGAAATAACTGTATTACGAGTCAGGTGATAAGACAGGTAGACTACTAGCGAGATCCTTAAAGGAAACTATATCATCTAATTAAAGGCATCAGACAGCCTGACGGCAAACTAGATGTTGCCACAGATGCTATTGTGAAACACTTCCACGCGTTCTACACCAAGCTCTACAACTTAGCACCTCAACATAGACTTCCTGGTTTGCAGGGAGACAGGACTAAGGTAATACAGGACTACTTGATGAATAACGGGCTGCCAGTCTTAAGTAAAGTGGATACTGCCACCCTTGAAGACCCAATATCTGAAACAGAAATAATTAGGGCAGTTCGTGACATGAAAACAGGGAAAAGCCCAGGCCCGGGTGGGTTCACTGCCATCTACTATAAGACTTTCATAGACATCTTGACGAAACTGCTGGCAAAAGCCTTGAACTCCTTGCCTGACTCCGAAAGAGTGACGTCCGACTTCCTCTCAGCGTATATTACGGTAATTCCCAAGGCTGGTAAGGACCCAGAGGACTGTGCCAGCTACAGGCCAATATCCCTCCTCAATCTCGATCTTAAGGTGTTCGCAAAAGTCCTAGCCATGAGACTGAGACCATTTCTGGGTGAGGTGATAGGGCCGGAACAAGTGGGCTTTATGCCAGGCAGGGAGGCGAAAGACAACATCACAAAGACACTACTTTTGATCCAGGCAGCACGCACCAGGAATATCAGAGGCCTTCTCATGTCCACGGACACAGAGAAGGCCTTTGATAGGGACTCTTGGGACTTTATGCTAGCCACCTGCTCACACATTGGGATACGTTCCTGGATGTTGGCATGGATAGCGTCCCTATATCAGAATCCCTTGGTCAAACTGAAAATGAATGGTGCCTTGTCTGAAAGAGTGAAAATATCAAATGGCACCCGGTATGGGTGCCCGTTGTCGCCTCTACTTTATATTTTGACTTTAGAACCGTTCATTAGAATGGTCAACGCTAATCCTGATATAAAAGGCTTTGAGCTATTGGGCAGGGAGTTCAAGGCAGCGGCATATACAGATGACCTACTGTTCATTCTGACAGCCCCACATGTCACAATACCTAACCTAACCCTAGAATTTGCCCATTTGGGATTTGTCTCCAACTAGAAAATTAATTATTATAAATCGGAAGCGCTAAACTTGAATATTCCTGAGACGGATCTCAATCGAATTAAACAAAACTCCCCTTTCAGATGGGACCCTCAGAGATTGAAGTACTTGGGGATCTGGTTGACCCCTAATATCACTTCAATTTTTGCCCAGAACTTCCCCCCTTTGCTGAAAGACCTAGGTAGTTGGAGCTCCGGGTATTTCTCATGGTTTGGTAGGGTGGCCATAATTAAAATGGTACTCCTTCCCTGACTACTCTGCCTCCTCCGCTTGCTTTCAATCCAAGTCCCAATAAAATTCCTGAAAACATTACAAACCTGCATTAGGAGTTTCATTTGGAACCACAAACACCTTAGACTTAAACTGACCTTGATGATAGGATCCAAAGCAAAGGGAGGGCTGGGTGTACCGGACGTCAGAGACTACTATAGGGCTTCCCATATCACAAGGGTCATTGATTGGCACTGTCACAGAGATCTAAAGGACTGGATTTCACTGGAGGCCGACTTGAATCCCTTACCACTGACTTACGCCCCATGGATACCTTGAGAGAAATACCCCCCTGACATGAGGAACCACCCGATCACTGGCACCACCTTGAAGATTATGCACAAAGTGGCTACGACCATAAACATAACCACACCGCTAAGTCCTCTTACCCCATTACAATATAACCCGGACTTTGCCCCTGGCCAGGGAAACAGGGCTTTTCAGTCAGGTCGCATGCTCCAGCCCCTTTAGGCAGGTGAGTGCTTCCACAAGGGGAAATTTAAAAGAACTCTCCACCCTGAAGATAGACCACAACCTACCACAGTTATCATTCTGGTCTTTCTTACAGCTACACAGCTACCTCTCTGATAACAAACGTAAACCACATTTTCTTAGGCCATTGACCCCCCTGGAGTCGGTTTGTCATGAAGGAGAGCACTTTGAAAGAGCGACCTCAGGCGCTTTCACATGGCTTCAGTCTTCTAAGGCTAATTAGTCGGAGAGACTCAGGAGGAGGTGGTTGGAGGCTTTACAAATGGAGCTCATAGACAAACAATGGACTCTGGCCTGCTCATTGGCACACCAGTGCTCCATTAGCACCAAAATGCAGGAAACTGCCTACAAACTTTTAACACAATGGTACTTAACTCCTGTAAAGATGAACAAGTGGAGTCCACAGATATCCGACAAATGTTGGCACTGCCAGAGGGAGAAAGGCACATTAATACATATATGGTGGCACTGCCCTTCCCTTATACCATTTTGGGATAAAGTAAAAGAGACAATTGCATGCATCACAGACACTGACCTCAACCTTGATGCGGTGTGCGGTTTATTGCATATAACCAATTTTTCACCTAAAGCATACCAAAAATCCCTCCCCAAACATCTCTTGAACGCTGCCAAAACCCTGATCCCGATACACTGGAATTCCACCAGTGTCCCCTCTGTTAAAAGCTGGCTAGCCAAAGTGTAGGATGTCTGCGAAATGTAGGAAACCTTGGCACAGGCCTCCGAGCGGGTTGAGAAATTCCACAGGACTTGGTGGCCTTGGCATGTCTTTAGGTTTTTCTTAATCGAAAATTGACTCATACTCACTGTCACTTTTGATATAATGGGGGACCGCATTGGCCTATTTCGGAGGTCTGTGCCTTCACTTTTGTGCCTTCATCACTGGGTTTCCCTCTTTTTCCCTCTTTCTCTCTTTCTTATCCTTTCTTCCTCTCCTCTCTGTTTCATCTCTTTCTCTTACCTCTCTTGTTTGTTATAGATTTGTACAAGACTATTAAAATGTTATTAGCTTGCTGTTAATATATTGTCAGCTGCTATCTAGAGACGAATATGTGATAATAATTTTTCCATGACAATTCACAATCTGCTGATAATTGTGATATTTCTGTGCATGACCCGGAAACCCGGGTGAACTGTATAATTTTCTTCAATGTAATAATGTCTCATCGATGTATAATTATGATGATTCAATAAAAGCTTAATGTTTTAAAAATATACAATGACGCCACATAATCAATTCAGGCCTCTGCTCATCCTCCTCCCATTTTGCCATGAATAAATTTGCCATACTTGGGGCGAAATTTGCCCCCATGGCGACTCTTTTCCTCTGAAGGAAGAAGGAATTCTGATTCCAAAAATAATTGTGCGACATGGCATAATCTAATAAATCCATAATGAATTGTTTCTGTATACAGGTGTTCACATCCTGTCTTAAAAAATGGTCCACTGCCTCCAATCCCAAAGTATGTAAGATGGCTGTATATAAAGAGGCCACATCGGCAGTGACCAATAAAAATGTAAGTTTCCAGTGTATATCTTTTAACAGGTTAATGACATGTTTAGTGTCTCTAAGAAAGGACGGTGATGGAATTTATGTTGCCGATGATGGGACATCCAAGGGGCACCTGAAGACTTTTATGTATCTTGGGCAAACAATACATGGTCGGAAGCCTTGGGGCCAAAGGAACCAGAAATTCACTCTCCTTTTTGTTTAGTACACCTAAACTCACCCCTTCATTCACCAGATTTTTTAATTCGCGTTTATATTTCACCAATGGGTCATGTAATAACCGAGCATAAGTTTCTGTATCCAAAAAAATGGGGGTTTATAGGGGGAGATAGGTACTGTGTATTAAAGCCACATCCCTAATATTAGAAATAAAGAAATTTCCCTCATACAACATAGGACTTTAAAGGCTTACAAGATGAGAGTAGATATAGTAAAAAATGTAAATTTTATTAGTACAAAAGCAGGTTAAAATATAACATCCATTAAAGTAGACAGTTTAAGTTACAAAATCTTAACTAGGCAAAGATGTGCGCATAAATGTTGGCAGGTCTACATCTAGGGGGCAGTGCTACACCCTATCCAATGCGTTTCAGAGCTTTAGGCGGGGCAGCGCCGCCGGCCCAAGGGAGCCCAGTTCACTGCATCCATGGAGCAAGCCTTCACTCCAATTGGAGGATTGACATGGGAAACCTCCCACTGACCCAGCTAAAGGAGATGAAACCCATCATCTCCCTCCCATATATCGGACTTTTCTGACATAGCATCTGGCATACTTGTCTGGCTGCATAGGACACAAGACACCCCTCAGATGTTAATGTAAGTACATTAGGTTTTGGGACATGCCATGTAAATAGACTTCTTCGATACCCTTTGACATTGCAGGTCAACTTACATTGATCTCTACTTTCAGGAGGGGCTTTTGTTTTCAACAGAGATGCTTGTCCTGCTTTCACCCCCATATATAAACAGAAGTTTTTTTCTTTGATGTAAGTCCCTTACACCTTTGTACTCAGCATTTATGATTCACATGCACGTCATTTCACCCTGCTTGTTTATACCCAAGAATGCACATTTTTACAAATGTAATGTATATATACACATATAATATTTATACTTTTCTCTATCTAGATATATTGGGTATATATCGTCTTTCCTTGTGCAGCAAGTAAGGCATATACACAGGCACCCTCGGTAGGTGAGCTTTATATTTATCTATCACCTATACCAATGCGATTACTTTGGGCCACTCCCTCATTGTGTGTTTTTCCTTGATGTCAAGGGCTCTCAGTATTTGGCCAGGACCACTCACCCAGACCATGTGTCTGTCCTTTTCTCTGCGGCTCTATCTGTGACTTCTTGTATAGTCCATTTTATTTTATCCTATTTTTTACGGCTGTTGGTGATGAGTCTTGTTGTCTGCTGCATGTGGACAGTCATGTGAGTATTCTGCCCCTGCCTGCCGGTTTTGCCGGACCATGTGATATTTATGATGACATAATGAATGTATTAATACTATGTACTCATTTTGTAGATATTAACACTATGAACAGGGATTTCCCTGAGGAAGGAGCAACTACTAAAGCTACAAAATGTGTCGGATAGGCTGTAACACAGTCCCCTGGATGCAGACTTGCAAAACTTCATGGGCACATCTTTGCCTAGTTAAGATTTTGTAACTTAAACTTTAATTGATGTTATATTTTAACCACTCACTAACCGGAAGGTTTTCCAGCTTTAGGACCAGAGCACTTTTTGCAATTTGGCACTGCATCGCTTTAACTGACAATTGCGCGGTCGTGCGACGTTGTACCCAAACAAAATTTGCGTCCTTTTTTTCCCACAAATAGAGCTTTGTTTTGGTGGTATTTGATCGCCTCTGCATCATTTCTGATCGCCGCTATAAACAAAAGAAGAGCAACCATTTTGCAAAAAAACCCAAATTTCTTACTTTTTGCTAAAATTCAAATACAAAAAAAAATATAAAAAAACATTTTTTTCACCGGTTTTGGCCGATTTATATTCTTCCTCATATTTGTGATTAAAAAATCACAATTGGCGTTTATTGATTGGTTTGCGCAAAAGTGGCCACGTTTACGGATGATGAGAATTCATTTCTGGGGTTTTTATTTATTTTTTTTATTTTTTACTAGTAATGGCGGCGATCTGCGATTTTTAGTGGTACTGCAATATTGCAGCGGACATGTCGGACATTTTTGACACTTTTTTGGGACCAATGACATTTATTCAGCGATCAGAAATTTAAATGTCCACTGATTACTGTATAAATGTCATTGGCAGTGAAGGGGTTAACCTGCAGGGGGAGATCTAGGGGTTAACTGTGTTCCCTGGGTGTGTTCTTACTGTGGGGGGGTTGGGCTACCATGGGCATGGGAGATCTAACTGATCCCAGTGACAGAGATCAGTAGATCACCCATGCTTGCACTGTCAGAATGGGGAATCGCCGTGTTTACATCGGCGGTTCCCCATTCTTTGCCTGTGGACGCTCATTGCGGCTCGCCGGCCGACATGGGGTCCTCCCAAGCCGCGGGCACACTCCTCAGGAGTGCGGCGGGAGCGCGCGCGCCGCTGGCGGTGAGAGCACGCCCCCTAGCGGCCGTTCGCAGATCGCCGTCTTTTTACGGCGATTCGCGCACAGTAACCACACTGCCGCCGTGAAAAACACGGCAGGTGGTCGGGAAGTGGTTAAACTGCTTTTTTACTAATACAATTTAATACAATTTAAATGTTTTACTATATATACTCTTGTCTTGTAAGCCTTTAAAGTCCCATGTTGTGTGAGGGAAATGTCTTTATTTCTAATTTTCTGTATTCGAGAGGGGTCAATTTTCTATACCTCAAAGAATCCAGATCCTTGAGGACTAAGTCCCCAAATACTGTGATGTTGGGGGACGAGTTACTAGGGGAATTAAATAAAGAGGCATTCCTTAAATTAGAGTGCATGACCCCTGATACTGAAGTGTCGTTGGTAGATTTGAGCGAACCCGGACTGTAAAGTTCGGGTCCGTACCGAACTTTTGGGTGTCCGGTACCCAGACCCAAACCCGGACTTTTCAAAAAAAGTCTGAGTTCGGGTTCTGGTATTTTATTCCACGTGTTGAAAAGCTGCCTAGGGCGGCCAATCAACAAGTGTTTCACTGGTTTTCCCTGGAAGCCATCATAGCCATGCCTACTAATGGCATGGCTGTGATTGGCCAGTGCACCATGTGGCTGGAGTCACTGTGCTGCATGTCATATGCTCTCTGGATAGTTTAGGGAGAGGATGCTGCTGGCTCTGTGAGGGAAAGATTGCAGAACATCTCATCCTGCATTACTTAACGATCTGATTGTGGAATAGGGAGAGATACTAGTACTGCTGCTTTGAGGGACAGATTGCAGACCTCATCCTGCTGCACAGAACGATCTGACTGGACTAGGTAGAGTCTGTTGCTTTAAGGAAAAGATTATTCTTCTAAAATCATCATCAAGTTGTACAGGGAAAGGTTCCAGCTGTTTAAAATCTTCTTATTAGAAAGGGAATTTCGTTGTCGACCTTGGAAAGGGACATGTTGAACTACTA